>CM077034.1:100549478-101114932 GCA_039090855.1 Macrothele yani | reverse complement strand
AAATGAAATTTAATCCTGGTAAGTTAGTTTTAAAAGAAATATGATCATTAAAAAATCAACAAGCACGCGGGAAGGTATCACTTTGATTCAGCTTCATAAATTTTGTTTTCAGTATAACTCCTGCAAATACTTGTCTTTATTTCAAAGAAAAGGCGTTTGCCTGCACTACAGGGAGTCATTCAGAATTATACTTTCCTGAAAAAAGCGTTGTTTCAGTAATACAGTCGATTACCTCCCAAAGAATCAGTCAGAACTACTTTTCACTTCAGACATCAAAAGTGCACCATGTTGTCACGACGATGTTCATCTCCCCTGTCAGAAAATTCCGTGACCTATTCTGAAGTGCCAAAAAAATTCCACAAACATATTAAAACTAATTTATTATCTAGAAAATTCGAGAAAAGGTTTGTCCCGTAAGTCTTCAAAAGTACATTTACAATACACATCCTTTGACAAGACAAATCGAAATAATTAACTAACGATCCAAACGAAATTTCAGTTTAGACAGAATTTGCTGGACGACCATCTTAACTAGAAAAAGAGAGATGACACCGAATTTTCGGGTGTAATAAGCACAATGTCTTTTGAACTCTGTTCTGACGGCAAATTAAATTTATCAAAGCTATTCAAAGTCAATGGAACCGGTATGGAAAACAATAGATCTGACGAAAGAAAGCAGTTTTCAGTTCGGGTCTTTAATCCCTCACATTTTGCTGTACCAACTTGAATCCTGAACTTACGCCCTCTGGTTGTAGACTTCAGTGCAAGTTAAGAAAAACATGGAATTATATATGAGAAACATTTCGCACCGGAAACGCTCTTCAAAAACAGAAATATTTTTTCTGTAAATCGGACCGTTAGAAACAGATATATCGACAAAAATAAGATGTGACTTCACGTCCCCCTGGTGAGAAAACCAAGCATTATTTTAGGAAGAAAGTATTCTTAAAAGGTTTTTCCATATGAGTGGTACCGGTCCAAGAAAAAAAAATTGTCGAGTTCTCAGGATCCCAGATTTTGCTACATGTACATCAGAAGCAGAAATTAACGCTTATGATTCCTGTTGGCCAAACCATTCTTTACCAAACATTAGAAGAACATTGTTATGTGAAAAATATTTTCCATCAGGTCTTGTATGCGATACGGGAAGAATTTTCCAAATCGGAGTTTTAGGAGCAGAAATAACCTAGAAAACTTGCTTTTACCTATATGCCTCCTAGCGGAAAGTCCATGATTTACGTGAAAATTTTGAATTAAATAGAAAAAACATTTCGCATCGGAAACACTATCCAAAAAAAGAAGAAAATTTTCAAATCGGACTCCTAGAAGTAGAGATATTGACAAAAATAAGATATACATCTACGCCCCCAGGCGTAGAAACCATGCATTGTTCATAAAAAGGTTTGTCGACATGAGTAGTATCGGTCAACAAACCATTTTTTTTTTCAATCGAGATTTTAGAAACTCATATTTTGCTGCAAATACATCACAAGCGGAAATTACAGATTTACGACACAATGTGGTCAAACCATTTTTTACAAAAATTAGAAAATTATGTGCAAATAATTTCCCATCAGGAGCTGGGTATCCGGTGCAGAAAGAATTCTTCAACATCGGAGATTTACACTGCGCCACTAGCGTGAAAGTGCTATGAATTACGTGAAAATTTCGAATTTATATGAGCAAAACATGTCCCACTGGAGACACTATCCAACAAAGAAGTATTTTTTTCAAATCGGACTCTTAGAAGTAGTGATATTTGACAAACATAAGACATACATCTATGCCCCCTGGCGGAGAAACTGTGGAATGATTTAAGAAGAAAATATCTCCGAAATGTTATTATCGATATTTTAGATGCTCAGATTTCACGGGAAATACATCAGAAGCAAAAATTTAACACTTACGCTCCCTGGTGGCTAAAGTTATTCTTTACCGAAAATTTGAAATTATATGGCCTAAGATTTTCCACCAAGAGGTGAGAGATCCGCTGAAGAAACAATTTTTCGTATCAGAGTTTTAGAAAGAAGAGTTATCGGAAAAAATGTGATTTACTTTTACGCTGCCTAGCCGAAAAGCCTAAGCGTAATTTGAAAAAAAGAAAGTAACTACATCTAAAATGCTCTTCGACATAAATGGAATCAAAAGATAAAACAATTTTTTCAGTCGGAAATTTAGAAGCAAATAAGTGGAATAAAACGTATTTTTTAATTCGACACGATCTGCCTCTACGCCCCCTAGCGGCGAAATTGTACTTCGTAAAAGAAACGAAGTAAAGGATCATCATTCGTATATTTCATGCTTCCCAAAGCAAAATTACTTTTTCAAATCGGACTAATAGTTGCAGAGATGTCGTGGGTAAAAGCGGACGGACGGAAGGATAAACCGGTAGCATAAGCACGATCTTTTTTATAAAAGACATGCTAAATAGGGAATAAAGCTTAATAGTATTTTGCTTATCTCCAAACGAAATCGGAGAACGAGCATGACAACTTCTTTGAAGGAGATTGATTATAAGATACTGAAAATTAAAACAAGTGCATAGTATATTATATTTTTTCAAAATGTGTATATATAATTTTTCAACAATTGTACACTGGTGTAAAATAATTAAGGACCAAGAGGAGAAATTAGCATAACAGCGGAACGAGCTGGCAGAACGGACCGAAAGACCACTCAGGAGATAGATTAGGGCCCGGTACGGTTGGCCATGCGCATATATTCAGCATGACGTAGGGATGGGAGTGTCGGAAGGGTATAAAGCACACTGGTGGTGTACGCTCAGCACTTCGGTGAAACCTATTGCACGGTGTACATCGGTTTGAACGACGTCGAGTTGCTGCCACCGTGTGATATGGCCAACAGGCAATCCAATAGACGGATGACTTTACCCGAGGTCGCTTCATTGGGAAGTTGGAAGAAAGTCGAAGTGTGTCTAGTGTGGCCGAGGAATTCGGGATAGTTCACAGCATCGTTTAACGAGCTTGGAAAGCATTTCGAACGACAGGAACAGCTGTCAGAGAGTTTAGCAGTGGTCGTCCACGAGCAACCACGGCGGCGGACGACCGGTATATTGTCCTACAGGCGAGAAGAGACAGACGGCAGACAGCGGAAGAAATCGCAAGGCACATGCAACAGACAACTGTATTTCCTGTATCACGTTTTACCGTGGCCAGGAGGCTGCACGAAGGTGGTCTATTTGCACGACGACCAGTACGGTGAGTGCCATTAACGCCTGGTCATCGAAGACGGTGGTTTCTCTGGTGCCAGAAACACAAGTACTGGACACATCAGCAATGGCGTCGAGTTCTCTTTACGGTGAGAGAGCCAATTTAGTCTGACGAGAGCAGAAGACAACTGGAGAGAGCAGAAGACACGCTATGACACCTCCAACATCATCGAAAGGAACCAGTTTGGAGGTGGCGGAGTTTTCGTTCGAGGCGTTATCATTTTTGGTAGCCGTACTGACCTCCACATCTTCCAAGGAGGTTCAGTTACTGGTGTACGTTATTGTACCAATGTTCTCCTGCCTGACGAGCGTCTGTTTAGGGGTGCTGTCGGTGCTGAGTTCCTCTTCATGGACGACAACGCTACACCTCATCGTACAGTGGCTGTCACAGAGCTGTTGGGGAGTGAAAATCCAATCATACACGTGCGGGCCCATTTCGGGAGACGCTTGGCAGCACGTCACCATCCGCCAGCAACGATTCGGCAGCTGCGATTGGCGCTACAAGAGGAACCGGCCGCGATGCCTCAACAGCTCCTTGACATCCTCGTTCTCAGCATGGACAGACGTGGTAAATCCTGCAACGCAGTCAGGGGTGATCATATCCCCTACTAAAGACCGGAGTTTTCTTTGGCAGCCGCCTGTCACATGGACGTTTCTGTCTTCTGTCCATTTGTGCTCGAAGCTACCTTTTAAATAAAGTGTCTTTGTATCCTTTGGATTCCTTGTTTGGACAGTTTTGCTCACTTGTCCCATATTCTTACATCTTGGGGATCTTATGGTATGATTTGGGTCAATGTGGAGCACTTCTGCACGACGTTACATTCGAAAAATTGTCTCGTCCAAAAGATTTGTACGCCAGTGTGTATATTATATTTTCCAAATATAAGATTACAATGTGCCTGCGATTTGATTGACAACGGATATTTTTCAAAATATAATACGGTTACCTTTGTGGCACTTATGCGTAACTTATCCATCAGATATTCCCACAAGCCTAAGGCAAATTTAACCACGTTATGAACTAACTATTCCTCATAAGTTGTATAAAATATGTTCTTGAGAAAAATACCTGGTGTTAGTTACGTATTTTATGTTTGAGCACATATTTATACGCTGAACGGCAGAAGTCTAAAACTTATCAATTACATTTATAGCCTGACTACTTACATATTAAATTATTTCTTTCTTTAAGAACTGACCTCAATGTACGCATTTAGTGTAACAAGAACAAAATTTGCAATTCCTACCTAATTATTTAAGAATGTTTCTCAGCGAAAAGCAGAGCTAGCTTAAATATATATATGTTTTCCAAAATGCATTCACTGCCACAAGAGATTCTGTTACACAGTTCTGCCAAATATGGGTACCATGAAAGAAAATGAAACAGGTAACGTTAAAAGCATTTCCTTCAAAAATACAGCGTTTTTCCTTCCTCGAAAATGTACGAATTTTGAGCCCACGAATGAACGAAGTGGGAATTTTAATGAAAGCTGAAGGAAATTCTAAAGAATTTGTTTAAAAAGAAATTAAAACACTACTTGGCAAAAAATATACATTTATTAGTACAAGATGAGAGGTTGATTGACGAGGATTATTCCAGTGAAAGGAGGAATGCGAGGGACTTACCAGGTGAGGATTCAGTGAGCAATGCACGGGGAACTATACAATGAGGATTTTTGCAGTGAAGGGGGGGGGGATAACTCTTGTTTTTCATTACTTTAACATTATTTTCCCCTTGATATGCTGTTAACTCAATATTATGATTAGATGTTTAATTTGATATTTGTTTCCTTTTTTCACTCTGTTGCTGTTATATCAATGCTCTTCTCTGCACTTAAACCTTGGGATATCAAGGCTGGTCAGGTCTTCTCGGGGCCATTTCCTTGAATTCCCTTGATCTTCCTTGATGTTATTTTATGTTGATACTTTAACTATTTGGAATTATTAATTTTAATATCTAGCAGCAAGATCAACAAATGAAATGAAATGAGATGTATATTGCAATGTGTTAACAAATTGATATCAAAATTATCAATCAATTTAGATTAGCAGAAATATACCACTCAGTACTTTTATTTGATTAAAAAAGAGAAAGGGACGGTAATATGTCTTTAAATATACCAAAAATAAATAAAATAATTTTACAAATGAAATTAAGAAAAATTAAATTTGTGTAAGCAATATTTTCTGTTCAACATATCATCAGATACCAACGTGTGTTTGAGAATTTTGGTTAGCAAATCTCATAATATCCTTCGTAAAATTATAAATATATAATTCGTGTTATCTGTCCTAAGCATGCTGCCGCGGGTGGCCTAGAGGGCAGCGTTCGTGACTGTCTTGGAAAGGACCTCATGTTCGATCCCCGGCAAACGCTCGATCCACTAAATATCCGCCGTGCGTCGGATGGTCACGTTAAGCCGTCGGACCACGGGTACTGTCCCCCGGTAATAAATAAGGGCGTCTTTCTCCCCCTTTCTACTACGCTTCCGTGTCACTTACCTATCGGGCCCTCTAGCTCGAATCTCCTTGCTTCCAACTTTTAAGGGTTGTTTAAGACCTGTGGTCAGCGACTCCGTTCCTAAAATCCTCGACATATGATCATCATAATCATCCTAAGCAACCTATGTGTCCTAAAGGATTTACCACATCACGGTTAATAGAAATTACGATTACAAATGCGTTTTGTTTTACAGAAGGAGTAGTATATAAGCTTGTATCAAAATTATAATAAAGTGCGAAAGAACATCACGTGAAAGGAAAATTGTGAAGACCCTACTGAAACCCATTGCAGGCATCTTGAAATAAAACAAATCGTATAGAAAACGTGAAGATCTTCGGAAAGTGAAAAAACAAGAAAGATAGAAGGAAATCCAAAAGCAGGAAGACAGAAGGAAGCCCAAACCGTATTCCCTGCAAGCTCACCAACCGTATAAAAGACGGAGAAACCGTGAGAATAATAGAGTTATTTCCAGATATTCAGCAAATAAAAATCTGCCTGATCATCATCCTAAGCATGCTATTTATCGGTAGACAGATTTTGATGTATCGGAAGACTTTCTTCGCTGAGGAAATAGAGTCGACCGAATCTGAGGAAATAAGCATGACCAAATTTTCAGTATTAAAAGCGGCAAAAAGCTAGTGCACCCATAGGACAAATATATAAAAATTTGAAAGAAAAAGTAAGGCTGAGAAAATCGTCAAAAACGCGGAATTTTCATTGCTCTCACAATTCCTAATTATCGCTCAACCTCTTTACTCTCTGAATCCAGAGAGTTTTTAATTAAAACATATGAAACCAAAAGAATTTTTGCTTGCACACCAGAAGCACAAATTTAAACAAATATTATATGGTTGTGATTAATACAGTATTTAAACATCTGTTTTTAAGTTTCGTCTTCTTAGTTTGTGTTTAATTGTTTGAGTTTGGTAAACATTTTGAAGAAAGCAAAACTCAAGTTTCAACAATCCTTTCGCCTCTCAGGTGCTCAGTTCCGAGAGCAGCATTCCGTTCGAAGTAAACTGGGATAGAAGTCTTGAACTATATTAAGGTGTCCATCTAAAGAATTTGCAACCCATACTCTCAATACAAAAAAAATCGACTCTATTTCCTCAGCGAAGAAAGTCTTCCGATACATCAAAATCAGTCTACCGATTAATCTACTTATAAATATATACATACTTACCTATTAGATTTAAATCTACCTATTTATAAATAGGTATACTAATTAGATTTATAAATCTACCTATTTATAAATCTAATTAGTATACCTATTAGTCTACGATACTGCCTCGTTCAACCTCCGTCAATTCCCTGTGAGAACATAAACCACATCTCCTTAACTTTCTGTCGATTAGGGATATCACCGAACTCTTACTCTGCACTTCGGCACGACTGTGGAGTCACCTCTGCGGCGCCATATATATGCCCAAACGATTACGATTGCAGCACCGGTCTTGGACCCATGGGTCTGTGATATCGCACGAACCTCTAATCATTTGCATGTTTAACCTCCCCGCAGTTATTCGCCGAGTTTCGCGTTAATCACACGGTTTTTTTTTGGTGCCCAGATTTTTCTGAGAATGAGTGGATGTGCGTAATACATGTTCATTCTATGCATGTAGCCAGTGGCGTGCGATGAAAGTTATGTGTAGGGATGCAAAAACAAGGAATAAAAGAAAAGCATGCTTCATTTGTAAATGAATTCAATCTTGCGATTATTTTTTTCATTCTTCAGTTAATTTGTCTTAAAATATAGGATTTGGTGTCAAAATCCTCAGTAGAACTTTTTCAGTACACAACAAGTTTAGGTAATCTGTTTTAACTTTGTGTATATAGCTTTAACAGGTTTTCATATCCCCTTTTAAATGGCACAACGCGTTAGGTCCCTAAATCATTTATCCAAACTAAGTTCGTGGGAATTTTTAACGATTTGCAGAACGTTTTAGGGTCTAGGTTCCCAACCGGTGAGACGCGCCCCTTTGGGAGGCGCGAGTCGATGCGCGCCTTAATACGGACACCCCTCTAAACACAATGTGATAATCCTCCAAACGCTCAGGGTGTTTTTCCGTCACTGTCATTTTTGCAAATAACGTGCGTTGTGATTGTAGTCATATATTCTACTTAATCTGGAAATAAACTAATCTACTTGACATTGAGAATGTACGGTTATTTGAAGAGAACTGTGAGTTGTGCAGAATCTGCAGGCCAAAGTGGACCTAGTAATAGTCGCAGGCTTACTACTAACGACATGAGTATGGACCTGGATAAAGGAAAGTAAAAGTGCAGGCAATATGTCGCAAATCATATCAAATCCGGATTTTCTTGTTTTAGTAGCAAATCCGGTGTTCAACAGCCGTAGTGTATCAATCGCTCCCAAGTTCTGGCAGATAACAGACTTAGATTTGCGAAACTTAAAAGACATCTGGAAACCATGCATTGAGTTGGTATACACAAGAATCGTGAGTTTTGTTCAAAAAGAGATAGAATTGAAACGACAAGAGACTTTTATGTCAGAGAAAGCTACGGTATCCCAGAAAGCGTTGAAAGTTTGTGATGTAGTGGTCATGAAAATCGCTAAATGTAAGAAATCACATATCATTGTTGAGAACATGTTGTTTCTGGCAGCTATAGAAATTTGTCGCGGTGTGAATGGAGAGGTAACCACGAATATCACGCATATCACACTGTCAAATAATACAATTTAATGGCGTATCTGTAATCTGGTTATCGATTTGAAAACGCAGTTAATTCAAAAAGTAGAAGAAAGTAAAGGATTTGCGTTGCAACTAGACGAAGAAACCGACATTTCAGCACAAGATTATCTCATTTGTTACTTGAGATATGCCAGGGAAAACAAGATAAGGGAAGAGTTACTGTTTTGTAAACCGATCTGAACGACAATTACCGTTGGGGACGTATTCGCTCTACTTAATGAATTTGTCGAAAGCTTGACTTGGACCAATTGTATAGGCGCTGCATCTACGACAGGGAAGAATAGTGGCTTGTAACTCGAGTAAAAGATGCAGCTCCGGTAGTAAAATGGTCTCATTTTATGATATATCGCAAAGCTTTAATTGCTAAAAACATGCAAATAGATATACATGTGTTCTTACGGATGCTGTTAAGATTGTTAATTACGTCAAATCTTGGCCAGTGCAAGCTCGTTGCTTTACCGAACTTTGTGAACAAATGGGATCTGAACATAAGCATCTTCTTTCTCTTAGTGAAGTCAAATGGCTGTTGCGTGGAAAAGTTCAGCAACGTTTTTTTGAGTTGCGTGATGAAATTCGAATTTTTTCTGTTTGGGAAAACGGAATCAACAGAACATTTGTGTAATTTCGAATTTTTAGCGACACTGGCCTATTTGGCTGACATTTTTGAAAACCTAAATTGTTTCAATATGTCACTGAAAGGGAAGAACTCAAATATTCTAGACTTGTAGGAAACATGGAAGGTTTCGTGAAGAAGTTAGATTTTGGAAAGGTCGTATCGACCGTGGGGTTACTGAAGTACTTCCATTGTTTACAAATTCATAGCACAGGAAACTGGTGATAGCTCTACTGTAATTTTCGTTTTGAAACGAGTAGCTGGGCACCTGGAAAACCAGTTTTAAGTGCACTGGAAATGCTCCTTCAATTTTCAAGAAGCTACTGGTGCAAAGCGCGGATTAAGGGCAACGGCTGCAGTTAAAACGAAGTACAGAAATTGTATTAATGTGGGGAGAGAGCTACGTGTAGGACTGACACAGTAGAAAATAACATCGATCATTTGTGCTATTCAAAACATGCCCAAGTTTTATTGATGTGTACAGTTTGTGAAATTATGGAAAATATTTTTATTTTAATTTACATTATAACTTTATTCAGCAGGAATAAACTCCTTGTTGTATACTATGTGCAGAAATTATTCACTTCCATAGTGCAAAGTGTTGTTTGTAGGTTTAATTTCATTTTTAGTAGTGCAATTGTATTTTTGCTTAATGTTTTCAATCAAGCCTTACCGCTATCATTGAATTCGTAATAAATACTGCTTATAGAGCGATGAACGTCTGTGTGCATTCTGTGGGGAGGGAGACGCCATTGTAAGGTATTCCCGATGGGGGAGAAATACTGTAAAAAATGTTGAAAACCACTGTACTAAACAATGCGGAGTATTGGGTTAATTGTCTGATTGCTGACGTTCTTTAAAATACATTGTCCTAAAGGTGTGGAGCACAAACGCAAGAAAACCTCGTCAAAAGCCAGCTAAAGCTAGCTTTAAGTTCCATAGGAAACTACAGGATATAAACATTTTTTTCTAAAAATAGACGGTTTATTAATTTATGTTTCAACATTATTACTGCAAAATAACGATGTACACACAAAACGTTTGTTTCCTTTATAGAAAATATTAAATAACTTGTAGTACCTCTTCATACATCTAAAAAAACAGCAGTAACCTTTGCATACTTAAACAGCTGAGTAAGAATATATGTTAATGTAATGTTTCATGTTTCGCAACCAATTTCGGATTTGGTTTCCTTCTGTTGGAAATCTTACGTAAATTCCATATAGAAAGTTTCAGGACGACATGCGATTACATTAGAAAATGTAGCAAGAGAGTAAATAACGATAACTATTCCATGAGTGTCCACAAAACCTGTTCTCATATTGACGAATATTTCGAAAAATATTCTCTACAATCAAAGACGTTACAATAAAACAGTAAGCAAATCGATGTCTCAATATCTAATGAAGATATAAATGGAATCTGTACAGAATGAATGGGGGTACATAAAAGATTATAACAAAGAGAAAAAGTTCAGGATAAATAATTCAAGGGGGGAAAACGTTGCAGCTCTTGTCACGTGGCTTTCTGCGCGTAGAAAAACATGAATGGGTGTAATCTATTGGTACAAAAGGATTCCGATATCTGTATGAAAGAAACCATAGGGTGAAGAAGGAGAATCAAAAGACTATTCCGTTAGAAACGGCGTTATGCGTACAGCGGAAGGCTATGTGTGTGAAATTTTTCATGCAGACCAAATCAACAATGTATGTATAGCGATATTTTGTCGAGCATATGCAGTGCTTAATAGCAAGGGCATGCAGATAAATTTTTTTCGCGGGGTTACGAAATTTATTATTTTAAAAACTTAATGTCTCATGAGTGCAATTTTAAAATGTATGCAACAACTACGCAAAAATATTTAAATAAATATTGCTGGAAATTATTATTGACATTCTTATCATCTGCATTATCACTTCATAACGGTTGACAACTTATATTTTGCTATTTATCTGAGCAGAAAAGAACTTGGGAAAAGTGACCGGAATTCTTATAAGGCCGATATGTGTGAGAGAAATCTATTGTCCAAAGCACCAGTAAACATATCTAAAAATGGTATATAAAATAATATCCTGTAGCAGTATTCTGGGTTTTCAGAGTTGATTTTACAACACTTGGTTTTCTCATGTCATTATTGGAATTTTAATCAAAGCTGCTTGCTTTTCAGCGTGCAATAGACTAAACTGGAATAAGTCATGGAACTCCAATTTGGCATTGCTTTGTCGCCATAGAAATTTTTCAGTACACCCATATATGGGCTTTTCATTGGAATGTGACTTCCTGGTCTTTGGCTCCTTGCCGTTTCCTTGTCTTCATGGAGGAAACACATTCAACTGTTACCATCAGACATAAAAACAACTTCAAATACAATAAACATTTGCCTTTTAAAATTGCGTTTTTGTAATATCGAAAGGTTCCACCCCCACCACCCCTTGTGTAAGCCAATTCTCTATCACCTATCAAGGGAAGATGTAAAGAAATGGCGTGATAGTTTGGTACCAACGGTTAGGGTTTAAAAGGGTTCCTCTTGTCTCTCAGGTAGGATCTCGAAGACATCACAGGAAACACCTTAGTGTAAGCGATTGTGGAATCCATTCTGTAAGTATTTTAATGCAGCTCAGGCATACCCGGCCGCCCCGGTGGCGCAGTGGTCTAAGGCGTTAGCCTCTGATCATTCGTTCGAAGGGGTCCGGGTTCGAATCCCGGTGAGGTATGGATGTTGTGTTTGTCTTACGGCACTGGCTCTCTCCCTTCCCTGGAACCAGTGACCCTAAATTAGGGACGGGCGACTGCATATAGCCCATTGAGTTGCTCACGGTGGTCGTTAAACCTCCAATCAAAAAAAAAAAAAAAAAAAAGGCATACCCGAAAGACGGACATTTCGGGTACACAAAAAAACACTGAACTATCTATAAAGTGTCCTCCAAAAGAATAAAATTGTTTCCTTCCAAAGTGAAAATTTTCTAAACATCATACGCAAAGGGCAAACCTAAACGTGTTAAATTCTGGGTATAGCTTTCAGATAATATTGGTACGGAACACACGTTTCTGCATCGTGAAGGGTTTTCGGAGAATGGGCTATTTTGGCAGTAAAAGGCTTTCTTGTGTAACACTGACCATTGTAACTGACATTTGATTATGGGTATATGAGCACCCACATCTTATGAGCGATCTTGAGAAAAGCAGTGCAAAATTGAACACCTGTTGTGGTGTCATTCATGGCCGGATAACCAGGGTTATTTTTTTGATCGAAATGACAATGAATGGAATTGTTTAGCTTAACATTTGCAACAGTGCGTTTCACTCAACCTTCAGAAATCGCAACCGGATATCTTTTGCTAAAAAGACAAGCCGTAAGCTCGCTGGTCACGTGTTGAGTGAGAGCTTCGTAACAAGGAATTTATGCGCGTTTGGATTAGCAAAGGTGTGCAGATTTCTCATCTGCCTCATTTCTTCGATAAAGTCCCACTAGATATTTCTTGTAAGAATGTATGAAATATATTATATATATAATTTTGTTTGCAGTAGGAATAAATTTGATTAACGTTCGGACGTTCATACAACTGAAGGCCTCAGACAGAAATGTACATGTCATCTATCCTTCTATCTACAATAAAATATAGGTCCGCGCATTGATCAAGAATTTTAAGTTCACGTAAATATGCATTTGCTGAAAATTTTTGTTAATCAAGCTGTAATTTGGAAACACCGCTTACAATTTAAGCTCTTCACAAATATTATTTAATGATTGACACGAAAAGAATACCTTAGAAGTAAATTTTTTTAGTACAAACAGACGGAACCCTCTCTCTGAACGGATTCTTTTGAAACGTTAAAATGACCGTAAAAGTAGGCATACATGAGGGTAGGAAATAACGATGTATGCCCGAAATTGCGGGATTTTACTCATGTTCACTTTAGGTTAAAACGTGCTATTTCTATATTCGCAATGTTTTTTTTCAAATTAACACTTTAATAAGAAATATGAAAAGCTAACAGTTTGTTAAATCAGAAGAGGACCTCACCCTGCTCTTTCGAAGCCTTTGGATATTGGACTGAAAATAAACTTCACGTCTTTCTCTGTTAATGGATTCAATAAAATATCAGAATTGAAGTTAATATTTATTTTTTACACTTGGTGAAAACAATCCAAATAACTCTTTGCTTTTGCTTTTTGTTTTAGAAATATTTCGGGCAAAACATATAATTCATAAGAAATCCAATACTCAGTAATACGAAGTATTGGAGAACTCATCAGCCATCTATGTATCGTCTAGGATAAGCAGCGAATGGCTTAATATTTTAAACAGAATGCGACACTTTGGTTAAATTGATCTCACCAGTCTGCTCTGAAACATAGAATGCGTGGAAAGTGTACTTTAAACCGTTAATGCGAGAACGATATAAACCACGCAACAAATAAGGTCATCTGCTAAATCCTTGCGTATTCTCATCTTTGGAAGACACCTTGGCTTTTGCACTTCTGTTTCCATTTCCAGAGTGAAGATATTGTGAGGCGTTAGAGGCGTTTGGTACCACTTACTATTTCACAATCATCTCAGCACTATCAGCGATTATGTCGTAGAGAATATAACTAAATCCATGGTGTTCTACTGCAAATTCCTGAGCAGAAGTCATAATCGGTGGAGTTAAGGCCGGAACACAGATTTCTCACTTCGGTATTGTCACCTTCTGTCCCGAATGGTTTGGCTTTCGAATTGCGTAAATTCTGGGAAATATTAGTACATTCTGCAGAAACAATCCCACCCCACTTTTAGTTTGGTGTTTAAAGAACCAACATAAGCAACTGAGACAGGATTATTAGCAATTGCCCATCTCAACTTGAAGGTCATTCTTCTAGGGAAATAAGCGAACAAGTGTTGTAATATGAGCTCTCGATTTACGCTTTTACTACGGGTAGAAATTCAGATCCAACACGACGGAGTATTCCTTAAGGTATTTCTAAGACCAGTCACCACGTTGGACAGCTATTTCAACAATTTATTAAGTAACAAGTAGGTGAAAATCATCTAAACACGTGGCGTCAGTTGAATAAATAGGTCCGTCGCTTTTTCCACGTTAAGCAACTCACAGCAACCGAAAAATTGTTATTCGGCCGCCGTCGGGGAATCGAATCCCGAATTTCTCGATACCTAGCCGAGCTCGTTAGCCTTACACCACAGCGGCCAACAATTCACGGTGCTATGTGTGCTTTTCTTTTTCAGTCAGCATCTGACATCATAAATCCGTAAGATGGGCTCAGCTACTGAGATGCCTCCATCTGGTGGGTATTAACGGCACTGGGTATATATAATTATAGCAATAATCCAAAGGGCAAGATCCAAGGTGAAAATCATCTAAATACGTAGTAGCGTAAGTTGAATAAATAAATCCATCGCTCTTTTTACGTTAAGCAACGTGAAAAGAGCGATGGATTTATTTATAAACAGAAAAATTGTTAATTGTTGTTGGCCGCTGTGGTGTAAGGCTAACGCGCTCGGTTAGATATCGAGAGATTCGGGTATCGATTCCCTGACGGCGGCCGAATAGAAATTTTTCTGTTGCTATGCGTTGCTTAACGTGAAAAGAGCGATGGATTTATTTACTCAGCTGACGCCACGGATTTAGATGATTTTCACCTTGGATATCGCCTTTTGGATTATTGCTATTATAATATATACCAGTGCCGTTAATGCGCACCAGATTAAGACGTCTCAGTAGCTGAACCCATCTTACGGATTTATGATGTCAGATGTGGACTGAAAAGAAAAACACATCTAGGCCATGGATTGTTGGCCGCTGTGGTGCAAGGTTAACGCGCTCGGTGTAAGACTTGCACCATCTTAGAAGTTATTAACCACGGCTAACCGGGAGCACTGCATAAGCCTTGCCGTCTGAGAAATGTTCTATCCCAGTCGTCTGGCCATAAGAATTTAGCATTAGTCAACTTGTTAAAGTGCGCCGCCTTTCCCATTTGAAAAACAAGAATATTTCTGATTAACAGAGCTCAGTTTCAGGTGTTCTTCATATAGTTTCATGACTATCACACGGGCCGTGGTTTAATAGCGTTTGCGTCGATTTGCATACGACGCACTGGTTTGTTATTTGGGCTCATCGGTTAAAGTTAATAATAAAGTAGCCTTCTGAAAACAAAATACCATATAACCAATAAGTGTATGTTTTTCCACTGTGCTAACAAGCTCAATGATTTTCGTCAGACTTTGACCTCTATCACTTGGAAGTGGGGGAATTCCAGAAAGCAGTAGCTCGTAATAATATTTGGAACATTTAATAGCATCCTTTTCACCAAAAGAGCTAATAGATGTCCGTTACGTATCCTGATTAGTTTGCAATTAAATCATCAACTCACATTCATCACTTGTCCCTGGATTTTCTTATCAGAGATGTTTAGGGAATTCACTTCATCTGCTCAATAGATCTGTTTGTGGAAACACAAAGCTGATTGTCTTCGTAAATCTTCAGTTATAGACTTTGAACGTTTTCTCATATATTTAGCAAGAAAACAGCTTTTTTCAGCTTTCGGGGAGTTTCCTCAGATGCAATGTTAAAAAAAAAAATCATTTAAATTCGGAACACACAGTTTCTTTAACTTCACTGTCAACTATTTTTTTATCTTCAATTTTAATGTTTGACTGTTGCTCAGAAATTTCCTATATGTTTTTTTCTGTTGTGTGATATACTTAATCTGACCAAACGTTTAACCAGTTTGTTTCTGTGCTATGAGAAATTTAAGAAAATATATTTTTAATCATCAAGTAACCGAAACTTGTGGTATTGTCTACGAAAAATGTGTTATATAATTTACGGTTTGTGATGTTAGTTTTCGAGTCATTTGCTTTTTACGAGATTCCAAGAAGGAGTGGCAATCATTCCTAAGAAATATATATGTTCGGTGATATCAGCGCCGAATTTCTTACGAAACATTTAGTTTCTCTTTCTCTGTCTGTATTTATCTTTCTGCTACGCAACAATTCGTGCCATCCGTAGCTTGTTTTTGAAGAAGGCCTAAACAGTTAATCTCCAAAAGGATACCATGGGTTATATCTCGTCTTAAGCCGTTCACACGTCTTACGGTCTCAGTTCTTGCTATGGTGTATAATATGGGGGATGGAGCAAATCAATGTGTATGTGTTATTTCGTAAGGTCAGTCTACTCCTCCGATTGTAGAGTGCATTGTGGTAGTCTGATGATGAGGGTGAATCCTCTTATTTACGAAAATGGAATTGGAGAGGTATGCCGCAAAAGGACCAGAGAGGTATTTATTCTTCACTCCTCAGCGGATAAACAGGACGGCGCATGAAACAGAACGGGCTGACTTTCACATGGTTTCGATTGACTGTTTTTACACTGGTTGTTTTCCATCAGCGAGCTTCATGCTGACCGGCGAAAGTTTAATATAATTATCGATATATTAAATACCACAAATACAGTAAATTTCATTTTTGGAACGCAGCTCACGACAACTGCGTCTTTCCTGACCCATTAGCATGACCTTGGCTTACAGATTTACAGAGATGTAATGGCATATCGTCTTATATCTGAAGAGGATACGATAGATAAGATGCGTCATGTTTGCTAATGTTTGTTCAAGCCAAATGCATTATTTTGGACCGTTTTGCCGGAGTTTCTCGAACGCTAGGTCTTTCACTCTCTGTGTCACAATCTCTACTAAAACAATCGAGAAAAATTACTGAAATCGAGGGACCCTTTAATGGGGCGGAACATTCACTTAGGTTATTATCATTTTCGTTCACGATTAACGAAACTTTTAATTAGTTGCAACTTTAAATGATAATCACAGCAAATAATTGACTTTGCATTTATCTATAAAATGTCAAATGATTTATTTGTGATTTTCATTTCTGAAAGTAGTTCCATATTACTTTCAGGAATGAGAACATGTATGTTTCCCTGATCAGATGTGTGTTGTAATTATACATGTAACGTTTGCAATTCAAACACTAATTTTAACACATAGAAGAAAATAGTTTTTTATTCCGATGAATTCTCTAAATCATTTAGATTTTTCTTGTTTGCAATATTTTAAAAGGAAAATCATCAAATAATGGATAAACATCCATCCCCGCGAAATTCAGCAACGATCACTTAACAGTATTATATCAAATAGCTACTTTTGAATGCTTTGAAGCAAATGATGGAAAGAACAACACTGATTTTTCAATGGATATTCCGACTTCAAGACACTTTTGCAAGATTTTCGTTCCTCTTAATTTCTTGAAACGTTTGTTTACAGAAGCGATCGTATTTACGATTTCCCATGATCCTTCTCATGGAACAAAATAATTCTTTTCACATCCCAAGTCATTTCCCAGTCTGTGGTGGATGCAATGTAAATTTAGAATTTTTATCCGTGCCGATAACATTTCATTACAACGAATTCTGTCTGACGTTCATAGGAAGAATTAAAGAAGATATTGAATTTTTAATTCCCTAGATGGCTTAGTAAATCATCTAACTCCCTTTTTGAAAGCAATCTCTTATGCAATGCAGAAAGTTTCAAAATATGCTGAATAAAATTAGTTTTTTATAACTGAAAATAATTTTTTTTCACTTCGAGAGCCTGCTTATTTTTTTGCCTGAAGTTTCGATTTTTTTTTAAAATTCCCAGTTTTCCAAGCACTCACACAAATCTAAGAATAACTTTAGGATTTCTTTTTATTTTCTAAATATTATACTTCTAGATGCTCACATACTGAACATACGACTGCACCAATAAATTAACAATTGTGCTTCATATATTCTAAGCATAACTCTACATCATATTACACTTTAAGTTGGCAAGAAATCAATCAGAAGGACATCCGACCAAGTACAGTACGAATCACTAACCTCTGATCATTGGTAGCCCTGGGTTTCATAAATATGTTACAAAGGATTGAGAAGTATTTATCCACCTCAGCTTAGAAAAAGAAGTTCCATCCAGTTGATCTTCAATTACACGTACATGTTTCCAAAACAATGCGTCCCTAAACCCAAAGCGACGTAATCAAATTTCAGGTGAATTAAAAAGTAACATACACCATCAATTGTGTTTATTATTTCGTCGAATCACTTTCAATTCGTTTCGTCTTCTCCTAATCGTCATTGTTACTTCTTTGCCCGAATGTATATCATCATCATCATCATCATCATTGTCAACCATTATCAATCCACTGCTGGACGAAGGTCTCCCCAAGTTTCCTCCACAACGGTCTGTCTTGTGCCAGTCTCCTCCATGTCACTCCCGCATACTTTCGAATTTCATCCACCCATCTTCCATGTGGTCTTCTTCTGGGTCTTTTCCTGTATGGCTTAGTTAATATGAATTAATTCAGTTACACTTATGCATGTCGCATAGCATTAGGCTCCAGTTTGCTTTTCTGTGATTCGCCGTAATGCTTTATGGTTTACATGAACATAATGGATACCATAACAATTCCATGAAATGAATAACACAAGATTTAGTGTTTTCCCAAAAAAATAATGAATTGTCGGATCGAATGCTATCACTAACAACGAAAACAAACTGAACTAACTTTGATTTTCTCAACGAATCTCAGCCTGTACGTGCAAAGGATAATTAAATGTGGTGTCGCATTTGTCGAGTGGCATACGCAGTTAAAGCATTATTTCAAACTGTTTGCTTTCAGGAAATTTGTGGTAGCTTCTCAGCTGCACTATATCACTCAGAAATAATTTTTGATATGTACATTAAATATTTTATTACCTAAAGCAAGTGTACTTTACGAGTGTTAGGTTCTGATAATATGCAGTTTATTGCACGTTTTCTTTATGTTCAAATATTCATGTTAACTCGAATTGCAAACATTTCAGAAGATATTTCGCGTACCTTCAGCACCTGTAATAGTGAATAGTTTGGGATGTTAGTTGGCGGAACTGAGTATTTATGTCCGAAAATCTATCTCCTCATCGGAAGTTCTTCCTGAAATACTTCATTTGCAAAGCATTCCATTCCCAATTTTAAAGACAGCGAATCCTGTCCACTTAAATACCTTTCAATAACGGACGAATTCTACTTTTGCTGCAGTTTACAAAACAAATTTTGCATGTAGCATGATCTCCTTCGAGAGCCAAACATCATGGGGATATGATAATCGCAACGTAAGCGATATCTGCTATGAAGATGAATGATAAGCTCGCTTTAAAAGATATTGATATGAAGTAAAAGTAGAGGGAACATTAATTTCACCCGAGAAATGTTAGGAATACTGAAATAAGATATTTATTTTTAAAGCAAATACTCCCTGCAGAAAGTCATTCTTTCTTTTTAAATTAAGAAAACAACGATGGTTTAAAATAAAAGTGATTGTTTTTGTAAATTGCGTAAGGAAATTAAATCATGTGTGTCCCGAATTTCTGATATTTCAGAAATGTACAAAATTTCAGCAGGGATAATCTGTATCGTGATTCATATTTCTCAGATTTTTGTCCCCTTAAAATTTTATTTTTAAAAATATATTTTAGAAAACAAGATATTTGTTTGCCTCCATTCAGCAGTTCAAAAGAAATGTGTTGATCGCCTGTCATTTTCTTAGGAAATACAATAATTAAATATCTTCTGTAGGTGGAAAGACCATAAGCGCACTCAAAATTTAAATTTACTGCACTTGCAATTCATTTAGTATCTACGGAATTTCTCGACAGGGTTAACGTCACCGTTTTCAGGAAAGTGAATTTCTCAACTGTTTAAGGAACATTCCGGCTGAATACAAACATTTCTTTGCATTAATACGATTTCTTACAATCTAAACCCAAAGAATAAGTATAATCGATATGTGTCATCGCAGACGTTTCAAGACTAAAATGTGATTTTCAATATTGGCAGTAATTTATGGAAGAACGGCATGCTTGTAAACTTCACCTTTATTATCAAAGAATATTATCATCGTCATTTTCCCAGCTGATTTAGTTTTCAGGATGTTTTTCAGAAGAGGCGAGCCTGTGTGTTTCCAGACCCTCGTTATGCGCTTCACGAGGGGGTCGAAAGAGTGTAAACATGTTTCATCAGCCGTTATTACTGTGTTTAGAAACTTTTCATTCTTTGCAATTATTTGTTTCTTATCATGATACACCTGAACTATGGCTAACAATTGTTCTCTCATCAGGTGATCAAGTACCCACCTGAAACACACACGATACAGCAGGGTTTCTTTTGCGTAGAATGCAAAAGGCCGACGATGTTGAAATATTAGTTGACGCCGCTATGTCTTCACACGTCATTCATTGATCTTCTTGCAGGATTGCCCAAACAATGTTAACAATACGCTTCGTTACAAAACTTTTAGGTCAACCAAGCCTATGAGCGAGTTCTGCCGACAAACACTTCTTTTTTGAAAACATGGTGCCATGCAAAAACCGTTTACGCACCCAAACATTTATCTTTGTAAGCTTTTTTCATTAAATCAACAGTATCTGGAGTCGCTCTTTTCAAACGATAACAAACTTTTTTCGCATAGCGCATTTTGCTTCTTATCTCTGAAACACTTTCCTCCATATCTCTATGACGAAATTTAAACGTACCTCAAAAAACTGCGCAATAACAAAGCCAGATTTGTCTGCCACAGCTAAGAACTGTTGCCATTGGTACCTCCTTAATTCAGTTAGTCGTCTACGTGGTTATCTTTCAACCTTAGCGCTGCTGCCATCTCAAGAAATATTACTCTCAGTTTTTATGGAACGGCTTTTGCAGCTATCCATTGCCCCTCGAGTTCTAGCATTAAAGCAAACGGTACGTAGAAGGCGTAATGCTACTGAATTTATGGCAGGAAATCCATGGCTTGTGTTCTGCTAAATACATCTCACAAAAGACCTTCCAAATCTGGTCCAAGGTCACTGACGCGCTAGATTCAATGCTTTGTGACTCCAAAAGTTCATACAAACGGTATATCAATTCTAAGTCACATTTCAATATTAGATTGTCCGGTATATCAGTCCATTTATTTTTATGCTACAGCAGGGTAGTCCACGGTATCGATATTACAAAGGGGGTTTCATCATTACAGCACTTTTTTCCCCATGACTGAATTAACAAACTTTCAGCTAACAGTAAGGATCGTCTGAATTTAGATGTAGCCAAGATGCTGAATGCTTTCCTGCCTGAACTGTTCTCGAAAGTGCTGTAGACTCCATTTCATTATTGATGGTGTACTTGAGTTCCAAAATTCTTTTGAACACATTTCGCGTCGTGGAGTCGATGAACACCAAATCACTATTTTGATTATCATAGCATTTTAACGGGATATAGTAAACTCCGTGTCAATTTTCCAAGGGCGCAGGTTCACATCTGTTTTTACAATTGACAAAATATGTCTTGTACTGACTCCAAAATCTATGTGGTGTTTCTTGCATACTTTTTAGTATATGTGTAACGTCTGTTAGGTCAGTCATTCATCCCACATATTTCGTTTTAACTTTATCTTTTTCGAGATTAGAAAAGTCGGCTTGTAGCGCCCTCTCAAATATCTTCTTAACCAACATTCCGGAACATGCATTGGCCACTGCGATTCGTTGTGTATGTCTAATTTCACGGTTTCTGTGCTGCAAGCTGGAAGAGTGGGAAATTGCACGTCTCATAAGGAAGTGAGTAACAATAACTTATGATTAAGAGGATGTGGTGAAGAACTTGGAATAATGGCAGAATATTGGCATTAAACTTTTAACGTATTATTAGTAATTATTTTATAGTTCTTAGATGTATCAACGAACTGTTAGCACAATGTCGTTGACACATGAGAATTAATTATTAGAGGAATTTCTTCTTGGGAATCAAGCAAGTTACTCGTATATTCCTTCTCGCGCACATGCATTTTGTAATTACTTAAAATTCTTAATAAAACGAAGCACAATAGTTTTTCTGGTCACAAAGCGTTGCTTCAAATATTGCTTGTTTTCCACGTCATTGTTGTTAGAAGTTAATCCTGAAAAACAGACGTTTTTGACATTTAAAGATTGAAATCTTACAGATAATTCCTGCTGAACAGTTTATATATATAATATTGTTTTCAGTTATATTACTGCGTGAAATATATTAATGCTATGCAGTCATTAAAGATAAAAATAACGGTGAATCCCACAAAATTATGTTTTAAATTTTTAAGGACAGTAGTAATGAATACCATTGAGATGAAAATATGAATAACTGACGAAAAGCTTCTTATAAACTTCTTATAGAAATGAGGATCACAGATTGCAAATCACAGATTGCAAATCACAGATCGAATTTTCTGTGGTACCCAAAAATTTTGTAGCTCAAAATTATGATAGATTGTGTGACACCTCAAATGTATGGATGAATCTCTAAAGTGCCATTTTTTAAAAGTTTCCATAATCGAGTTCTTTTACTGCAAGTATATGGTATTTGCCTAATACAATATATTTATATTATGAATTAATTTTTTTCCGTTAAATTTACAAAATTATATAGGAATGCATTGGACGAAACCTCACTTTTAATTCATAAATACGTGTAAGAAGTTATCCATTCTCTTTTTGCTTACCACCAGAAGTTATGAAAGGTGAAACAACACTCTACACCGAACACAAAAAAAATCTTCGGTCTATGACATGCATTGCTCCTGTTCGTTTCAGGTTTGTGAGGGAAATTTGCAGCTTATGGAAATCATATTCTGTGCTTTTACGATTGATGTCTGATAAGTACCCGATTCTTTATTTCTATCAACTGCAAGAGAGAAATATTAAATACAGTATGCATAAATATGATACTCGCATATATAATACAGTGGTTCGAGTAGTCAAAGTCATTGCTCCACATATTCTCTGCTCAGCACAATGCATTTCCTCCACCAATCAACAAGTCGATTCATTCCGGAAGCAAAGAAATCAGCAGGTGTGTTGCGAATCCATTGAAGGACAGCCACTCGCAAATCATCCATGATCTCATAGTGGTGGCCACGAAGACTATCCTTCAAGGGATGGAAAGCATGAATTTGTCCCCCATTGAGCACGTGTGGGATTTTATGGGACAACGATTTATCCGTTCTCCACGGCCAGGCACGACCATCCCCGATTTACGCGTCCAGGTTGAGGGTGCTTGGAACTCAATAGCCCAAACTTACATCCAACATGTGTACGACAGACTCCATGCCAGAATTGCACAGTGTGACGCAGTTCATGGCGGTTCAGCCTCGTACTAACCATGTTACATGGAAATGTTATTTTTCAGTTTACCAGCAAATACAGCTGTATTTTGGCATAATGTTTTGATCACGTTATCCTCTGTATTGCGTTGTTATGCTGTATAAATTTCGTTGGTATCAGACGTCCCCTTCTTGGTGTTCTTTTTTCACTTTCCGCCAGTGTAATTCGTCTAACAGAATATTTACTGATACCCAATCCCATAGGAATATCTCGAACACAAATGCGTCTGTCACATTTAAACAAGTCGTCAGCCCGTTTAATCGTTTCATCAGTCAACGACGTGTATGGCCTTTCTGACCATGCCTCATCTTCAAGGATCTCGTGCCCAGCTTGGAACTTCGTAACACATTCATAAACGCTGGAACGGGACACAGACGCATCGCCATACACGGCCCGATGACTTATCCTAATGTAGGCGGCCTTTAACCCTTCATTCGTTAAAACGTTCGCTACTGCTTGCTGCTTGAACTGAACACTTAACATAGCCGCCATTGTTTGTCATCGACAGCGTCACCTAACATTAGTATATATCCAGCTGCTACGCTTTTATGGCGCTTCACTGAAAGCAGTCGTAATAGTTTCACGCATACATACGATCATACACACGGTTTTGTATCGATTGGAATAAAAATAAGAATACTTATCGAAAACCCCTCGTATAATGTTAAATTCTTTACCTACAGGAATATCTTCCAGTCTGATGTTGTGAAGTGTTCTCCTTATCTCCCTATATGGAATCTATCAACGCGACTTTATTTCTACCGGAAATCAATGTGAAATCCTGATACTGATTGCAACTACGAACAGATGATTACACACTAAACTACGTTAAAATTTTACCTCTCATCGAAACCAGATGTTTGTGTAACCTTGAAATTAGGTTTCGTTAGTAATAACGCGATTTGAGAAGCATTAGCAAAAGTAAAGCAGTAGTTGAAATTGCTTTCAGATTTGTAAAGGCGTTTTACGCATCATATATATAATTTTTTGGCTTTGGAAGAAAATTGGGAAAAGTCAAAGAGACGTGCAAGTTTGATTCAAAATTTAGACTTCAGCAGCCCCCAAAGCCTTTCAAACACACGAACTGGCCTAAAAACTCTCATTTAAATTTAGTGTGTGTGCACGTCATTTTTTTCATAATTGAAAAACTAACTAAAAGGTGTGTCCACATGCACTAATAATTGTATTACAATTGTTGGAGTTTTACGTGTAGTTTGTCCTGATAATACTGAAAAGTCAGCAAGGCGGGATGCAGAATAAAATTCACTAAAGAAAATATCATTTTGTGCATAACTGCATCGTACTTAATGGACCTAATGAAATATTATCATATTATTCATCTCGTTGGTCCGGAATTTTCTCTTTATGTTGCAGATATAGGATACAGTGACACCATCCAGGCAGATCCTCCCTTTCTAGCTTCCTGTCGCCAGAAAGCCTAGATTCTGTCATTTTGGTGCCTCTGGAAATTCGAAAAAAAATCAAACCAACCGTTCTTCAGCTATGGGTTTCAAATGCAATACTGAGTTTTAGTAAGGGAGTTTTAATTCCACTGGATATTTGGTTTTATGCCCCTAGAAGTTTAAATACAAAAGTTATTATGTCCATATGATAGATATACTGTGCATTTGCAAAAGTAAGAATCTAAAGGTTTAAGTAAAATAGAAAAGCTGATTTTATTATTTTGATTCTCCTATTACGTTTCTACTTTAAAGAATAAATCAACAGCGTACCGGTCGGTAATTTCAGAACGCAGGAAGTTCCACAGCTGCACTTATTTCACTTGTAATTACATTTACTTCTATTGACGATGCCTAATATCGTCAATAGAAATAACTGTACTTTCCCGAGACCTACGCGTAGCTCTGAGGAAAGAAAAGTTCTTCAACTCTTACTAGAGAATATGTCTGTGCTTATTAATACATTTAGGACTATTACAAGATGTTTCAGCTCAGACGTGATGCGCAACCAAATTCATTAAATACGGAGGAATACACGAACGAATTCCTATACAGATATCAACAAAATTCTAAGACTAATGATGAAGAGAATGCAGAAGTCAGAAATCGTTCAATCGCGTGTTATCAGCAGAGTTGGATTGGATATTCCTGTGATACGGGTACTCTTCTGTTTGTCACAATAAACGTTCAACCTGTTGGATTATGAAGAAAATTTTATTTAACTGTTATATTTTACAGTCTGTCATACTACAACTATTATATCAATTATTATTAAGAAAAAGATTGAGTCTAGGTAATTTTTCTGTGTATCGTAATATTAAGAAGCATGATGGAAAAAAAGGTGGGGCCAATATATTTACGTAGTCATTTTCAAGTCGTTATATTCTGATGAAAAAAGGGTGTGCCCACTAATTTGGCTTTACTGATTTTCTAACACGCGCTATTGAGGTATAATGGAAAGTATCATGTTAGTTGCAGCTCGACAACGTTTTAGAAGTGATGCGCAACCAAATGAAATACATACCATGAAGTTCTCTGTTTGGACGAGTAAATGTGTCCCTGTAAATCTTCATACTTAGGTTTATATTTTTTTCACTCCGTATGTGCACTGTATTATCAAAAGTATTCCGACACTACCAAATATTTGCATAAGTGTAAAAAACGGTTGCGGAACAAGCTGCGCTGTGAGTGAGGAGGAACGTTTATAAAATTAAGATGATCTGCTGTGTTATCAGTAAGGTAGAAGCGGATATGCTGCGTGTACGCGAACTTTCCGAGCAACAGCTTGGGCTCGTGGTAAGATGTCATTTGAGTGTTTTCAAACGGAGCTTTGCTAGCATGCTAGCAGGATGGGCAACTTCAAAAAAAAAAAGTCCAGAAAGGCCCCACATACTGACGGAACGTGATAGAAGAGCCATGGTAAGAAATGTTAAGAAATCTCGACTTTTCCGTGTGCCGTTTCCATCGTTGCTGAAGTCGGAAATGCTTCTAGTGGATTGGTTAGTACCATAACTAAAATAATACGGAAAATAATTTGAACTGGAGGAGAAGTACACATAATATTTATAGACCTAACAAAATCATATGATAATATATTTATTACAAAACTTTGAAAAACATAAAACAAAACAATATTCATATTACGATTAATAAAGCAGTCAAAGAACTGTATCAGGGATCAATAAGAAAGATAAAAATGGGCAAGAAAACTTCAAAAGAATTCCTATTGACTAAAGGATAAAAACAGGGATGTTGCATATTGCTAAAAATATTTTAGATTTGGGTGGTACGGGATTTGATTGAAGGGAAAAGGAAGTGTCACGCAATTGGGATCAGTTTAAATGGAACTTAGGTATATACTTCACGATTCGATAATGATCAGGTACTTCTTGCAAAAGATAAATAAAATATGGACTTTATGACTAGAAAAATAAAAGAAGAATATGAAAAATGGGAATTAACTAGGAATTTAAATAATACAAAAGATTTATGCATTGGAAGTGCTGAAACAAACCTACAGCTAGAATATTACGACGTAAATGAAAGATGGTATCTTTATAATTATAACGTACTTGTCCTTCTGACTTAACTGTACAACTTAGTCCTTAACGTCGATGATTACGTTATGTGTACTCTCGTCAGTGTAATACTAGAAAGTACCCATAGGCATTCAAGAAAGTGGTCAATATTTGTATTTACAAATACGTTTTTTCTTCTTGAATGTCGTTTCGCAGCACTAATGGTTAGGCTCTTCCCAACTATATTGAAATCCAGTTCACTACAGAACTCAAAACAATATCAGTTATTTGACATCAAATCACAGTGATACAGCAATCAACAGCACTTCCATTATCTCTATCATCAATGACATCAGTTCTCCCACAGCAACCGCTGCATCGCACTTTTATGTAACTTTACACACATACGTTACAATCGTTCCAACTTCCGATTTTTTCCAAGGTTATTCTAGTTTGAAGGAAAAGACATAACGTTAAGTTTTGAAAATGTCTAAGAGCGTGAACTCAAATTTACATAGAAAAAGAAACTAAAAAGGAAAGTTAAAATAGAATACACGTTACATAATCACCTACGAGCTAAAATTGCTCAAGCAGGTAGAGATAGAATGGAATTATGAAATAGAATTGCTTAGGAAAGAAAAGCTGTTAAATGTCTGAATAGAATGTGGTGGAGTGATGAAATATTCAGAAAAAAGAAATGGAATATTTGTAATACACTGCTGGACAATTGCTAAGGACGGATCATAAACGGCTATATAGCGCATAAAAAAGTAAGTGTGATTGGATGCCAAGTGAAATAAAATAATGTCAGAATGCCAGGACATTACAAGAAAGACAATTTATTGTGCTTTGAAATCCAGAAGGCTTTCGAACGTGTTCAAGGGACAAACAGGCCATTTGGTGCAGAATACGTAAACGTATAAAAAGTGCAATTACCGTCCGCAGGCGTTTAGGCGTAAGATGTCAATATGGGATATGGCCACCATGAAGGGCGATGCAAGATTCCACACGTCGTGTCATGCTTTGCACAACATTATCAAGCAGCTGTTGGGGTAATTTATTCCATTCCTCTGTCAGTGCACGGATGAGGGCGTCCTTGTTTATTTGAGGGCATTGGCGACCAGCAAGACTCCTCCCCAAAGCATCCCACACATTTTCAATGGGATTCAGATCTGGAGAACGTGCTGGCCATACGAAGCGTTGAATATCCTCGCTCTCAAGACACTCCTGGACAACGACTGTTCGATGACATGTTGCGTTGTCATCCATGAAAATGAATATATCACCGACAGCACCACGGAACATGCGAACATGAGGTAGCAGAACATCATTATTGTATAGTTGGCCAGTCATAGTCCCAGTTGGAAGCACATAGAGGGACGTACGGTCATTGATCATGATGCCAGCCCATACCATGACACTACATGTCGGATATCAGTCCCTTTCCTGTATGTTTGCTGGATAATATGCAGAACCACTGTCACGCCAGATCAGTTGTCGTTGACAATCAGACGATAGACTGTATCTACTCTCATCTGAGAAGAGGACAGCAGACCAGTCGTTATCAGTGCAATTGCGATGTTCATGGCACCATTGCAAACGAGCGGTACGGTGACGTCTGGACAATTAGATGCACACAACAGGACGGCGGGCGTATAGTCCTCCTTCATGCAAACGTCTGGCGACAGTTTTTCGGGAGATCCGCTTGCCAGTAGCAGCCATAAACTGATTTGCTACGTCACTAGCTGTGCTGCACCGGTGTCTTTTTGTTGATAGCACTATTTACCGATCTTCTGCAGGTGTCGTACAGCGAACACGACCTCCCCCGTGACGTTTGCTACACTCTCCATTTGTTGGAAATGATTTCCAAAGCATTGAAACAACACTGTGGACACGTCGAACTCCCTGGCAACATCTGTTGTTTTTCGCCCTTCTTCAACCTTGCCAATAATACGGCCACGCGTAAAATCGTCTAGGTGATGTCTGGAAGACATACTGAAAATTGCAAGATTGTCAATTGATTCTTTCCCTTTCAACTTTGCGTTTGAACAACAACGGTCAATACGCGTGAAATCCTTTATATCTCTTATCAGCGCTATGACGTCACGAACAAGTTCGGCAATCCAAAATTTGCATACGCACAACACGTCTAACTGTATCCCACACTTATGCAAATTTTCACATTTTCCTGCCTTCCATTTTATGATTGCTATCTATTGCTATTGTCATCCGTACTTCGCAATTGTCCGGCAGTGTAGTATTGGTGAGAGCATCTTACTATATGGGGCTGAGTCCTGTCGATTAAAAGAAGCGGATAGAAAGAAAACAACAGCTGTAGGGATGGATGCTTTAAGAAAGTCATGTATAGTGTCTAGAAGAGAGAAAATACGGAATGAATTGATTAAAGAATTGATGGAAGATAAAGAAACAACTTTAGAAAGCATACAGAAGAAACCATCACGCTGGTTTGGTCGTGTTAAAAGAATGACCAACAAAAGACTTTCAAAATATCCATGGAATTTAAATCAAATAAACGAAAACATAGAGGCCGACTTACAAGAACATGGTATGATGGAGTAAAGAGAGCATTTAAAAAATGGCCTGATGGAAGAATGGTGCTTAGATAGAGGAAGATGGAAAAAGGCATATATATACACCGGGGGAAAGTGAAAAAAGAACACCAAGAAGGAATTGGCGGACGATCATGAAATTTACATATATTAATGGGGTCGAGTTTACGTAGGTGTGATGTTAATTTCGGGACACCGGCGACCGCTTACGCCACAGCACGGTATAATATGCAAATTATGATCGGTGGTATTTAAGGTGTCCGGCGAAGTGAATGTAATCAGTCGTCGGTGTACGGACACGTGAGAAGACCCTGAAGAAGCTGCAAAGCCTGGACATGGAAGACGTGTAGGATTTCAGCAGTTATCGGACTTTGAGCGAGGTCGTCTAGTCGGACTCCGCGAGGACGGGTGGTCGTATCGCGGAGCGAATTGGACTGGAAGTATCGGTGGTGGTTCGATGGTGGCGCAGATGGTCCGAGGAACATTCTCACACGAGAAGACGTGAAACCGGGAGTCACAGACGGGCTGATGAGCGGACCGATCGACGCATAAGAAGAGCGGCGTTGTCAAGCAGAACATCTAGTGCGACGGATATCCGAGCTGCCGTTGCACCTGAGGTGACTGTGCGAACAATCTGCAACCGTTTACTGGATGCAGGACTACGTGCACGTGTAACTCTGACATGTGTACCTCTGACCCCAGCCCACCGTCAGGAACGGCTGCATTGGTGTCGCCAACGTCTTCAGTGGAGAACGCAATTGCGATCTGTCGTGTTCAGCGATGAAATCAGATTCTGCTTGGGAGCCTCCGATGGCCGTATGTGTGTTCGCAGGCGAACAGGGGATTGTCTTCACCCTTCTTGCATCTGCCAGCGACACACAGGGTCTATACCTGGTCTCTTTGTGTCCGGAGCGATCAGCTATCACTCCAGTACACAACTAGTGTTTGTACCGGGTACGTTAAAAAGCACCTCCTACATCAACAACATCATTCAGCTCGTTGTTGTGCCATTTGTAAGGTCGTTCTTTCGTGGTGTTTTCCAGCAAGATAACGCACGCCCAGACACGGCACGTGCAACGCAACATGCACTTCAGTGTGTGAGACAAATTCCATGCCCTGCACGTTCACTGTATTTGTCCCCCATTGAGCACGTATGGGATTTTATGGGACAACGAATTATCCGGCCTCCACGGCCAGCCGCGACCATCCCCGATTTACGCGTCTAGGTTGAGGGTGCGTGGAACTCAATACCCCAAACTTACATGCAACATCTGTACGACAGACTCCATGAGAGATTGGCAGACTGTTACGCAGTTCATGGCGGTTCAACCTCGTACTACTAACCCTGTTACATGGAAATGTTTTTTTTCTGTTTACCAGCAAATACAGCTGTATTGTGTCATAATGTTTTGATCACGTTATCCTCTGTATTGCGTTATTATGCTGTATAAATTTCGTTGGTATCGGACGTCTCCTTCTTGGTGTTGTTTTTTCACTTTCCGTCAGTGTATATATATATATATATATATATATATATATATATATATATATATATATATATATTTGTTTTTTACGTAAGAAAATTCAACTGTGAACTAGTGAGGAAAGCAATTGAAAACAACCAAAGCCTAAAGATAGCAAAGGGACATCTCAGTAAGGGAAGAAAACAGATTATGGCACTGAGAAAAGAAGATGGTTCTGTAACAAGAAATGGAGGCGAAATTTTGACAAGAGTGAAAGATTTCTACTCCAAATTATATGAAAGGGATGATACATGCACTCCAGACATCATGAAAGATACCAGTACCAGAGTTCCTCCAGTCCTTCCAGCAGAAGTTGCACATGCAATCAAGAACATGAAGCGGGGAAAAGCTCCAGGAGAAGATGGAATTACTGTAGACATCATACAAGAAGCAAGTGGAGAAATCGAAACAGTACTCGCCCAAATTTTCACTCGATGCCTTAATGAAGGAAAGATTCCTGAGGATTGGAACACTGCTACAATGATCCTGCTACATAAGAAAGGTGACATTGAGGATCTCGGAAACTACAGACCTATCAGCCTCCTATCAGTAGTTTATAAAATTTTCACTAAAATTCTTTCACACCGCTTGAAGGTAACACTGGACATGGCTCAACCGAGAGAACAAGCTGGATTCAGGAGTGGCTACAGCACAATAGATCATATCCATGTGCTGAGAGAACTAATTGAAAGAGCGAGGGAATATGAACTTCCATTGTGCATGGCTTTTATCGATTATGAAAAAGCTTTTGATTCGGTGAAACCATCAGCAGTTACAATGGCTCTGAAAACCTGCGGTATTGAAGATGCATACATTAATATTATTAATAACATCTATGAAAATGCAAGTGCAAAGATTAAACTGTTTGAAAATACAACACACATAAAAATTGGAAAGGGAGTGAGACAAGGTGACACCATATCTCCGAAGCTCTTCAATGCCACATTGGAGGGTGTTTTTCAGTCACTGAGCTGGGAAAACAAGGGGATAAAGATTAATGGAGATTATCTAACCCACCTTCGTTTTGCTGATGACGTAGTCATTTTTGCAACTAGCCCATCAGAGCTACAGAGTATGATCCAGGAACTTGCTGACAAGAGTAAAGAAGTGGGATTAAAAATGAACTTTCAGAAGACAAAAGTGATGTTCAATGCTTTTACAAGAAATGAAGATTTATCGATTGATGGAGAAAAGCTGGAGATAACAGACACGTACGTTTATCTTGGACAGCAGGTATCAAGTGAGGGTCACATTGATGAAGAAATTAATCGGCGTACAAAACTTGCCTGGAGAGCTTTTGGAAGAAACAGCATAATTTTCAAGAGCAATATGCCATTATGTCTTAAAAGAAAAGTGTTTGATCAATGCATCCTTCCAGTGCTTACGTATGGTGCAGAGACGTGGACCTTAACTAAAAGAGACATACAAAGGCTGCAGACAACTCAAAGAAGCATGGAGAGGTGCATACTTGGTGTAACCAGGAGAGATAAGAAGAGGAACTCGTGGATCCGAAAAATGACAAGAGTGGAAGATATCATGATCAGAGTTAAATCCCTGAAATGGCAATGGGCTGGACATACTGCCAGAAGGACAGATCATCGATGGACAGCTGAAATTTTAGATTGGATTCCAAGGGACAGGAAAAGACCCAGAAGAAGACCACATGGGAGATGGGTGGATGAAATTCGAAAGTATGCAGGGGTGACATGGAGGAGACTGGCACAAGACAGACCGTTGTGGAGGAAACTTGGGGAGACCTTCGTCCAGCAGTGGATTGATAATGGTTGACAATGATGATGATGATGATGATATATATATATCCAGAGAAAGTTGCAGAGTGTGATTTTTATGGCAGAGAAGCGGCACAAAAACCGCACAACACTACCGTCAGCGCGAAGCGCCGTTTGGGGAGGTGTACCTTTTGTCGTGGGGCCTAGTGCGGTATGTTTACTATTATGCAAACTTTAGATGTATTCAGTATTCTTCGTCAAATATTGTTAAATGTCATTTTAGCAAGATTTGTCTAATACTTTTTAATGACATTTACAGTATTACCAACTTGAGCATGTAGGACTTGGTCGCAATTTCCGTAGACTGTTTTATATTCTTCGTAAACGCAAAACTTCTGATCCGATTGGCATCCCATCTTCAAATTTGGTATAGTAAAGGAAGTATAGTAGATATGTAACCTACATTTTTTCACAAAAAGATTAAAAGATCCGTTTTGGCGAAAATGGACGTCAAAATAGTGATTATAATGGCTTCATTTTGTTTTCCAAATATAGGTAGGTAATATGTCATCAGAACAAACCGTTAAACATCTTTCCAAATATACTTGAATCACATCTATAGATATCCTGGTTACCGAAATATCGAAGGTTGAAGTTTACAAGATGGTGAAAAAATTGGCCGAAATCGCAAATTTTTTACCCCTGTATCTTGGTATATACAGAAAATATGGACCTGCAATGTCATATAAGCTCATACCTCAGGCGTCCCTTTCAGAATGCCAAATTTAGAGAAAATCAAAGAATGTGAGGGTAAGGACCATGTTGATTTGACATGGAATGTCTATAATCCCAAGTATGTCATGGAGCTTTAAGCGATATTTTTACTGTTACATGCGCATATACGTAAGTATATATTCAGTCAGGAAACTAATTAATCTTATTCTCGAGAACTACAGAAAATTATCAATAACCTTGTACAGACTTTTTACCGAGGAAATTTCGAAACTGCGAATTGAGTGTATCAGTGTATATAAACGACAGCAGAGCTTTTAAAAATGCCTATACTTTTCGTTCTCTACATTCCTAAACATCTGCTTTTTAAATTCTGTAACCTCTGTTACCTAAAGATGAGGTTACTTTGGAAAAAAGATTATTTGTGGCTTGGATTGAAAAAAGTTACAATAGTTTTTCACAAATACATTCTTTAACGAGTAAATTACTTCCAACTATCGTACCAAGACACAGGTTTAGTTAATGTGTTTCGGCTTCGATTAAAGTTTAACAAAATAACTGTAATCTTTTTACAAAAACTTACAGTGGAAACATTTATCATACTGTTAACTGTTTATAGCACACTTCATATATTATAAATATGAACGGAAGTAGAACTCTTCCGCTATTCAAAATAACATCAGCAAAACTACGTCATAACTTTCATCTTTATCCAGTCAATTCTTAGTTTCATTTATGTTACTAAGAAGTTATTGTAAATTAGCTATAAATGGAAGGGATTTGAATGACAGGAATGATCGTATTTGAAATTAAATAAACACATCTAATTTTACTACAAAATCCAACCGACAACATCTCTAATTTGAATCTCATTTATCACGTACTAAATATAGACTGTTTTAAACATCATATCAGGAGAATTTTCAGAATAAACGTAATGTGAATTGCATACGAACCAGATGGTGCGTCTGTAAATGCATCAAAGCAAAAGTGTTGAAGAAATTCAAACATCATTTTTCAATCGAAAATGCAGACGCTGTACTTTATTTTGTGTAATGCAAGATAAAATTTCAGTAGCTTCTGATGAGTTGTAGCTTTCGACATTTGAGTTACGTAATGTAGATTTTTAATATTCTTTACATTTTTTATTGGATGTTTCACAAAGTGGTATTGTTGATACCACAGAGTGCTGATGATATTTCAAGCAAACTATCTGTGGTATTCGAGTGTGTGAATTATTTTTGCACTTGTTTGTCTGGAAGTTTATTTCTGAATTATTTGTCGTCAATGTTATAGTCAAACTGGTTTAGCTATTGCCATCACTCTATGAATGCTGCCAATGAGGCTTTAATACAGAAGTTATAAATTATATGCAACTTGTTTGTGTAAAATCGTCAGAGACTGATTTTGTTTAATTTCATTTTTACGTTAAACTTTAGGGAAAGGTTCTTAACAAAAAAAAAAAAAAAAACAATCCACTTTATGTTTAGGATCCCGGCCGAAACAATTATTTGTGTGCTGCTTAAACACACAGTGGAAGAATAAAATCAAATAGGTCGACAGTTTTCAAATACGCCTTTCGTCGCTTGCCATGAGGGTTGGATTACTGGACGTGTCGGACTGGCGAAGTGTCGGTTTGCCGAGACTATTGTACTCAAGACATGTACTTCAACTGCTAAACATACCCTTCCTGGAAACATCAAAACAGATTCTTCATTTTCATCTTTATTCTGCGGGGCAACAACATTCGCTTTTATCAGACGCTCAGTAGAAGCATTCCGAGATGAAAGCCCACAGCCTTGGTTTTTCAATTCCACCGGATGAAAACAACTGACATTGGCTTCCTGGCTTACTCCTTGCCAGGCTCCCTATTCCAAATATATAGCGGCTGAAATTCCTACTACAAATTGTTTATTATTTTTCAGACCAAAGATAAAACCTGTGTAGGGTTTGGAATTTCCCTGTCCATGTGCACAGCATCACCTTTGCACCTTTTTCACTTGCTCCGCAGTCCTTCAAAAAATAACTGTTACTGGTTGTTACCGCCTCACCTAATTTTTATTTCCTCATACTAATGCAGGTGGCCGTATTCGTCTTCCAGATTTCAACAGAAATGCACAATTTAGATTTCCCCGAACATGATTTCACTGTTTGCACATCGGTGTCAGTGTGCGTCGCAACAATAATTCTAGTTCACTATCAAGACAAAATTTTATATTAAATTCTTATGATGCCCTGATGAGGAAGAAATAGCGGAAGTTACAAGTGGGAAAGCCATTGTTAAGGAAACCGAATCAGAACTTGTTATAACCGCCGTACAACCAAGACTCTGCTTCAAGCATCACCATTGAGGACACGTGACAAAATGATGGAGTGCCGCTTCGGTGATAGAAAGTAGTTGAGAACTGGCGTACATTCGAGACTGTGTCCACAGACGGCTGATTTGTTTAAGAAAACTGAAGAGCTCGTTTCGCGATGTGACAAATGCTGGATGTGAATTACCCAGTATCTTAAAAATAGACAAAAAGTTTTTTATATTATGTGATAGTTCGTGGAACAAAAAAATTGAAATTATTTTTTAAATCAAATAATTTTTCTATCGGAACATGATAAATACCTTATTGCAAAATTTTAAGGAACGGATAGTACATTCCAACTGAATTTCGAAAATACAGAAATCGTGCATCACTCTATTTGGATTATTGTAGCTCTTCGAAGATTTCCTATATTAACTACTCTAGAGAAAAGATAACAGTAACGGAAATCTCAGAAGAGCAACGAAAATATATTTTTTCATTTCTCGTGAAGTTTCACTTATGTGGCTAAAAATTTAAATCTTTCGCTCTAAAGGTCACGTGATCTTCTGAGCAATTTTAATTCATTTTAATTAAAATAAAAACACCTACTGATGACATGTTTTCGGAATTTGTCTCACATAAGATAATTTTAACTTTTTTCAGTTCTACATCGAATACGCAACCGCTCGTATATTCTTAGTATATTTTTCTATTTAAGTAATTCTATTCCTAGGTGGAGGTATTCCAATTTCTCAACAAGATTACAGATTTCCCGCATTCTAAATTTTTATTAATTGGGTTTTGTCAAAAATTATCTACGAAAGTGCAATAATATACTGTTGCGTCCTTTGGGCCTTAGTTGTCAGGATGCCCAATCACTTCCTGACTGCGATACGAATCACTGGATCCGCCAATACCCCTTTAGCCAATTAGCCGACACAGTACTCCAATAAACCAATGAAGGCAGAGTATAACAATTAAAACAGGGATTTAATAGATACATGCATAAATTACACGGGATTCTTCATCTAATTACAAAGCTGTAGTTTCCGGCCAGCTTTGGCCCTCTTCGGTGTTTCGGAAAATATGTCCTAACAAAATGTTAGTTCGCTCACAAAGTGCCGCAAATAAAAGTATTGGTTCAAAAAAGTACTTACATAGGTCCTTGAGTATCCACAGTATGATAACAAACAACACAAACACTCACTCGCTTCACTAATATGTCGGCAATACTGGTAGTTTGATCTTAACTTCCATCACCGCTCCTGCTTAGCTGTGGCTGAACCGATGTAATTCCCCGGTCACTGGAGGTACGTAATCAGACACACAAGATTTTCCTCCTCTACTCGACACGAAAAGGCTCTGCATTAGGGGGTCCTCCGTGCTTCCTGGTGTCAGGCGTTTCACCTCTCCGCTCTCTCTCTCTGGTTGAGCGCGGTAATTCTCTAATTATTTATTCTCTGTCCGAATTTCACCTGAAATGGCTCCGTAGGACAGGTGTCGATGCTTCAGCGAGATGATGAAAGTTTCCAGGCAGATCTGGTGCTTATAATTCATCAGCTTATGCTTTCAGCTGGATTCTCTTCTTATGCTCAAAATTGTAAGAGCACGAAGACGGACGGCAAGCAAATTCTAGCACGAAGAAAAATCGAGGCCCAGTTCTCTCGGCTATCAAACGGGATCTGTCTTCAACAACAATCTCCCCTCTCCATGAAGTTGGTAAGCGGTGAATTCCAACACTTGAAACCGCGACATTTGTTATAAATCGCTCTTCAAGTCCAAGAGCTTTCCCATTGTTCAGCGCGCGGCGCATACAAAAGCTTCAAAAGCTTTTGCCGTCCAAACACTTTTGAGTCATGGGAAATAGCTTTTTAACTCTGACCCGTCCTATTTCCGTTTATGGGGTTTTTGTTCTCGTGGCAAACACCTGCAACTCGCCACTTAAATTCAAAGTGCTAGAAGATCTTTTCTCAATATACCGCCCCTCGCAAGTGTTTAAAATTATGACTCTCTGTTCATTAAAACCCCCAATCAAGTTCCAATTACCGTTAATTAACCACGCCTCTTGCCAATTAATTATGCGAGGGGGGGATCGTCACATCGCCCCCTTCTTAAAAAGCAACTCGTCCCGAGTGCATATAAGCTACCTGTGATTCGCAGGGATTCCACCACCCGGAACTGCCTACCCTAGATAAAACTCATCAGTACCCCTCTTCCATGTTGCCTATTATCGTCTCTGCTGTTACTAAAAACAATCGCCTTGAATGGTCTTTGGATTTCCCCGGGCACATCCCCTTTTCTAACGAATCTCAGGGAACGCCCACATTCCATGCAACCTGCATAATTATTTACACTGCCACGCCCCTGGGCAGTACACTAATACGACACTACATAATCAATTTACATTATACAGTTCCACTACCACGTCACACGACATATTGCAATATTAAAATATTTCCACCAATAGAACACAACACCGAGTACACCATACAAAATTATTACAACCAACAAACTCATTCCATGTTCTCAGGCTCTCCGCTTCTCACCCTTTCACATCACTAAGTCAACCAACGGGAAACTAACCAATCACCTGAGACACTCACCCTTCAAATGTTTATGATCTGGTATTTCCTGCCCTATACGGTCTAAGCCTGTCGAGGTGTATAACTCTAACTGGTCTATTATTGTACTGAAACTTGTAAAGAACATCGCTTATTCTTTTCTTTACTACATAAGGCCCTTCCCACGGGCGCTGCAATTTGGGGACTTTCCCTTTCGCCTACGTGGGTTATAGAGCCAGACCAAGTCTTACTCCTTAAACACTTTCTCTGCAGCCTGCACGTCATTAATGGTCTTCATTCGTTCAGTAGCTATCCGAATATACCTCCTAGCAAAACTATGTACTTTCTCCAATCTTCTGGTAAGCTCTGTGACATACGTGCTAGAATCCTGGGCAATTGGTTCCTGCCTTCCAAATACCAAATCACAGGGGAGACGTAATTCTCGCTCATACAACATCATACTCGAGGTATTCGCTGTGGTTTCATGCACCGCACCTCGGTACGCCAACAAAAATAGCGGAACAAGCCTGTCCCAATCTTTTTGTTTATCACTAACAAATAATGAAAGCTGCTGTCCCAAGGTTCGTATGAAACTTTCACACATTCCGTCAGTCTTAGGATGAAGTGGCGTAGTTCGAGTCTTTTTAATGCCGAGTAAATTACACATTTCTTGGAACACTTTAGACTCAAAGTTCCGCCCCTGGTCGGAATGCAATTCAAGAGGAACCCCATGAGAGCTCACCAATCTACTGACAAGAATTTCAGCAACAGCAACTGCTTCCTGATTTTCCATAGGAAAGACCTCCGGCCATTTAGTGATATAATCCATAACCACCAACAAATATCTGTTGCCATCCTCTGACTTGGGAAACGGTCCCATTACATCAATGGCTACCCTTTCGAACGGTGCTCCCACATTATACACTTGCATTCGGCCGCGACATCGTGTCATTGGGCCCTTCTTGAACGCGCATAAGTGACACTGTCTGCACCAATCCTCTACATCCGTCTTACAATTCACTCAGGATAATCGTTCCCGGACTTTCGCGAGAGTTTTTCTGACACCAAAATGTCCTCCAGTCGGGCTATCATGCATTTGTTTCAAAACATCTTTCACCAAAGATCTTGGAACCACCAATTAAATTTGTTGCGAATCATTCCTAGAATATTCTAATTCTCTGTACGAAATTCCATCTCTAACCACAAGAAAATCCCATTGCGCCCAATAACCTTTCAAAAATCTGTCCGTACGCTGCAACAGTCGCCCACGTAGATCGGTCGGAAGACTCTTGCTTCCATCGGACCGGACGTCCAACATCTTCGTCCTCTTCTTGCGCTTTTTGCATCTCATCCGGACTCAGCGGATCTCGTACAGTCGGGGTCGGGGTAATTATCGCCTGGCGCACCGCTTGGGTACCCGGCTGCAGTTCATTGCTCTCTGTGCGTAGGAAGGATTTTTTTTTTTTTTTTTTTTATTGGAGGTTTAACGACCACCGTGAGCAACTCAATGGGCTATAAGCAGTCGCCCGTCCCTAATTTAGGGTCACTGGTTCCAGGGAAGGGAGAGAGCCAGTGCCGTAAGACAAACACAACACCCATGCCTGACCGGGATTCGAACCTGGACCCCTTACGGACGAATGATCAGAGGCCAACGCCTTAGACCACTGCGCCACCGGGCCGGCAGGAAGGATTTCCATTGCGGCGGACAGGGTCTTCTCGACAGAGCATCCGCATTCTTATGTGCATTTCCCTTCCGATTTTGTACATGGAAATCATAAGTTTGTAAACGTTCTATCCACCTGGCTACCTGTCCCTCCGGATTTCTAAAATCAAACAACCAACGCAAAGCGCCAGGATCAGTTCGCAACAAGAATTTCCTACCGAACAAACAATGATGGAAATGTTCTATACCTTTTAACATAGCCAATAATTCTTTTCTAGTAACACAGTAGTTCCGTTCCGGCATAGAAAGAGATTTACTAAAGTACGCTATGACTTTTTCCTGTTCATTCTTAACCTGAGATAAGACTCCACCTACTCCAGTTTCACTAGCATCGACATCCGGGATGAATGATAATTCCGCTTTGGGATAGGCCAATACCGGCGCTGATATCAGAGCTTCCTTTAGTGTCCCGAAGGCTTGTTGACACTATTCATTCCACTCAAAGGGAACTTTCGCCTCAGTTAACCGATGCAATGGTCGGGCTATCTGCGAAAAACCTCTGATAAATTTCCGGTAATAGGAACATAACCCAAGGAAACTTCTCACCTCCCGAACATTCGTCGGCGGTGGCCATTCTTTGACCCTTTCGCTCCAGCCGTTCACACTCGAAACCATTTCGAACTGGGTCCTGTATACACCCCAGCTAGTCTTTCCGTCAAACGCGCCTGGTTTAATTCGGGTCGGCCTACTCAAAGCTTCGCTCATCACTCCCGGTGGCTTAAATTCCGACGAACTTATTTTTGCCTCACAATGTTGTACCCTTTTCTCAATATCCTTATAAAATTTAGTTGGTTCTAACTTAGTACCATTAAATTCTCCAGAAACGTTTTCCTTTACATTTCTACATTGAGTCTCGCACAAGTTACGAACGCTCTCTAAATTTTGGGTACATTGTTGTATTTGGTCTACGCATTTTACCTGCCCAATTTCCAACTGATCGATACGCAAGTTGGTATCTTCTATTCTTTTATCAAATTTTTCCTCATAAGCCCCAATTCTAGCTATCAGCTGATTTATGCTGCCCGTCTGCTGCTCAAGACTTTCTTTCTGCTGTTGTAAGCTTTGCTCAAAACTTTCTTGTTGTTGTTTGAGTTGCTGCTCAAAACTTTCTTTAGCAGTTTTTAGTCCATTTCTGAGTTCATCTTTCAGTTCATCTAATATTTTTGTAATCCCTTCCATTTTTGAAACTTTGAGCTCAACGTATTATGCAAGTTGCAAAAGTTGGCATAAATACTGTGCTCCGGTTGTACTGTGTTTCTGAGGTATACAATACGGATCCCAATGCTGATCACCACTTCTGTTGCGTACTTTGGGTCTTAGTTGTCAGGATGCCCAATTACTTCCGGACGGCGATTCGAATCACTGGATCCGGCAGTACCTCGTTAGCCAATTAGCATACACAGTACACCAATAAACCAATGGAGGCACAGTATAACAATTAAAAAAGGGATTTATTAGATACATGCATAAATTACACCGGATTCTTCATCTAATTACAAAGCTATAATTTCCGGCCAGCTTTGGCCCTCTTCGGTGTTTCTAAAAATATGTCCTAACGAAAAGTTTGTTCGTTCACAATGAGCCGCAAATAATACTGGTAAAAAGTACTTACATAGGTCCTTGAATATCCATCGTATAGCACGAGGAAAACAACACAAACACTCACTCACATTCACTAATGTGTCGGCTCTACGGTTAGCTCTGTTTCCTTTTCGGATGAGGCCGCGTTGCTTACGGTCTCTTCGTCAAAACGACATCATCCCTAGTCGCTGAACGCACGTACTCAGACACACGCACAAAAGTTCTCTTCTCCGCTGTCTCTGCGAAGAGGCTCGGCAGGGGGTCCTCTCCCGTGGTTCTCCTTTGTTGGCGTTTCTCTTCTCCGCTGTCTCTGCGAAGGATATTCCGTACTTATTATGCTTCTGTTGCATTTCACCTTAAATCGCTCCTTAGGACAGGTATCGACAGTCCGGCAAGGTGAAGAAGGTTTTTAGGTAAATCTGGTGGTTATTTTCATCAGCTTATGCTTTTCGGCTGGCTTCACTTCTTATGCTCAAAATTGCAAGAGCACGCAGACGGACGGCAAGCATTTTTCTCGCACGAGGAAAAATCGAGGCCCAGCTTTCTCGGATATCAAACGGGATCTGTCCTCAACAACAATCTCCCTCTCCAAGAAATTGGTAAGCGGTGAATTCCAACACTTGAAACCGCGACATTTTTATTATAAACCGCTCTTCAAGTCTAAGAGCTTCCATTGTTTCGCGCTCGGCACAGACAAAAGCTGCAAACACTTTTGCCGTCCAAACACTTTTGAGTCATGGCAAATAGTTTTTAAACTCTGACCAGTCCCATTTCCGTTTATGGGCTCTTTGTTCTCGTGGCAAACATCTGCAACTCGCCACTTGAATTCAAAGTGCTAGAAAATCTTTTCTCAATATACCGCCCCTCGCAAGTGTTTAAATTATAACTCTCCGTTAATTAAAAACCCCAATCAAGTTTCGATTACCGTTAATTAGCCACGCCTCTCGCCAATTAATTATGCGAGGGGGGGATCGTCACAATATTATCCCTCCTTATATGAATAATAAAAACTAAATATTGCTTTTAAATCTGTGCTCATAAAGACATCGGTTAGCATTGCGACGGAAAGACAGAAAAACTGCATTTCATGGCAGAAATTTGAATTGTATATATGACCATGAGATTCCAAACGCAAACGTGTCACCAGTAGTGCCTTTTTAGGAGCGCACACCCTTGAAGTTTAGCCTGTGAGGAAATAAAAACGTGACCCGCAGCGGCATCTAGAGAGCTTTCTGTCACAGTTGCTTACACGCCTCAGGTGTTCACTTGTCTAACAGCACACCTACGTATGCGAATAATACAAAACTACTTACTTAACGAAGCAACGAACCTTTTCCACTTTACGGAAACATTTTACAAGGAAATTTATTTTGGCCACCACTCGGAGCCTTAGGATAAACTTTCGTGAGTTTTGGTATAAAAAGACATAATATAACAACAACTCGTATCATAACATTGAATTGCGTTGATCCAAGGGATTGAGAGTGGTGCTCTATTTCGCTAGCACACCCTAAGATATCAGCTGTAATATTTGAAACCACAAGGAAATAGAAACGTTACCTGTAACGCCATCTAGAGGGCGCTCGTACCACCATTTCTTGAAAACCGTTGGATGTCCCGAGGCTTTTGCACAAATGTCATATTATGTTAAATGAACTAACCTTCTCTATTTAATGAAAACATTGTGTGGGGGAATTAATTTCAGCCACTACTCGAAGCCTTGGAACAAACTTTGGTGGGTTTTATTAAAAATAAATCGTAAAATGCAATGTTGATAGTATAGGTTAAACAAATTGCGACGACTCTGTGTGGGTGTGCACCTACCACATCCCGAATATTCACTCCTCGGATTTATATCGGACAGTTTTACGAACTAAAGGAAAAAGTTGTCTTGCTCCATCAATTAAATCATTCGGAACACTGCGCGAATACCTCCACCTAACAAACGATCTCAATGTTGCACTTGAAGTTTCAAATAACATTGAATATATCTGTATTGTACAGAGACGTGGACCAAAAACTGAAAGATGCATGGAAATGTGCAAGTTTGGTGAGCTACCAGAAGAGATAAGAAGAGAAACTCGTGGATCAGGAAAATGAGAAGCGTCGAATAGATCTTGATCACAGTAAAATCCCTGAAATGGATATGGGCCGGACATATTTCCAGGAAAACGGACAACTGATGGACAACAGAAATTTTAGAGCGGATTTCAATGAACAGGAAAGGGCACAGAAGAAAACTACATGGAAAATAGAGGCATGTAATTCGAAAGCATGCCAATGTAAAATGGAGGACACTGGCACAAGAGAGACCGTTGTGGAAAAAACTTGGTACGACCTTCATACAGAAGTGGATTGATAAAGGTTGACAATGACGATGATGATCATCATCATAGCTATATTAAAAAAATCCCGTATCTGACGAAACAGCATATGTTATTGTTCCCACAAGCATGAAAATCGCTTGTCGAAAAACCAAACTTTCATGAAATTCATACTCTACCTCCCGCTCTCCCCGCAAGCGGATATGAGACAACGGACCAGTCTGCGTAACTAATGGAAACGAAGAATTTAGCGACTGCGCAGTATGATTTTACGCGTCATTAACATCGTCCGGCTTATATTTAGCAAACTGAAGCTTCTAAATTCCTGAAGTGTTTTGCCTGATGATAGTTCAGCTGCTGAACTAAAAGATCTTGTATTTTTAGTGTGTATATATTTTAATATAATGTACCTTTTAACTCTGTGGATCATATATTTCCGAGTGTTTAGTGTATCGTGTACTGACAGCTATTAATTTCAATTGTTTATTGCACCTCTACACGACTGCTTCTGAACTGCACCTGTGAACACACGTTGTTGAACCACTCCCAGCCCGTCCAGCAGCTGTCCGCGCTGAACACGGTGTTACTCTGGATATTAGCTGGTGGTCACAATAATGTGACCCGACAGTGTATAAGAACGGAATAGAAAGAGTTATCAGTATCGGCAGGTTTATTTTTTGTACTGCTGCGTGAGATGGTAACATTATTTTGGAGAAAGTTTCCAAAAACCAGGCAGCAGCTATAGGAATATTTAGGTTTGCGGAGCGCCAAAAATTTGGGGCACCATTTGGTTCAGGTACATCTTCTACTTAAATGATTAAAATAACTCCAAAAGCTTGTTCTTGAGATTTATACGCTTCGCGGAAAGTGTATATAACGAGCTATCTATTCAATAATTCAGAAGTTAATGATGATTCATTGTTTGGAAACTGTGTTAAATATATGAGTATGATTGAACCAATAATGAAATTATCCCGTACACCCACGTAACTATTCTAGGATTGAAAATATATTTCTTTTGATCCCTTAACCTCATAATTAAAATGTACAACTACTGCTGTTTGAGGAATTTTTGTTCAATATTTGGACTTCAGATTTGGTAAGTAGTTTAATTCTAAAACAGACTGAATGTTCGGCCACTAATGCGGAGAAACAAACGAATAGTTTAGTCTGATTTACAAAAACCGTGTGAAATTTAAGGATTTCAAAAAATAAATACTGTTAATCAGACGCAGGCTTTAGTTAACCAGCTAGCAGTTTGTTATTTCTAAAAATTATTTTATATTGGAAATTCACGAAAAGGTTTGGAAGTCATGTCTTCAAATTAGCCTGTACAGAGGCTGCCGCCTCACCAAAACAATCTTGCCGAATAATATCAAACTTATAAAATTATCTTAAGTTGGAGTAATGTTCGCACAGTAACAATTACTCATACCTATTTTATTTATTTCCTTAATTTTTGATCCAGAACATATAAAGAAACCAAAGACCACTTTATTCTGATTAGCAACAAGCTTGTGAAATTTACGGACTTTTTAAAAATAGTAACGAAACACCTTTAAGAAGTATGAAGTTCTTGTGTAACAACATCGACTGCAACATACCTAATGGAAGTAGTAATAATTGCCCTCCAGAAAAGCCCTTCCTCAACAATCCGAAGCATTAGGTATGTTCTGATCTAGAAGTTACAACTACTGCTGTTTGATGCGCAATATACATTCCTTAAGGGAACATATTTATTGAAAAATAATCAAAACAGAAGCATTTATTTTTCTCTTTCCTTTTACAAATATTTTTACACAGAGGCTAATGTCTCACTGAAACCATTTCGTAGAATAAAACAAGGTATTTAATTTGATTGAATTTTCCATAGAAAAAAATGTCTCTTACGTGTGCTGTAATTTGTTTAAAAACTCACTTTTTGTAAGTCTACTGTTGAACAAAAAACGGGCTGATAACCTAATCGTATGATTATGATGCTAATTTCGTCTATGGGATGCAGGAAGGGAAGAAAGTTGCCGGTTTTTTAGATTTAGTAAGTCACTAACCGCCCGTTATATCAGTTAAGTTTCAGGTGAATTAAGTAAATGGACGTTTTCAAATTGAAAGCTTGGGATATATGAGAAATGCATTATCACAAATACGAACACATTTGCCATAGCGGGATGTTTCTAAAAGAATGCTTTTAAAATAACATTTATAATTATTTCTAGAAGTAATCATGACCGCTAACAAAAATGCAGCCAACATTAAAACGACACTATTACATATACGTAAATTTCCAACTCTTCACTGCAATTATTAAAGATTCACGAACTGATTGGACACGGAGTCCAATACACATTCCTGTTATGCCATTACAAAGGAAACTCCAATGGTCAACACAGCAATTTAAATAATAGTTTCAAATTTTAAATTGTAACATAGCTTGCAATTTAAAAGACCAAAATATAACATGCTGAATACAGGAAATAAAAGCAACTCCGAAGCCCAATACCCTATCTAAAAAACCTTTTCCATGTGTATTCGGAGGTTAATTTAGAGTGAAACTTAAACAATTTGCACTCAGGTTTTCACGTGAACCGAATTTACATAATTGTTTCACAATCTTTCACGAATCACAGCAGAAATTGTTTTGACCAAAGTAATCATGCATTTATTTTTTTCTAAATTTCGTGTTTTACCATTTTCATGACACACGATTTTAGCAACCTGCCCGTGTTTTTTATCCGTTTTGTTGTCGACGCGAATACATGTTACTGCGAAACGAATACATGATATTCCAAAACGAAGATGCGAACAAGAGAGAATCGTTAACTCGCCCACATCTGGTACTTGTGGTGTATGAGTCATTTTGAATACTGTGGATGATTCTGAGAAGGTTGTACACTGCCGGACAATTGCTAAAGACGGATGACAATAGCAACGATAGCAACCATAAAATGGAAGGCAGGAAAATGTGGAAATTAGCATAAGTGCGGGATACAGTAGAACGTGTTGTGCGTATGTAAATTTTGGATTGCCGAACTTGTTCGTGACGTCATAGCGCTAATAAGAGATATAAAGGTTTTGACGCGTATTGACCGTTGTTGTTCAAACGCAAAGTTGAAAGGGAAAGAATCAATTGACGAACTTGCAGTTTTCAGTATGTCTTCCCGACATCACCTAGATGATTTTACGCGTTGCCGTATTATTGGCAAGAATGAAGACAGGCAAAAAATAACAGATGTTGCCAGGGAGTTCGACGTCAGCCACAGTGTTGTTTCAAGGCTTTGGAAATCATTTCAAACAAATGGAGAGTGTAGCAAACGTCACGGGGGAGGTCGTGTTCGCAGTACGACCCCTGCAGAAGATCAGTACATAGTGCTATCAACAAATAGACAACAGCGCAGCACAGCTAGTGAGGTAGCAAATCAGTTTATGGCTGCTACTGGCAAGCGGATCTCCCAAAAAACTGTCGCCAGACTTTTGCATTAAGGAGGACTATACGCCCGCCGTCCTGTTGTGTGCATCCCATTGTTCAGACGTCACCGTACCGCCCGTTTACAATGGTGCCATAAACATCGCAATTGGACTGATAACGACTGGTCTGCTGTCCTCTTCTCAGATGATAGTAGATGCAGTCTATCGTCTGATTGTCGACTACAACTGATCTGGCGTGATAGTGGTACTGCATATTCTTCAGAAAACATACAGGAGTAGAGGGAAATGACGGATCCGAGCTTAAACCGCAGCCCATAGACTTAACATTAGGCTGCTCCCGGGCGGACGCAGCCAGCCGCAACCAGCCGCAGCCGGGTGGATGGAGGGGGCGTGGTCAGTAGCAGTCTCCAATTCCCCGCTGCAATTTTTCCCCTCCGACCGAAAGGGTGTGCTTATCTCCGAAGATAGTAGTATTTATTGGACTTTGTCGAATTTTGGGGAAATCAATGAAGGCTTATTCCTTATTTTTTTAAATTTAATGAAGGTTTATTCATTATTATTTTCCCCTCTCTCGACCCCATCCCCTTAGGTTATTGTTATGTAAAACGTTTTTTTCCTCGTAATTTGTTGATGTATTTTTTTCAATTAATTTTCATGAATTCCTCATGTGTCTTCCCTAATGAAAATTATGTAGGGTAAGTATTAATTAATCATTTCTCTGTTATTTTCTCGAATAATACGGTCATGTCCTCATCTCAAGAAATGTTATTATATCTTATTTTTGTTCATAAATGTTTGATTTTGAGGGATGGCAACGCCCGAGTGGAAAAGGGGTTGGATATAGGGGATGGCAACTCGATGTGTTGCCCCTAGCGGTGCTTCTTGGAACTTTCGATTGATCTTTGATTTTGAGGGATGGCAATGCCCGAGTGGGAAAGGGGTTGGATATAGGGGATGTCAACTCCATGTGCTGCCCCCTAGCGGTGCTTCTTGGAACTTTCGATTGATCTTTGATTTTGAGGGATGGCAACGCCCGAGTGGGAAAGGGGTTGGATACAGGGGGATGTCAACTCGATGTGCTGCCCCCTAGCGGTGCTTCTTGGAACTTTCGATTGATCTTTGATTTTGAGGGATGGCAACGCCCGAGTGGGAAAGGGTTGGATATAGGGGGATGCCAACTCGATGTACTACCCCCTAGCGATGCTTCTTGGAACTTTCGATGGATCTTTGATTTTGGGGGATGGCAACGACCGAGTGGGGAAAGGGCACTGCGTAGGTGTTAGATATGATGATGCTTCTTGGAACTTTATTATTTCGATGGATCTTTGATTTTGAGGGATGGCAACGACTGAGTGGGGTCCGTTGGGAATTTTTGCATTTATTCCTGTGGTTTGCAAGCAAGATTTCCCCCCTCTTCAATACTATTTTTCCCCCGGAGGAAATTTTTACGTAACGATGCTGGGGAATTTTCTTTCCAAGGGAATAAAAATGCTCCTAAGGTCTTAGCGAGGTTCTAACTCACGATGATTTGGTTTCCAAAAATAGTCACGGGGTCAAATGGCTTTCGTGTACTACGTATTCCCTATATATATATATATTTTTTAATTACTTTTACGTTATTTCTTCATGTGTTTTTATATATTTTTCGTATGTTTTGAGGGAGTTTTTTCGTGTAGATGTAATGAATTTTCTGGGGAACTTTTCTTTTTCCTCCATTCAATTTTATTTCAGACCATGAGACGAGGAAATGCTTCTTTAGAAATTATTTCGTTCTTGTTCGCAGTAATTACTGGACATAGACTTCATGTTAATTCTGAGTCTTTCACCCCTGCAATAATATTTTCTCGTAATTTTTTCGTATGTTCAAGAACTCTACAGATCTTTCCCAGTTAAAATTCTGCTCAAACAATATTTTCGGTCTTTATTTCCTCATAGCTTCCCAATTTCCGATATTTTTCTTCCTCTATCTTTGAAATTTCATTAAACTTCTCAATAGGTCAGGATTCTTTTTTTTTCTTGGACAAACTTATGAGTCCTTTTATTTACACTATCTTTTTTTTCCATTTCATTTCAGCAAACGATTATTTTAGATGCAACAAATCGTCAGATTTTGGTTTCCCTATATAGCATATTTTCCAACTTGCTTAAAAATATTCCTCAAAACTTGCATGTATGTCAAATATACATTTTTTTATTCTTTCGTAGTTAGCCATACTTTTCGTGGACTGCCTCGACAGGAAAGCATTCAATGTCAAGACATACAATCTAAAACCTTTTTCTTTCGATAAAATTTGTATTCTTTGGGCTGAATATTTTTCCGTCTCGTCCGAAAAAACATTCATTCTAGAGGCAAAGCGATTAATTCCGTTCTTCCCATAAACATTATTTTTTTATTTATTTGATATTCAGAGTTGTATACATTTACTATCCAAAAAAGAGATATATTTAATGTAAAGGTATATTCTTCCAAGCTGGGGAAATATATGTATATATTAGTTCATTTCCAGTTAAAGGAAATGCATCTTTATATTTCAATATGAAAAAAGAAGCCCTATAAGTGAAAGCTCAACCTAAAGACGCATAGATTGTTCCCACTCTCTCTACTCTATGACATTTCTTTACTGAATGAACCATGGCCTTTTTTTCATGAACTGCTTTAAAATCTTCGTTCTCTCTTTACTATTGTCAGATTCCATGTCCCTTCAGTTCTTTACTTATTCAATTTTAATTTATTAAGAGAGTAGAACTCTTTTAGGCTTTCGAACTCTTTTAGGCTTTCTATTGTCAGATTCCATGTCCCTCCAGTTCTTTACTTATTCAATTTTAATTTATTAAGAGAGTAGAACTCTTTTAGGCTTTCGAAGTACTTTCAAGTCTTTCATTACGAAAATTTTCACTGTCATGAAAGAAGCCATAATCGAGATGATTTACTATCGTTTCAATGAAAGTGTTTACGCATTCATTGCTATGATGTCAGATTTCATTTTCTTGTACTTCGAACAGAAATGAGTTTGAATCATTCGTCGAGAAAACATTTTTCATATATATATATATATATATATATATTTGCCTCCGAATCAAACGAACTCAAAAAATAAGAGACGCACTTTAATATTTTTTTCCTCTTATGAGAGAAATACGGGAATATGATACCAAAATTAAAGAATATAGAATATCGACTTTCCTCTCAACACCTTTCATCTACGTTTTTTTTTATTTTTTATTTTCAATAAGCTGTTTCTATATTTTTACAACTGAATAGAATTATTTATTGAAAAGTTCTAAGTAAGACGAAAAATGGTTTTGTTGATTTCCTAAGAGGATGATTTTGGAAATTTTCGTTTTCTGGTAATTGTAAAAATCTCATAGAATAACATGGGAAAAGTAGCATGCATAAAAGACTGTTTTGGATCGAGTAAATTGAAAGAATTTTACAAAGTTCATTTCTGAAAAGTACATTCCTTCCTAGTGTCAAAACGAATCACTTCGTTTTCTAAGATACACTTTGGAATCTTATAAAAGTGCATAGGGTCAAAAACGATTTTGATGATTTTACTAAGATGACAGATTTCGGATTTCTTATGATAGAAAATACAGTGAATTTCCCATTGAATAACATGGGAAACTGCGAAATTTAAGAAGTACGTTTTCGTTCAAGTAAAATATTTTAAAAGTCTTTTTTCGAATCAGTTGAAAACAGACAGGGTGTGTTTCTGAACAGCTCATTATTTCCCAAGATCAAAACGAATCACTTCGTTTTTTTCCTAATGTGCGTTTCTGAAAGAAGTAAAAATAGCTTAGGTAGAAAATTGGAAAGATATTTTTATGAATCCTAGACTGGTTATTTTCGTATAGCTAGAGGGGTCTTCAGTGAGAGCACTTATTCTCTTTACAAACTAAGAGAATGAAGTGTAGTCAGTTTGAAAAAAATTCAAACTCCCCTAAATTTAGCCTTTTGTCCTGGTTTCGACTCAATACTGTAAAGCATTGCTCTCAGACCAGTTGAATTCCTGGCCCTTAATGAAATACATTAAGCCTTTCCCTTAAAAATAAGCAATCTCTTCTTCAATACCTGATCCCCCATAAATTTCTTTAAGAGTTATTCATTCCCACTTTTACTTTTAAAAACTTAAAATTCATTATTATTTAACTCATTACAAAAAATGAAACTCATTCATACAGAAAAAATATAAATGAATAAAAATAAATAAAGTAGTCCTAAAAGGACTGTTTTTCTAGGTCCCCTTCATACAGCTGCTCCATGATCGGTATAAGGAATTTTTTTTTACCTGCTGATATCTCAGCACATGGACTTCACAGTCTCTAGCAAGTTCTTTACAATTATACTTTCCAAGAACGCTTTGGACGGGACATGGTCTCCAGTGACTGCAACAAAAGATTCTGCTAGAATCTTGGGGTTAAGCAATGCAACGGCATCATCGAAATACTTTTGCCACTTGGATTCGGGGGTGGCATATGCACAGCTGTGGGCCGTGATGTTTGCGAATATGCGATTTGGGGGTTGGTGGCACTCCATACAATAATATAAGTTATTGACATGTTCCTGAAGGCGATCCCTTACCATGTCAGCAAGCATGATGAAAAACTCTTCATCTGAGATGGAAGCAACAGGGGAAGAAATCCTTGGATGGTGCAAAACAGCCTTTCTAAAGACAGGTCCAAATAGTAGTTGAGTAATGCTGTCCCATATTTTTCCACATTGATCAATAAGAGTTCCAAATTGTTGACAAGTCAGCTTTATCGGAACAGGATTCAATCGACGAAAACCATGAATTCTGGGGGAAAGCACTTCTAACGTGTAACTGCCAGAATCATCTAAGAGGGAAGGACAGCAGGAAACGATAAGTTCACGATTAATCAAGATGTCACAATTCATGCCTTGAATCCAGTGTGATTTTCCCATGAATTTTCGGAACGTTGAAGCTGACATTGTTATTCCATTCTTAGAAGGGTAGAAAGATTCCCCATCTTTCCTATAACTTCGAATATGAACTCGGACCGTGTTGTTAAAATCGCATACTTTTGCAAACGTGTTTTCACCTAAATAAAAATGATGAGGTGCAAGATTTTTCATAGAAATTCTTGGGAGGATAACTTCTCCACACGATTTGGGCTTTAAAGGAACGGACTCACATACCTTCTTAGCGAGAGTAGCAGAAATTTCACCACTTTGCTTCATCGTGGAAATGGAATCGGTAGCGCTCAAAGCAACAGACAAAAAGAAGTGACTCGTTTGAAGACTAAAGACAAACTGAAGGAACAGCTCTTATTCTAAGTCAAAACTGAGAAGAGGTTGGAGTTCGTCACTTGTTTACTGCTTGAGAGGGAAAGAGCAGAGTCATGGGGTAAAGAACACTCGGTTATCTTCTTTCTAAAGGTCAAATTCAATCTAATGTTTGGAGCATTCTTTTGTCGAGGCAGACCATGACTCCAATACGAATTAGTTGGTGGCAGGATCTGTAGTAAAGTTCCAGATCTCAAAGATAAGGAAACTGGTTTAAACCCGTTTCGCTTGAAAACAAGAGTCTCTTTCCTGTCCGAGAGATACTGATGTAATACAAGACAAAGGATCTAATTCAGCTTCGTCATCATGGTGATCACCGATATGGTTATCACCATTTCTTATAAAAGTGCATGGGGATCAAAAAACGATTTTGATGATTTTACTAAGATGACAGATTTCGGATTTCTTATGATAGAAAATACAGTGAATTTCCCATTGAATAACATGGGAAACTGCGAAATTTAAGAAGCACGTTTTCGTTCAAGTAAAATATTTTGAAAGGTAATCAGTTGAAAACAGACAGGGTGTGTTTCTGAACAGATCATTATTTCCTAAAATCAAAACGAGTCACTTCGTTTTTTCCTAACGTACGTTTCTGAAAGAAGTAAAAATAGTTTAGCTAGAAAATTGGAAAGAATTTTTTTATGAATTCTAGACTGTTTATTTTTTTTATAACTAGAGGGGTCGTCAGTGAGAGCACTTATTCTCTTTACAAACTAAGAGAATGAAGTGTAGTCAGTTTGAAAAAATTTTCAAACTCCCCTAAATTTAGCCTTTTGTCCTGGTTTCGACTCAATACTGTAAAGCATTGCTCTCAGACCAGTTGAATTCCTGGCCCTTAATGAAAAACATTAAGCCTTTTCCCTTAAAAATAAGCAATCTCTTCTTCAATACCAGATCCCCAATAAATTTCTTTAAGAGTTATTCATTCATCCTTTTCTTTTAAAACTTGAAATTCGTTATTATTTAACTCCTTATAAAAATGAAACACATTCACACTTTTACTTTAAAAAACTTGAAATAACTTCATACAAAAATGAAACCCATTCCCTTTTTTACTTTTAAAATTATAGAAAAAATAGATGATACAGAACATAGGTTCACTTTCTCATTCACACTCATGCATACAGAAAACAAAATTAAATAGTGCTATTTGAGCTGCATGGAGGTGTCAAGATGGGTGGGAAAAACCTCCATCTATCATTCAATTGGACTAAAACTGTTGAAGGATGTGAGCTATTCTCACTAGCTCCTCCATGCAAGCTGTCTGACTCGAGGTTGGCCATCCCAGTCGGGGATTTTATTTCAATAATTTCAACTTCGGAATCTGAATCCCAAGTAAGATCAATAATTTCAACTTCGGAATCTGAATCCCAAGTAAGATAAATAATTTCCGGATCTTCAGAAGTTAAGTCAACAAATTCCGGTTCTTGGGTAGAGTCTTCCACAACCCAGAAGTTTTCCCACTGTGAGGGGGAGGAAGAGACCTAATCCACTGATTAACGTAGAAATCGTCTCTAGATTCCTGGAGGAGAGAAAAAAAAATATATAAAATATATATATATATAAGGAGAAATAAAAAAAATAAAACCCTACATCCTAGATAAAGCAAAAAGAAAAATTAAAAATATTCTTACCGAGTCGAAGTCCAGGGGAGGTGTAGGGGAATTATTTCCTTTCAACATCTGTGATTCTAATAGCATGCGTTACTTCAAAGAAAACTTCGAGAAGCTGCGGGAATCTGATATCTCTCTTGCTACTATTATACTAGCAGAAGGATTGATAAGGAGGGATCATGTGATAACATACACGGAATAGATTGGTCTTTGAGGTCAACTTAAATCGACAGATCGCTCTATTTTATAAACTTTCCATTGTACAGGAAATAACATCTTTCTCAAACACCATAGTTCATGGGACCTTCTAAGGAGGTAAAAATATTCTAACGCGTAATCTAATCAATGTTCTGTATACTTAAGACCAAGCGTAAATGGAATCGATAGCAATCTTCCTCCCTGAAGGAAATGACGTCTGCATACATCTCAAAATCCTTTGTTCCCTAAGTCAACCGCATGGAGGGAAAATCAAGTAATCTTATCTGTATTCCTTCGTTGAAAGTGTATGTTTGTTTAGAAAAGATACAAAACATTTCCTTTCTCAAGTTAAATTCGAATCAGCATTACATTAGATTGAGGGTTCACGTGTTAAAAGCAACACAATCATAGTTTCCTCTTTCACAGGAAATTTGTAATCTAACTTTTGGTAAACAACTACGATTGTGTTGCTTTTAATACGTGAACCCTCAATCTAATGTAATGCTGATTCGAATTTAACTTGAGAAAGGAAATGTTTTGTATCTTTTCTAAACAAACATACACTATCAACGAAGGAATACAGATAAGATTACTTGATTTTCCCTCCATGCGTTTGACTTAGGGAACAAAGGATTTTGAGATGTATGCAGACGTCATTTCCTTCAGGGAGGAAGAGTGCTATCGATTCCATTTACGCTTGGTCTTAAGTATACAGAACATTGATTAGATACGCGTTAGAATATTTTTACCTCCTTAGAAGGTCCCATGAACTATGGTGTTTGAGAAAGATGTTATTTCCTGTACAATGGAAAGTTTATAAAATAGAGCGATCTGTCGATTTAAGTTGACCTCAAAGACCAATCTATTCCGTGTATGTTATCACATGATCCCTCCTTATCAATCCTTCTGCTAGTATAATAGTAGCAAGAGAGATATCAGATTCCCGCAGCTTCTCGAAGTTTTCTTTGAAGTAACGCATGCTATTAGAATCACAGATGTTGAAAAGAAATAATTCCCCTACACCTCCCTGGACTTCGACTCGGTAAGAATATTTTTAATTTTTCTTTTTGCTTTATCTAGGATGTAGGGTTTTATTTTTTTTATTTCTTATTATATATATATATTTTATATATATTTTTTTTCTCTCCTCCAGGAATCTAGAGACGATTTCTTCGTTAATCAGTGGATTAGGTCTCTTCCTCCCCCTCACAGTGGGAAAACTTCTGGGTTGTGGAAGACTCTAACCAAGAACCGGAATTTGTTGACTTAACTTCTGAAGATCCGGAAATTATTGATTTTACTTGGGATTCAGATTCCGAAGTTGAAATTATTGATCTTACTTGGGATTCAGATTCCGAAGTTGAAATTATTGATCTTACTTGGGATTCAGATTCCTAAGTTGAAATTATTGAAATAAAATCCCCGACTGGGATGGCCAACCTCGAGTCAGACAGCTTGCATGGAGGAGCTAGTGAGAATAGCTCACATCCTTCAACAGTTTTAGTCCAATTGAATGATAGATGGAGGTTTTTCCCACCCATCTTGACACCTCCATGCAGCTCAGATAGCACTATTTAATTTTGTTTTCTGTATGCATGAGTGTGAATGAGAAAGTGAACCTATGTTCTGTATCATCTATTTTTTCTATAATTTTAAAAGTAAAATAGGGAATGGGTTTCATTTTTGTATGAAGTTATTTCAAGTTTTTTAAAGTAAAAGTGTGAATGTGTTTCATTTTTATAAGGAGTTAAATAATAACGAATTTCAAGTTTTTAAAGAAAAAGGATGAATGAATAACTCTTAAAGAAATTTATTGGGGATCTGGTATTGAAGAAGAGATTGCTTATTTTTAAGGGAAAAGGCTTAATGTATTTCATTAAGGGCCAGGAATTCAACTTTTCTGAGAGCAATACTTTACAGTATTGAGTCGAAACCAGGACAAAAGGCTAAATTTAGGGAGTTTGAAATGTTTTTTCAAACTGACTACACTTCATTCTCTTAGTTTGAAAAGAGAATAAGTGCTCTCACTGACGACCCCTCTAGTTATAAAAAATAAACAGTCTAGAATTCATAAAAATTCTTTCCAATTTTCTAGCTAAACTATTTTTACTTCTTTCAGAAACGTACGTTAGGAAAAAACGAAGTGACTCGTTTTGATTTTAGGAAATAATGATCTGTTCAGAAACACACCCTGTCTGTTTTCAACTGATTACCTTTCAAAATATTTTACTTGAACGAAAACGTGCTTCTTAAATTTCGCAGTTTCCCATGTTATTCAATGGGAAATTCACTGTATTTTCTATCATAAGAAATCCGAAATCTGTCATCTTAGTAAAATCATCAAAATCGTTTTTTGATCCCCATGCACTTTTATAAGAAATGGTGATAACCAAATCGGTGATCACCATGATGACGAAGCTGAATTAGATCCTTTGTCTTGTATTACATCAGTATCTCTCGGACAGGAAAGAGACTCTTGTTTTCAAGCGAAACGGGTTTAAACCAGTTTCCTTATCTTTGAGATCTGGAACTTTACTACAGATCCTGCCACCAACTAATTCGTATTGGAGTCATGGTCTGCCTCGACAAAAGAATGCTCCAAACATTAGATTGAATTTGACCTTTAGAAAGAAGATAACCGAGTGTTCTTTACCCCATGACTCTGCTCTTTCCCTCTCAAGCAGTAAACAAGTGACGAACTCCAACCTCTTCTCAGTTTTGACTTAGAATAAGAGCTGTTCCTTCAGTTTGTCTTTAGTCTTCAAACGAGTCACTTCTTTTTTGTCTGTTGCTTTGAGCGCTACCGATTCCATTTCCACGATGAAGCAAAGTGGTGAAATTTCTGCTACTCTCGCTAAGAAGGTATGTGAGTCCGTTCCTTTAAAGCCCAAATCGTGTGGAGAAGTTATCCTCCCAAGAATTTCTATGAAAAATCTTGCACCTCATCATTTTTATTTAGGTGAAAACACGTTTGCAAAAGTATGCGATTTTAACAACACGGTCCGAGTTCATATTCGAAGTTATAGGAAAGATGGGGAATCTTTCTACCCTTCTAAGAATGGAATAACAATGTCAGCTTCAACGTTCCGAAAATTCATGGGAAAATCACACTGGATTCAAGGCATGAATTGTGACATCTTGATTAATCGTGAACTTATCGTTTCCTGCTGTCCTTCCCTCTTAGATGATTCTGGCAGTTACACGTTAGAAGTGCTTTCCCCAGAATTCATGGTTTTCGTCGATTGAATCCTGTTCCGATAAAGCTGACTTGTCAACAATTTGGAACTCTTATTGATCAATGTGGAAAAATATGGGACAGCATTACTCAACTACTATTTGGACCTGTCTTTAGAAAGGCTGTTTTGCACCATCCAAGGATTTCTTCCCCTGTTGCTTCCATCTCAGATGAAGAGTTTTTCATCATGCTTGCTGACATGGTAAGGGATCGCCTTCAGGAACATGTCAATAACTTATATTATTGTATGGAGTGCCACCAACCCCCAAATCGCATATTCGCAAACATCACGGCCCACAGCTGTGCATATGCCACCCCCGAATCCAAGTGGCAAAAGTATTTCGATGATGCCGTTGCATTGCTTAACCCCAAGATTCTAGCAGAATCTTTTGTTGCAGTCACTGGAGACCATGTCCCGTCCAAAGCGTTCTTGGAAAGTATAATTGTAAAGAACTTGCTAGAGACTGTGAAGTCAATGTGCTGAGATATCAGCAGGTAAAAAAATTCCTTATACCGATCATGGAGCAGCTGTATGAAGGGGACCCAGAAAAACAGTCCTTTTTAGGACTACTTTATTTATTTTTATTCATTTATATTTTTTCTGTATGAATGAGTTTCATTTTTTGTAATGAGTTAAATAATAATGAATTTTAAGTTTTTAAAAGTAAAAGTGGGAATGAATAACTCTTAAAGAAATTTATGGGGGATCAGGTATTGAAGAAGAGATTGCTTATTTTTAAGGGAAAGGCTTAATGTATTTCATTAAGGGCCAGGAATTCAACTGGTCTGAGAGCAATGCTTTACAGTATTGAGTCGAAACCAGGACAAAAGGCTAAATTTAGGGGAGTTTGAATTTTTTTTTCAAACTGACTACACTTCATTCTCTTAGTTTGTAAAGAGAATAAGTGCTCTCACTGAAGACCCCTCTAGCTATACGAAAATAACCAGTCTAGGATTCATAAAAATATCTTTCCAATTTTCTACCTAAGCTATTTTTACTTCTTTCAGAAACGCACATTAGGAAAAAAACGAAGTGATTCGTTTTGATCTTGGGAAATAATGAGCTGTTCAGAAACACACCCTGTCTGTTTTCAACTGATTCGAAAAAAGACTTTTAAAATATTTTACTTGAACGAAAACGTACTTCTTAAATTTCGCAGTTTCCCATGTTATTCAATGGGAAATTCACTGTATTTTCTATCATAAGAAATCCGAAATCTGTCATCTTAGTAAAATCATTAAAATCGTTTTTGACCCTATGCACTTTTATAAGATTCCAAAGTGTATCTTAGAAAAAACGAAGTGATTCGTTTTGACACTAGGAAGGAATGTACTTTTCAGAAATGAACTTTGTAAAATTCTTTCAATTTACTCGATCCAAAACAGTCTTTTATGCATGCTACTTTTCCCATGTTATTCTATGAGATTTTTACAATTACCAGAAAACGAAAATTTCCAAAATCATCCTCTTAGGAAATCAACAAAACCATTTTTCGTCTTACTTAGAACTTTTCAATAAATAATTCTATTCAGTTGTAAAAATATAGAAACAGCTTATTGAAAATAAAAAAAAATAAAAAAACGTAGATGAAAGGTGTTGAGAGGAAAGTCGATATTCTATATTCTTTAATTTTGGTATCATATTCCCGTATTCCTCTCATAAGAGGAAAAAAAAATATTAAAGTGCGTCTCTTATTTTTTGAGTTCGTTTGATTCGGAGGCAATATATATATATATATATATATATATGAAAAATGTTTTCTCGACGAATGATTCAAACTCATTTCTGTTCGAAGTACAAGAAAATGAAATCTGACATCATAGCAATGAATGCGTAAACACTTTCATTGAAACGATAGTAAATCATCTCGATTATGGCTTCTTTCATGACAGTGAAAATTTTCGTAATGAAAGACTTGAAAGTACTTCGAAAGCCTAAAAGAGTTCTACTCTCTTAATAAATTAAAATTGAATAAGTAAAGAACTGGAGGGACATGGAATCTGACAATAGAAAGCCTAAAAGAGTTCGAAAGCCTAAAAGAGTTCTACTCTCTTAATAAATTAAAATTGAATAAGTAAAGAACTGAAGGGACATGGAATCTGACAATAGTAAAGAGAGAACGAAGATTTTAAAGCAGTTCATGAAAAAAAGGCCATGGTTCATTCAGTAAAGAAATGTCATAGAGTAGAGAGAGTGGGAACAATCTATCCGTCTTTAGGTTGAGCTTTCACTTATAGGGCTTCTTTTTTCATATTGAAATATAAAGATGCATTTCCTTTAACTGGAAATGAACTAATATATACATATATTTCCCCAGCTTGGAAGAATATACCTTTACATTAAATATATCTCTTTTTTGGATAGTAGATGTATACAACTCTGAATATCAAATAAATAAAAAAATAATATTTATGGGAAGAACGGAATTAGTCGCTTTGCCTCTAGAATGAATGTTTTTTCGGACGAGACGGAAAAATATTCAGCCCAAAGAATACAAATTTTATCGAAAGAAAAAGGTTTTAGATTGTATGTCTTGACATTGAATGCTTTCCTGTCGAGGCAGTCCACGAAAAGTATGGCTAACTACGAAAGAATAAAAAAAATGTATATTTGACATACATGCAAGTTTTGAGGAATATTTTTAAGCAAGTTGGAAAATATGCTATATAATTAAACCAAAATCTGACGATTTGTTGCATCTAAAATAATCGTTTGCTGAAATGAAATGGAAAAAAAAGATAGTGTAAATAAAAGGACTCATAAGTTTGTCCAAGAAAAAAAAAGAATCCTGACCTATTGAGAAGTTTAATGAAATTTCAAAGATAGAGGAAGAAAAATATCGGAAATTGGGAAGCTATAAGGAAATAAAGACCGAAAATATTGTTTGAGCAGAATTTTAACTGGGAAAGATCTGTAGAGTTCTTGAACATACGAAAAAATTACGAGAAAATATTATTGCAGGGGTGAAAGACTCAGAATTAACATGAAGTCTATGTCCAGTAATTACTGCGAACAAGAACGAAATAATTTCTAAAGAAGCATTTCCTCGTCTCATGGTCTGAAATAAAATTGAATGGAGGAAAAAGAAAAGTTCCCCAGAAAATTCATTACATCTACACGAAAAAACTCCCTCAAAACATACGAAAAATATATAAAAACACATGAAGAAATAACGTAAAAGTAATTTAAAAATATATATATATATATAGGGAATACGTAGTACACGAAAACCATTTGACCCCCTGACTATTTTTGGAAACCAAATCATCGTGAGTTAGAACCTCGCTAAGACCTTAGGAGCATTTTTATTCCCTTGGAAAGAAAATTCCCCAGCATCGTTACGTAAAAATTTCCTCCGGGGGAAAAATAGTATTGAAGAGGGGGAAATCTTGCTTGCAAACCACAGGAATAAATGCAAAAATTCCCAACGGACCCCACTCAGTCGTTGCCATCCCTCAAAATCAAAGATCCATCGAAATAATAAAGTTCCAAGAAGCATCATCATATCTAACACCTACGCAGTGCCCTTTCCCCACTCGGTCGTTGCCATCCCCCAAAATCAAAGATCCATCGAAAGTTCCAAGAAGCATCGCTAGGGGGTAGTACATCGAGTTGGCATCCCCCTATATCCAACCCCTTTCCCACTCGGGCGTTGCCATCCCTCAAAATCAAAGATCAATCGAAAGTTCCAAGAAGCACCGCTAGGGGCAGCACATCGAGTTGACATCCCCCTATATCCAACCCCTTTCCCACTCGGGCGTTGCCATCCCTCAAAATCAAAGATCAATCGAAAGTTATAAGAAGCACCGCTAGGGGGCAACACATCAAGTTGCCATCCCCCTATATCCAACCCCTTTTCCACTCGGGCGTTGCCATCCCTCAAAATCAAACATTTATGAACAAAATAAGATATAATAACATTTCTTGAGATGAGGACATGACCGTATTATTCGAGAAAATAACAGAGAAATGATTAATTAATACTTACCCTACATAATTTTCATTAGGGAAGACACATGAGGAATTCATGAAAATTAATTGAAAAAAAAATACATCAACAAATTACGAGGAAAAAAACGTTTTACATAACAATAACCTAAGGGGATGGGGTCGAGAGAGGGGAAAATAAATAATGAATAAACCTTCATTAAATTTAAAAAAATAAGGAATAAGCCTTCATTGATTTCCCCCAAAATTCGACAAAGTCCAATAAATACTACTATCTTCGGAGATAAGCACACCCTTCGGTCGGAGGGGAAAAATTGCAGCGGGGAATTGGAGACTGCTACTGACCACGCCCCCTCCATCCACCCGGCTGCGGCTGGCTGCGTCCGCCCGGGAGCAGCCTAATGTTAAGTCTATGGGCTGCGGTTTAAGCTCGGATCCGTCATTTCCCTCTACTTACAGGAAAGGGACCGATATCCGACATGTAGTGTCATGGTATGGGCTGGCATCATGATCAATGGCCGTACGTCCCTCCATGTGCTTCCAAATGGGACTATGACTGGCCAACGGTACATTAATGATGTTCTGCTACCTCATGTTTGCAAATTCCGTGGTGCTGTCGGTGATAGATTCATTTTCATGGACGACAACGCAACAAGTCATCGCCCAGTCGCTGTCCAGGAGTGTCTTGAGAGCAAGGATATTCAACGCCTCGTATGGCCAGCACGTTCTAAAGATCTGAATCCCATTGAAAATGTGTGGGATTCTTTGGGGAGGAGTCTTGCTGGTCGTCAATGCCCTCCAATAAACAAGGACACCCTCATCCGTGCACTGACAGAGGAATGGGATAAATTACCCCAACAGCTGCTTGATAATGTTGTGCAAAGCATGACACGACGTGTGGAATCTTGCATTGCCCTCCATGGTGGTCATATCCCGTATTGACATCTTACGCCGGAACGCCTGCGGACGGTAATTGCATTTTTTTCACGTTTACGTATTCTGCACAAAATTGCCTGTTGGTCCCTTGAACGCGTTCCGAAGCCTTCTGGATTTCAGAGCACAATGAATTGTCTTTCTTGTAATGTCCTGGCATTCTGACATTATTTTATTTCACTTGGCATCCAACCACACTTACGTTTTTTTGCGCTATATAGCCGCTTATGATCCGTCCTTAGCAATTGTCCAGCAGTGTATTTTTGCTGCAATTTCTGTGCATTTCAATACTAGCTGCAATTTCTGTGCAGTGCAAATCCTCAGACACACACAAAAAATAATTATGTGTATAATACATAGCTTTTGTTCCACGTTAAGAATATACAAACTTGAACTTGAAAATTACTTTACCCAAAAATATCTTTCGTTGTGGTATATATTTGGTTTTTAGTGCCTGGAGTTGTGTTGTATAACAAGAAAAAGCGTACCGCACGAAAGAATATTACTTGGCAAAGAATAATGTTTTGCCTAACGAAAATTTGATGTTCAAGATGAGACCTGGTGAGAAATTGAAAAAAAACAACTTCTACGCCTAATCCTCTGCACTGCGGCATGCCACGATGTCCTACATCATTTCTCGTTCTACCGCGTTCGTTACTTACTGTGTACTTGTTAAGTGTCTTTCTTCCTTTGCTAGATTTAACTTACAAACATTTGGTCGCTCACAACGACCAATATTACGGAAAGTGTTTCAATATGTTCCAATTTTTAACACTTCAACTTTCGGAATTTGCACAGTGCTGTTAAGGCTACACTGCGATTCTGATGGAAGAACTTTAGAAAAAGGGAAGGATCATTCGTTAACAGTGTAATTGCAATGTCACTTTTGAAAACTCACCGAAATTGAAATGATGCGCTCCACTGATGTCCCCTTTGTCCCTTGCAATTTGTCAATTTGGATGGAAGTAATATTTGTATCTTTAGCTCTTCATTTTTGTACGTAATATAGCGCCACGTATTTATCTGGATGAACGTTTTGGAACATATTTTATATTTTTCTCAACCAAAATCATATCACTTCGTGACTATTCATATTAGAGCAAGTGGTTTATCTGTACCGCCTCAGAAATAGGACCCTAAACACTCCTCGGTATGTAGCATAAAAATTGTTGAAAATGTCCTTTTAAGGCAGTGTCAGACTGGAAAGACCATTGACATTTATTTTAATATTTGAAAAACACCCCATAGTGCCTCACTGATCAGACAGAATGTTTTATGGTGCCACGTTCTGGTAGATAAATGATAAGAATATGGGCGTTTTCATGGCATATGTGTGAGACTAAATGTTCGGGGCTGTGTCATGGCGGATTACGAAAGCTTTGTCAAAAACAAATACATTCTGTTTGAAAGTTAGGAAGTTGCAAAATATAATCTTTACCAGATTCAGAATCATAAGGTGAAAAGAATGTTTTACGTGAAAATTACATATTTCTTAATTACTTTCAATCAAAGTAATGCGTTTGGACTGAGAGATTTCAATTGTGAGCAAAGGTGTTCTTCCAATGTTTACTTACTACATATCAATTGAAATTAGCCAGTGTAATGCAATTCTCCCCGAACCCGTTTAAAATAAACTGCTCAATTACAGTCTCGAAAACCAATAGTATATTAATAAAAAAATTAAATGTTTAAAGAAATAATAGGCGCACCAATTTGTTATTCCATTTTAAAGAATCAATATATACCATTGAAACCGGATATGTTAACAACACTGTGTTAGCAGTTTGTTTAAGCAAAGGTATGTTTCTAAATACTGAAGTTCTTTGATAGGTATTTTTTACTTTTGTAGTTCGAAAATGAAAAAAAAATAGCAAAAAATAAAACGGTATGTCCGTTCCATCTTGAGCAAATTTACTGTGAGCTTGCAATATTTAATTTTAAAAAATGGAATTAAATAATTTTTCCCAGGGGTAACTTTACATGTGTATAGTTAAACTGTCCAAAGGTTTACCTCTCGAAGTTTTGTTGAAACAAAGATTAATAAAGTCGGATACGTATGAAAAAAGAGACTTGTCGTTTTTCTAATGTGGTTAATAGAACTATTTGCGGAAAATTTCAGAAACCAAAAAACAAATCTGCTGTAGCGATGGGTAGCACCTCCTCAAATAGCAAAAATTCATATGTGTGGAATAAATGCCCAATTACCAAGTTTCCTAGTATCGAAAGTGCAGAAATACTCCGGCATGTCTCGAGAACTTGTTAAAATGAGAACAGAATTTTTGTAGAAGCTTCACACCAGCGATATGTACATTAATAATCCTAAGACTCGGTTTTAAGTTTTCATGCTGCTTTATAGGTATGAAACAGGGTTTGCACAAACTGAAAGGAAAATTAATTTCTTAAATACTAATCAAGAAAAAGCTACAGATTTTCGAGCAACATAAGTATTTGAAAAAGAAACCTCTCTGTTTTCAATTTTGAAAGCTTGAGTTACTTTTGGAATATAACGGGGCCATGTGCGTGTTAAGTGTTATTCAAAAAAATAAAAGCACAGACTAGACATTACGTTTTCCATTGCGCAAACTTTGCCTACTGGGGGCTGAATCAGTTTAGTGTTGCGCAATTAAAGAATACGATACATTTTGTAGAACGGTATCCATACGAACTTATTTTAACATTGGTTAATGAGTGTCTGTTTTTACTTACATAATTCTTTTGTGCTAAAAGGCTAGTATGTATTTTACAGTATGCATGAAAACCAAGAACTGTTTGTCTTTCTACCTGTATTTGCTAATGCAGGTCATTCAGATGTGCAGAGAGGAATTGTATTATGTGGATTGCTCTCTACCTCCAAGATCGTCGCCACCCAAATAAATTCAGCTGCGACTGTGTCATAAAAATATATTTTGTATGCACAGGAGGTTTGTTTTAATAATACAATATGATGCAAGGTCTTATAATTATATTGTAACGAAATTAAGTGAATTAGTTTTTTTTTTCTGTATATCATCCTGTACCGAAATTAAGTAATTTCAAACTGTTTCGAGAATAAGGACAGAAAATGAAATGGAATCCTTAAAACAAATATTATTTGCTCCCTAAACCGTTTCCGAACGTTTCGCTTAAGTGCCAATTAGCACTACAGGAATTTTACATAAATGACTAGTTACACTAATTCTACACGAAGTTGCATTTGTATACTTAATTTATGTTTCAAATAAAGAAGTGTAAGCATTATTTATACTGAAAAACAGGTTGGCAATTCATTTGCTATCATATTCAGTTACATTTGATTTTCAGTTGAGGCACTCAAAATTCGTCTTAGTGCTAAACTTAATATCATGGTATTCGATATTTTGTTATTATATCCGTGTGAAACTACATACATACAGCTATCATACGATAATTGCTGCAATTCATTAAAACACTGACGGAATTCAGGACGTTCTGTTTGTGATAAGCAGTTTGGAAGCAGATGTGTATGTGTTGAGAACAACACGGCTGAATATCGAGCACTTTTTTCACTCGGTGAGAATCACATTACGTTACAAAATTCAGTTGGGTAATGACTTTTGAAAAATAGCATTATTTGAAAGCTGTCTACATATCTCGAGTATGATTTTTGCCAATGTTTTACGTAAAAAAAAGTTATAAATTCGTTAGAACCAATTATTTCTGATCAGGTGAAATGAAAAATACAGTGAAGCATTTTAAAATTTCTAGGCGCATAAAACACAAAATCTTCATGACTCAGTTTTACGGAGAGTTATAGGGTCAGCCAGGCCCGGATTAAGCCTTTGTTGGCCTCTAGTCTAAGATGCCTAATTACTGGTGAAGTAAGTGCTTAATTACTGGTGAAGTAAAAACATTTTAAAGTCCAATAAACCCCGAACTCTAGCAATATGAACTAAAATTGTAATAACTAAAACATTGTGAAGTCTGAATTCTGTTAATTTTCGTACTTTTTTTTCATACGAACATGTCTTAGAACCAATGATGATCACTGAAGTCGAATTCACAATTTGTACAAATTCACAAGACTGAGGTAGGAAACAAACTTCGTTTATATATTAATAAGGTATTTTAGTCATGTTGACAACATTTGAGTGTGAATTTGTTTCTGTATTTCTGATTGTAAAGTATTTATATTCGTAACACGGGAATTATATTGTTAAAAACTGAAAAGTGTCTTATATATTTTGGTTTTATTGGCGTATTATATATTCCTGTTATTATTAACCTTAGATTATGTGACATATTGTTCGTTCTTTTGGGTGTTGTATTGTGATATTGTACAGCAAAGGAATTCCAATAAATAAATAAATAAGTGAATACATTTCAAAAGGTCATATTTCATTATATTATTTGGGTAAAATAGCATATTAAGTCACAGAAATCCATTGATATTACTAAGTCATCTTTAGAGGCCTTTAGCACCAACGGTCTTGGAAATTCACATGACCAATCACTTTCAATAATATTTTCAGTGCAAGCTCTGCCCTTTCTTTGATATCCACCTCTGCATTTGGCAAACCAAACATTACCGAATCATGAACAAGAATTATGGCAGACAAACGCTGCAATCTAATATATAAACTAGGCTTAGCTTAAACTTAGGCGGGAACAATAATAGTTATTGAATGGTGACGGCAATTAATTTAAAAAAGAATCTGGATTTGGGCCGAAAAACTTCAATCACACACCGATGAACTCCCCAAATTAGTTTCGCAGTGAGAAATGCGAAACCATTTGTTCACTTTAACACTGCCTTTAAAGCTGTTCATTTTATAATCTCCGTTTGTCATAGAGTGTAAAACATACGATGCAAGTCAAAGGTAAATCCTCTAGGAAATAGCCCCACCACACCCAACTTAAGCATGCCCTAAGATCGGCTTCATATTTGACATCGCCGGAATGGCAAACTTTTGCATTTCTTTATCACCTTCTAAATTTCTAAAGACGCTGATGTCAGTTTATGCAGTAAATTTATTACGGATCTCGTATGGGTGGGCACATCCGACAGAAATGTAAACATTAGTAGACTTAGAGCCTTACGGATTGCAAAAGGCGGTTTCCTTAGAACCATTTGATATGAAAAGTTCCTTTCATCGCAGAAGGTGCCTTCTGCAGATCAAGAGACAGAACAATATCTCCTTTGAGAGACATTTTTACTTCTGGAAAAAAACGAGTTTAAGTGCTCGTCACCGAAGCATTTAGCTAAATAACTCAGAAGTACTCAAGGTAATTTTTTTCAAGGTATGGCTATCCTATTTCTGTCGATTATTTTAGTTTTCCTTTATAAATCATATGAAATATGGTTAAACAATATCTGTTCTTGGAAGAGGAAATTTGTATTAATTTTAGGTGTCCCTTTCTTGTCATGCTATAATACTTTAAGAATTCGGATAACTATATGTCACCCATAGTCACTCCTGTAGACAACAGCTAAATTCTTGTCTTAGCAGCACAAGAAATATAATTTTTTTATTAACATTTGTTTGTTGTGACAAAATATGGATATAAATATTAATATAATATAGAAAAACCAAAATGCCTAAAACGCAGCCCCTAACTCTCTCCGTTAATTAAATCTGTTTCAGATGTGGATGTGGCATGCATTTTTTAAAAATGATTTGTTATAATTTATGTAATTTAAAGTATAACAAAGCAACTTTTTCCCTCTACAGATATTTTGCGGCTCCTATTTCAAAATAGGTGTAGTGGAAGTTTCCTCTTTTGAAACGAGCTGAACGAAACAAATGTTTCAAAGTAAAGCATCAAAGTATGCTTTCTGGTGCAGTTATTAATATTGTCTTTAAAAAGATTCAGTGCCGAATCTTCAGAAACTTAATATTTCAGCATAATTTAGGAAATCAGTTGATTAAGGATGGCACTCGAGTAGGCTCTCGCAGCCTACGGCACGCAGTATGCGCAGTACCGTTTGCTCGCTGACGCTGCTTGGGCCTCCAACATTTAACCTGGATGAAATTTCCGTCGCCGTTGCCAAGTGGTCTGTCTCTAGTATTTTGGATTTTAAGATGGATCCTGATCAGCAATAGAGTTTGGTAGTCCTCCGCGATAATTTATTGTACATAAACATAAGCTATAAATGTATACCCGGATAGCAAGTATTTAAATTAACGGAATAATCAGAGTCCATGGAAGCAGAGGTAATCTGTCTAAAATTGTTTTGAGTTCCATTAGACTCTGGGTAAATGTTAAACTTAACCCTTTAGCCGGCCGGAACGAATTAACTCGGGGTTAACAAAACAGGCTATAATCAGATGCAATGAATATATTCGCTGTCTCAGAAACCGACTGAATATGGCAGGAACGAGTGAAGCTACCCATCAGAAAGCGTTGCTCTCCCCTTAGTTTTGTTATTCATTTAGGGGGATGATTGACATTAATCTTTCTTGACTGAGTACCTGAAAAAAGAGCGATAATAATGGGCCCAAGAAAGGACAGAAAAAATGTTTGAGTGTCACCTTTCTTCCCAGCAGCATGATATCCATGCCAGGGGGAACTGCAATTCTCTATCATGCCTTGAGTCCTAAGGCAGAACAACAGGAACTAGAAGGGACTTTCTATAGCGAGAATAAGGGACTAGGAGATACTTTCTGATAAAGGACGTTCTACCTAGTGGCATGATTTCCATGTCACTTCTGAGGGGTTTATGGTCAGTTTGCTGAGATCAGAAAGGACAAAAGAATTGTTTCACTGGAGCTTTCGTCAAACATGGCCGCTATGTGAAAAATTCTGTTTAAGGAAAGCAGGAATGTTTTGGAACCATTTTGTTCAGCTATATCGGCCGCTTAAAGGGTTAAAGAAACTTTTACTCAACAGTAAAAGACATTTGTTCAATTAATATGTTCCACGTTATTTCTATATATATCCGTAAGGGGTCCGGGTTCGAATCCCGGTGAGGCATGGATGTATTGTTTGTCTTACGGCATTGGCTCTATCCCTTCCCTGGAACCAGTGACCCTAAATTAGGGACGGGCGACTGCTTATAGCCCATTGAGTTGCTCACGGTGGTCGTTAAACCTCCAATCAAAAAAAAATTCTATATATAACTGCAGGATAATGTAGTCTTGAAATCGTAGAAATAAAATTGTAAGCATAAAGAGGAAATTTCGTCAAACCAAGAGGGAAAATAGCACATACAAGTGCTTACAATTATTCATAAGACTAATGCTGGAAAGGATGTTCATTCGCTTCCTTGGTCGTGTTCATTCGCTTCCTTTGTCTCCCGTGTGTTTCGACAGCCATTTTTTTTTATTGCAGGTTTAACGACGTGAAGAACTCAGTGTGCAAAAAGCGGTCGCCCGGCCCTAATTTAGGGTCACTGGTTCCAGGGAAGGGAGAGAGCTAATGCCGTAAGACAAACACAACATCCATGCCTCACCGGAATTCCAACCCATACCTTTTTCCGGACGAATGATCATAAGCCATCGCTTATATCACTGAGCCACTCAGCCATTCTTGGAGATATTGAAATATTTTTTACATTGCAGCTGATATGTGTTAAACTTAACGTTTCTTCGCTTCTTTTATAAATTGTATTTTAAATAAAACTCATTTGCGTTACTGGGAATTTAATTCACGTTTGTTATATTACAAAAAAGTTATGTGAAACATTAATATTTCTCTTTTAACGATATATTTCATTTAGGAAACGACGTTGCCTTTTCAATGGTTCTATTAATTTGATATTTACTGCAGTTCGTCAGTACAAACTGAGTTTCGTGAATTTTCTTACTTTAAAATATCTGAGCCTTGTCTGAAGTCTTGATAATCAGTGTTTCATGGAAAGTATATTTTTTCAATCGTTTTGGTGGTATCGTTTGGTAAGTACAGAAAGTCATTAAAATAAAAGATGTTTCCTTCTTCTGCATTAATGGTAAACAGATCTCAGTTGAAGTCTATGCCATTTATAGTTATTTTATTTTTAATTCATAATTTATTTTTGTGCAACTTAGTAAATGCGAATTAACTTGTGTTTGTTGCTGTCGATTTAAGATAGTGTAATGTTCTTTCTTTTTATTATTTGGTATCTTTCCCATTGGCAACTGTGAAGAGGAGATATCTCCGTTTTTTTAAAACAACCGATGATAACTATTCTGTACACTTTTGTGAAATCGGATAGGTAAATACAATTTATTAGTTACTACAATTTCATGTCTGTTACGAAACTTGGTTCAATTTGTATTTTTACTCTTTTTGTTTACGCTTTCCAACCGTAGGTTGAAGAAGCGGATGTGCTCCAGCTTTGTCCGTCCGTCCGTCAATCCGCACGACAACTGGCGTAAAAACGGGTCGATTTCGATGAAATTTTAGTATGTGGTAGGGGACCACCCGGGGACGAACCCTATTGAAAACGGGACAAATGGGGTCAAAAGTCACGACGTAGGAGCGGGACCATTCCATTACCCTTATGAGTCATAACTTGCGTAAATATGGTTCGCTTTCAGTGAAAGTTTACTATGTGTTAGGACACCGCCTGGGCACGAATCCTATTCAAAATGGGTGAAGTGGGGTCAAAGGTCAGGACATAAAATCGGGATGCATTCCATTGCCCTTATGCGTCATAACGTGCGTAAAAATGGTTCGATTTCGATGAAATTTCAGTATGTAGTCGGGTACCACTGGGGACGAACCCTATTGAAAATAGACGAAATGTGGTCAAAGGTCAGGACACAGGATTGCGATCCATTCCATTCCCCTTATCCCATATTATTAAGGTGGACGTCAAGTAATTTTGCTTCCCATACTTCCAATGGAAAAACTTTTGTACACATTTCCTTCACAATTAATGTGTTCCCAACGATGAGAATTTGAACATCGATTAAAATAACTTCATATTATAACTTGGAAAACTTAATATTTTCTAAAACATAACCATAATTATATTAAAAATCAATAACTTTTCCTTTGGTGGTGTTGAAACCAGAAAAAAGATGGCGCGACCTGTACTTTGATGACGTCAGGGGACAAAAAAATGTTGGATTGCATAATTACGGTTATGGTTTAGAAAATATTAAGTATTCCAAGTTATGAAATGACGCTATTTTAGTCGATGATCTAATTTTCATCCTTGTGAACGCATTAATTGTCCAGAAAAAAGATGGTGCGACCTGTATTTTCATGACGTCAGGGGACAAAAAAATGTTGGATTGCATAATTACGGTTATGGTTTAGAAAATATTAAGTATTCCAAGTTATGAAATGACGCTATTTTAGTCGATGATCTAATTTTCATCCTTGTGAACGCATTAATTGTCCAGAAAAAAGATGGTGCGACCTGTATTTTCATGACGTCAGTAGACAAACAAATGTTGAATTGCATAATTATGGTTATGTTTTAGAAAATATAAAGTATTGCAAGTTATAAAATGAAGATATTTTAATCGATGTTCAAATTTTCATCCTTGGGAACGCATTAATTGAGAAGAAAATGTGTACAAAAGTTACGCGTTGTTTGTGGATCCTATTAAAGATTTATGACGTCACACCTTGCTAGCAGATGGTCGCAATTCCCGTCTGCCTCATTACGTCACGCGTTGTGTGCGTATGTCCGTCAGCACGATAACTCGCGTAACAACCGTTGGTTTTCGATGAAATTTTAGTATCTGGTAGAGGATCACCTAGGAAGGAACCCTATTTAAAGTGAACGAAATGGGGTCAGAGGTCAGTTCATAAGAGAGGGATCCATTCCACTGCAGTTATGCGCCATAACTAACGTAAAAAAGGTTCGATTTCGATGAAATTTAGTTATGTGGTAGGGGCCCACCAGGGGACGAACCTTATTGAAAATAAGTGAAGTTGGGTCAAAAGTCACGCCATAAGAGCGGGATCCATTTCATTGCCTTTATGCGTCATAACATGCGTAAATATGGTTCGATTTCGATGAAATGTTAGTATGTGGTAGGGGACCACCCGGGGACAAACACTATTAAAAATTGGCAAATTGGGGTCAAAGGTCAGGCAGGGCATAAGAGCGGGATTTATTCCATTGACCTCATGCGTCATAACTTGCGTAAAAATGGTTCGACTTCGATGAAATTTTGATATGTGGTAAGGAACCATCTGGGAACAAAACCTATGGAAAATTGGTGGAATGGAGTCAAAGGTCGGGACATTAAAGCGGGATCCATTTCATTGCCTCTATGCGTCATAACATGCGTAAATATGGTTCGATTTCAATGAAATTTTAGTATGTGGTAGGGAACTACCTGGGCACGAACCCTATTGAAAATTGGCAAATTGGGGTCAAAGGTCAGGCTAATCATAAGAGTGGGATTTGTTCCATTGCCCTTATGCGTCATAACGTGCGTAAAAATGGGTCGATTTCGATGAAATTTTAGTATGTGGTAGGGAGCCACTAAGGACGAACCCTATTGAAAATGGGTGAAATGGGGTCAAAGGTCAGGACACTGGAGTGGGAACAATTCCATTACCCTTGTGCATCATCACTTACCAAAAAATATTTCGATTGCGACAAAACGTAATCATGTTGTTCCGGAGGTATAGTGAACCAGTTCTGTTGAATATCAACGAAATTGGGTCAAAGGTCATTGCACAAAAGCAAGATTTATTCCACAGCCATTATTCTCATAACTTGCGTAAAACTGCTTCTATTGCGACAAAACTTTTGTATGTTATTCTTGAGGTGTACTGAACCGGTTCTGTTGAATATCATGTAAATGGGCTCAAAGGTCAGGACACAGGAGCGAGGTTTATTCCACAGCCATTATCCTTATAACTTGAGTAGTAATTTCTGGTATGTTGGAAAGCGTATCATAATCAATGCATTGCATGATTTTACTAACTTGTTTAGATGTCTAATACCTATTGTGAGAGCAACTTATCAGGCTATAAGCAATCACCTGCATGTAGTTAAGTGCCACTAGTTATAGTGAGGATACCTAAGCTAGTGGCTTAAGACAATCACGCCATCCATACCGCCCTTAGTATTCGAACGTGGACCCATGTCGGACGAATGATCAAAACTTCAATTTATTGCCTGATTTATTAATTCGAAAGAAACGGCTACAACAATATTTGAGTGCTATCTAACCAGATATTTCGACTTCATTTAAAATAAAGTAAAGCGCTCAGTCTTCTGTAAGTTTTTTGATGAATTATTATTTTTCTTATTTCTAGATATTATTTTACTCATCTCATTTTACGTTCCGAAATAACGTCCAATAAACGCAAAATGGGACTTTATTTTTCCCGGAGGATCATCTATTAATCACTTTCAAGTTAAGGTGTAATTGCCGCCCCGGTGGCGCAGTGGTCTAAGCGATGGCCTCTGATCATTCGTCCGAACGGGGTCCGGGTTCGTATCCCGGTGAGGCATGGATGTTGTGTTTGTCTTACGGCACTGGCTCTCTCTCTTCCCTGGACCCAGTGACCCTAACTTAGGGACGGGCGACTGCTTATAGCCCATTGAGTTGCTCACGGTGGTCGTTAAACCTCCAATCAAAAAAAAAAAAAAAAAAAGGTGTCATTTGATATATTGCCCAAATTGCACAGTAAAAATGAAAAGGTGTTAGTATACTTCTTTGTTATTAGTGTTTCGGAATTTTATATTTGTGCCAGTATTAAAATTGTTATAATTTTCCGTGATTCTTAAATTGCCAATTATAACTTTATTAACTCTGGCACCGTTAATGTTTATTGCTGTTGCTTCATTTCTTGGAAGAACTGCTTCTTTTTTCTTGAACCAATCGATTTTACGTTCCGTTCAGCGGATTTTAACGTCACCAGAGTTAATAAATTTGTAATTAGCAATTTGAGATGCATGGAAAATTATAACTATTCTAATTCAGGCAATAATATAAAATTCTAAAACACTAATACCAAAGAATTATACTAACTTCCTTTCATTTTTACTGTGAAATTTGGGCAATATATCAAATAACAGCTTAACTGGAAAGTGATCCATAGATGCTCCTCCGGGAAAAATAAAATTCCATTTTCCGTTTATTGGACATTATGTCGGGGATATTAAAAGTAGTGTGGAACATCATATCCACATTATTTTTTATATTCGAAAAATATTGTGCTATAAACGAAGTGCGCGTCACCGCTCTGTCAGCAGAAATGAATAGGAGCCATCTCCCAGGGCTTCAGTTAAAAGGAATTTAATCAGCTTGATAGCTCTCCTATTCTGTTTAGCCACACTGTTTCTCTCAGTAATAAAACCGTTAATCATTAAATTTTGCATCATTGTCAATTATTTCATTCAGGTAAAATAACATGCTATGGAGAAACATGATGTTGTAAGCTTCCAGTACCAATTTTTACGATTTTTGCTTCCTATTGTTTGCATTCTCAGATAAACGCAAGGTTTTCATTAGGAATTTAATTTTGTGTTTGCGGACCAAACAGAGATAATTTTTGCTTCTGCAAAAGCTGAAATTGATTCAGTCTTTGTTATTCTCTGGAAAGAAAGAAAATACTTTTTCATTCGTATTGTAATAATTCAACAGTATTTTTCTTCAAGACGTAGCGAATATTGGCACTACGGATCATTACAGATCAAGGCCTTTTGCAATGATCTGGCGCTGTTTCCTTTCTGAAAACAAGTATCACCAATAAATAACAAATATTCTGCGTGTTTCTTTGTAGTTCCAATAACTGGCCTCCACTGGAACATTGTAAAATTGCGTCATAGCTATTTTCTGAATAGCAGTTATTTCTCAGTGCAGGTAATAAATCCTCACCTTCTGCTTGTACTCTGCAAAAGTATTCATTAATGTGACTGGTAACTGTCTATCTTGTTTTTGTTTCAACTGTCCATTTCTTTAGGAATGAAAAACAATTTTCCTGAATGTGATTATTTCGGGACGAGACAATGATATAAAAATGTATGTTGTCGATGATATTAGTAAGTAGTAACATCAACGTATTTTGTAATACAAAATGGAAACGGCTAAGTGTTATTTATAGCATAGGGCTTAGTGTACATACCATGATTTTGAATGAAATCCTACAGGTCACCATTTTACAACACCATGTGATTTAAAAACAAATCTTTCTGAAATTGCGGATACGCGTCTTAATTCAGAGACAAAACATGTTTTTACGGTTAATAGTTTTTCAATATCGAAAAAAAAGAGCACGGATTTAAACAGGTATATGGTGGAGGAGGGATGTAAGGTCAGGTGATGCGTAACATCACAGCCTCTCCCTGACAAATGTCAACCCCGCCTTCTCGTGGTGCATCCTGTTCCCACTAAAGGGGCTCTGACGACCGCCATTAGCGGTATAACTATACCATCGGGATTAGAGGAAATTCTATCCCACACTCACCAACCCGCTTGGCCAGCTTGGTGAGTTATGGCCAAACCCCTCCAAAATGATTCCACAACTTAAATCTTGGCCCTCAGTCTCCGGCAGCTGGAATGTACCTGGCCAAGGCAGCGGCCAGTGCGACATGAAGGCAGAGGGTGCTAAGAATCCCCGGAGGACCGGACTAGGCTGCCATCTGATGCTGACCTTGGCTACTTACAATGGAAGCTCCCTATCTTCTGATTCAAGGCTTCTTGAATTGGAAGAGGAACTACAAAGGATCAAGTGGGACATCGTGGGGCTAAGTGAGGTAAGGAGAAAAGGAGAAGATCTCATCGAACTGAAAAGTGGACATCTCTTCTACTATCGTGGGACAGATACTGGCAGAACTACTGGTGTTGGATTTATAATAAATAAGAAACTGAAGGATAAAGTTGTAGAAGTTGAAAGTTCCTCTGACAGAGCTGCACGACTTGTTATCCAACTCTCGAAAAGATACCAGGCTCAGATTATTCAAACTTATGCACCCACCACAAGTCATCCTGAAGAAGAAATTGAAGAATTTTATGAGGAAATTTGTCATCTAAATAATAAAGGTAAGCAGCACTTGAAAATAATTATGGGAGATTTCAATGCAAAAATAGGGCAACGGCAACAGAATGAAACTTCAGTAGGTAAATTCGGTCACGGCAACAGAAACCAGCGTGGAAATACTCTCGTTGAGTTTGCAGAGGGCATAAGGGTTTTTCATCTTGAACTCCTTCTTCAAGAAAAAGCCACACAGGAAATGGACATGGAGACATCCAAATGGGACGACAAGTGAAATAGATTTTATTATGTGTAACAAAAAATTCGTCATAGAAGACTGCAGTGTGCTGAACAAGTTCAACACAGGTAGTGACCATAGATTGGTGAGATGTAAGATGCACCTCAATACTAAACTTGAACGTGGCAAGCTCATAAGACAAACAAAATCTATTGACATAACCAACCTTAAAAAACACCATAATACCTTCAAGTTAGAAGTGAAGAACAGGTTCTCTGCTTTAGAAGGCCTAACATCGGAAGAAGTGGACATCTCTGAAGTTAACAGAAAAGTAACAAAAGCTCTTATGGAAACAGTAACAAAATTAGCTGGGTCTAAGAACAAGTTGCATGTGAACAAATTATCAGGAAAAACCAAAATGTTGATGCAAAAAAGAAGAGAGATGAGGACAACTAAAGAAGATGTGACTTCCAAAGTGGAATATATAGACCTATGCAAGACAGTAAGAAAAAGTATCACTGAAGACGTAAGAAAATTCAACTGTGAACTAGTGAGGAAAGCAATTGAAAACAACCAAAGCCTAAAGATAGCAAAGGGACATCTCAGTAAGGGAAGAAAACAGATTATGGCACTGAGAAAAGAAGATGGTTCTGTAACAAGAAATAGAGGCGAAATTTTTACACGAGTGAAAGATTTCTACTCCAAATTATATGAAAGGGATGATATATGCACTCCAGACATCATGAAAGATACCAGTACCAGAGTTCCTCCAGTCCTTCCAGCAGAAGTTGCACATGCAATCAAGAACATGAAGCGAGGAAAAGCTCCAGGAGGAAATGGAATTACTGTAGACATCATACAAGAAGCAAGTGGAGAAATCGAAACAGTACTCGCCCAAATTTTCACTCGATGCCTTAATGAAGGAAAGATTCCTGAGGATTGGAACACCGCTACAATGATCCTGCTACATAAGAAAGGGGACATTGAGGATCTCGGAAACTACAGACCTATCAGCCTCCTATCAGTAGTTTATAAAATCTTCACTAAAGTTCTTTCACATCGCTTGAAGGTAACACTGGACATGGCTCAACCGAGAGAACAAGCTGGATTCAGGAGTGGCTACAGCACAATAGATCATATCCACGTGCTGAGAGAACTAATTAAAAGAGCGAGGGAATATGAACTTCCATTGTGCATGGCTTTTATCGATTATGAAAAAGCCTTTGATTCGGTGAAACCATCAGCAGTTACAATGTCTCTGAAAACCTGCGGTATTGAAGATGCATACATTAATATTACTAATAACATCTATGAAAATGCAAGTGTAAAGATTAGGCAGTTTGAAAATACAACACACGTAAAAATTGGAAAGGGAGTGAGACAAGGTGACACCATATCTCCGAAGCTCTTTAATGCCACATTGGAGGGTGTCTTTCAGTCGCTGAACTGGGAAAACAAGGGGATAAAGATTAATAGAGATTATCTAACCCACCTTCGTTTTGCTGATGACGTAGTCATTTTTGCAACTACCCCATCAGAGCTGCAGAGTATGATCCAGGAACTTGCTTGCGGACAAGAGTAAAGAAGTGGGATTAAAAATGAACTTTCAGAAGACAAAAGTGATGTTCAATGCTTTTACAAGAAATGAAGATTTATCGATTGATGGAGAAAAGCTGGAGATAACAGACACGTACGTTTATCTTGGACAGCAGATATCAAGTGAGGGTCACATTGATGAAGAAATTAATCGGCGTACAAAACTTGCCTGGAGAGCTTTTGGAAGAAACAGCATAATTTTCAAGAGCAATATGCCATTATGTCTTAAAAGAAAAGTGTTTGATCAATGCATCCTTCCAGTGCTTACGTATGGTGCAGAGACGTGGACCTTAACTAAAAGAGACATACAAAGGCTGCAGACAACTCAAAGCAGCATGGAGAGGTGCGTACTTGGTGTAACCAGGAGAAATAAGAAGAGGAACTCGTGGATCCGAAAAATGACAAGAGTGGAAGACATCATGATCAGAGTTAAATCCCTGAAATGGCAATGGGCTGGACATACTGCCAGAAGGACAGATCATCGATGCACAGCCGAAATTTTAGATTGGATTCCAAGGGACAGGAAAAGACCCAGAAGAAGACCACATGGGAGATGGGTGGATGAAATTCGAAAGTATGCAGGGGTGACATGGAGGTGACTGGCACAAGACAGACCGTTGTGGAGGAAACTTGGGGAGACCTTCGTCCAGCAGTGGATTGATAATGGTTGACAATGATGATGATGATGATGATGATGATGGTGGAGGAAAGGCAAAATATTCCTAGATGCGCATTGTGTTTGTGTTCTTTGAAAGCTTTTTGATTTCTTCATTGTTTACAAGGCGCGCATAATTATTTGGAGGTATCTTAAATCAACATTACTGTGTACAATTTCAGGAAAAGTGCTTTTCTTTATATAACAATGCTCTTAGTGTGTTGACTTTATTTTAAAAAATATAAATACCAAAATAAAAATATAGCTGAAAAGACTTTTACAAACTTTGTTGCGAACATTTGAATATCTGTTGCGACGCCTGTTCCTTTTTCTGATCCATATGCATGAACTGCCGTCAGGAAACGAGAGAAAACATTTACAAAATTCTTCAAAACCTTTACAAAATGTTTTAAATCAATAAATACAGAGTAATTGAAAATATTTGATCAACCTACCCAGTTGGTGCCAAATGAGTTGAGCTGATAAATGTCAGATATCTGTCGTAATGTTAAGGTAGTCCTGCTACCAAGAGGTTGGATACAGTTACTTTGAAAACACTGCACAAGGCTTTTACGGAGAAAATACTTGAAAGAGAAACAGTGAGATTGATCTGAAAAACAAAAGGCTGACGTAAAACAGGTGGACCACGATATTCGCAGATTTCAACCTATCACATCTGAGAAGAACGACATTCATATGATCGGAACAAATTTTAATTGGAAAATTAAAAATAACTCTTGAATGATATTAAAATACTTTTTCTTTTAATTTTATACCTAATTTTTCGACATAATATTTTATTAAACGGATGTATCATAACATTGATTTTACATCTGTTCATTTATGTATTTATTGCAAATTGTACCGACCTCAGTGCTTTGCAGTATACTACGACTACTTCATTCAAATTTGAAAATTGCTATTTGCAAGAATTCAGGAATCCTCTTTTTATACATCTATCAGAAAGTGAAACACAAATTTATCATGCTTTAAGAAATTTATTTCTGCAACAGGATTCAGTAAAGCTTTACTATCATACATTGTTATTTAACTATCTTCTTTTAAGAGTGATTTGACAAAAATGAACATTTCAGAGTAGGTCGTACTATATTCTATCAAAAAAAGTGGGTCGTACTATATTCTTCTTTTAAGAGTGATTTGACAAAAATGAACATTTCAGATTAGGTCGTACTATATTCTTGCAAAAATATTCTTAGCAGATCTTTTGTAAAAAAGATTGTGCTTATGTTACCGGTTTATCCATCCGTCCGTCCGTCTGTACCCATGATATCTCTGCAGCTATTCAACTATTTGTCCGATTTGAAGAATTATTTTTTCATTTGGAAGCTGGAAATATGCGAATGATGATCCTTTACTTCGTTTTTTTTTTCGATGTACAATTTCGCCGCTACAGGGGGTAAACGCAGATGATGTCGAATTCAAAAATAAGTTTTATTCCACATATTTGCTTCTAAACATCCGATTGAAAAAGTCTTATATTTCGATTCCATTTATGTCGAGGAGAATTTTAGATACAGTTACTTTTTCAAATTAAGCATAAATTTTCCGCTAGGGGGCGTAAAAGTAAATTATATTTTTGACGATAACTCTTTTTCTAAAACTCCGATTTGAAAAATGTTTTCTTTAGTGGATACAACTCCTGATGAAAATATTTTGCATATAATTTCAAATTTTTGGTAAAGAACACTTTGGCCACAATGGCGCGTAAGTGTTAATTTTTGCTTCTGATGTATTTGCCATAAAATCTGAGCTTCTAAAATATCGATTGAAAAAATTCTTTCGTGGACTGATGCCACTCACATCGATAATTTTTTTTGGAATATTTTTTCCTTAAATATTCCAAAGTTTCTCTACCAGGGGCGTAGTTGCACATCTTATTTTTGTCAATATTTCTACTTCTAGGAGTCCGATTTTAAAAATTCCTTCTATGTTGGATAGTGTTTTCTGTGGGACATGTTTTTCATATAATTTCAAAATTTTCAAGTAATTCATAGAGTTTCCACTAGGGGGCGTAGCGGTAAATTGCGCTTCCCCTATATCTCTGCTTCTAAATCTCCGATTTGAAAAATTCTTTCTGCAACGGATACAGCTCCTGATGGAAAAGCGTTTGCACATAATTTCTAATTTTTGTAAAAAATATGGTTTGTCAACCAGGTGGCGTAAATCTTAATTTTTGGTTCTGATGTATTTGCAGCAAAATATGAGCTTCTAAAGTCTCGATTGCAAAAAAAATCGTTTTTTGACCGATACTACTAATGTCGACAAACCTTTTAGGAAAATTTTCTGCTTGAAACATTGCATGGTTTCTAAGCCAGGAGGCGTAGATGTATATCTTATTTTTGTCAATAACTCTACGCCGCCCCGGTGGCGCAGTGGTCTAAGGAGCTGGCCTCTGATCATTCGTCCGTAAGGGGTCCGTGTTCAAATCCCGGTCAGGCATGGATGTTGTGTTTGTCTTACGGCACTGGCTCTCTCCCTTCCCTGGAACCAGTGACCCAAAATTAGGGACGGGCGACTGCTTATAGCCCATTGAGTTGCTCACGGTGGTCGTTAAACCTCCAATCAAAAAAAAACTCTACTTCTAAGAGTCCGATTTGAAAAATTCCTTCTTTGTTGGATAGTGTTTCCGACGCGAAATGGGTTTCCTATACAGTCTCAAAAATTACAAGTAAATCATAGACGTTCCGCTAGGGGCACAAAGGTATATTGCGTTTTCTACGTTATTTCTGCTTCTAAAGCTCCGATTTGAAAACTTCTTCCTGTATTGCATACAAGACCTGATGGAAAATATTTTTCACTTAATTTCTAATATTTGGTAAAGAATGGTTTGCCACCTGGAGTCATAAGTGTTAATTTCTGCTTCTGATGTATATGTATCAAAATTTGGGCTCCTGAAAACTCGACTAATATTTTTTCTTGGACCGATACCGCTTATATGGGTAAACCTTTTGCGAATACTTTCTTCCTAAAATAATGCATGGTTTTTCCACCAGGGGACGGTAAGTTACATCTTATTTTTGTCGATATCTCTGTTTCTAAGTGTTCGTAAGCTCACGATTCCGTTTAGAGTAATATCTGAGGGATAAAATACCCGATTGAAAATCATCTTTCTTTGGTCAGATCTATTGTTTTCCAAACCGGTTCCATTGACTTTAAATAGCTTTGATAAATTTAATTTGCGTCAGAACGGATTCAAAAGACGTGCTTATTACACATGAAAATTCGGTGTCATCTTTCTTCTACATGACATTGTCATTAAACTTTAGCTGAAAATTTTAGGGTATTTATTGCAACTATTTTGTAGTTTGAATACAGATATGCAGGTAGGAAACCAAAATTTCATGTTTTGTATGATAAAGTTTCAAGTGTGCTTTGCACTTTTGAGGAAAGTAACATAGATGAGACGTATTTAAAACGTACACCTTTGGAAAATATCCAGTTTAAAGATCCGAAGTATTTCGCACCGTTTGACAAGCTCTATCTTGGTGCAAAAGTTCAAGCTGCAATAATCAATAAGATTTATCATTTAACTGCGGAGAAGCTCCTGGCCTTTCAGCAGCGATGCACAGCCTTACTAGTGGGAAGTTCTAACCAAATTTATTATCCTTTTCTTCTTAAAAACACGGCAATCAAAAATTGGAGTTTTTTAATCTAAAAATGGGATTGAACAATCAAATTTCCAGCATAGCACGAGTAGCAGTAGGTTCCCAAATTTGGTTAATGACAATGAAGTGTAGATTTTGGAAACACAGTGGAGGCTGTTAAGAAATGCGCCAGTGTATTTTAAAGATGACATAACTCCTGAGGAATTTTGGATAGCTATGCAAAACTGAAAAGGAGACATACAAAAGTGTTTCCTTAATTGACAAAGTCCGTCAATGCATTTTTAAGCTTGCTACATTAGAGTGCAGCAGCAAAAAGTATTTTCTTAGCATTAAAGCTTTTGAAAACAAAGTAAAGGAACAAATTATCCACAGAAACCATCGTGGGTATATTGCACACAAAGCATCTGATAAGAAGCCCAAATTGTTTCAGCTCTTCTGTTGGAAATAACTTGATGAGTAAGGTGAAATTTTCCAGGTACAATGCAGATTACTAATTTCCATATAGTGCATTTCCTATTTTTTATCTACATAATTTCTAAATCTAAATCCGTGTTGAAATCTTAAATATAACTCCTTTGTAAAACGTAGTATCAAATTTACTTATAAAAAGCGTGGTAGTGCTACAATTTTTCGTTTGCAAAGATGAGCTTTCTTGCGAAGTCTAAACTCAATCTTTTCATATTAATATTCGTTCTTCTTTTTTTCTGCTGCAATGTATTGGGAGAGCAACAGCAGTAGCTCATAGTAGAAAATATACAATAATTTTAAGGCCATTTATATTTAATGATATTTCCTTTAAAAAATTACTTTAGATTTGCCAAAGTATCAGTAATTTTGCAATGTCAGTCATCATCAGCATAATTTTTTTTTCTTCTGCCAAACTGCTGAGCTGCCTGCTTGAAGTTATTTTTCTTTCATCTTTTTTTAATTATTTCTTTTTTTCACATATTCAGTCATGTCTTTGGGTAAATGAAATCTCAACAGGTGTATTGCCATTTCTGCACATATATTTTTTTCTGTGTTTATTTTATCGTCAGGCAAAGTTCCCATAAGTTTTGCTTGGTTTACAGCACAATTGTACCAGACAGTCTAGGCTGCACGTTAATGATCAACTTTTAAAACTGTCCTTTCGTTTCAGTTCCAATTTTTCAGATCTTCTGATTTTTGTAATGCTTTTTTAAAATTTAACTTTTTGTGTTGTGTGCGACTTTACCATCAAATACATGCTGCATTATTTATTCGTAGATATCTAATACATTTCTTCTTTGTGTAGTAGGTTGCATTTGGAGTGGTTCTTGGGTATAGCTTTGTAATGTTGCAGTAGTTTTGGCAATCTTCAAATAAGATTTTGTGTAACTTCTTTTGGTTTTAGTATTTTCAATGAAGATGTGAATGCACAGGATCCCTAATATGATTAATTCTTCAGATTGCTTTCTGTCTTATTTACTTGTTGCAAAAGTCGAGTGGGCTTCCGATTATCAGCTCTTCAAATGACTTAGTTTTGCGTATCAGTATGCACTTTGCGTATACTGTATAAGGCCTGTGCACAACAACCATTACTGAGCATAAAAGCTAGCTTCTGAGCTAAAAAAAGAAGAATAAAATCATAGGGAAAAATAAGTTTTTAAATTTGAAACAATTTTTTTGTATAAAAAATATTTAAAACCTGAGAACAAATCGGTACATGTGGTACAGAACAAAAAAATCGTGGCTGTTACAAAAGATGAACTGGACACATTTATTGCTCAAATTTTTTATTTATAATAATGTTGGTTAAGAATCTCTTTCAGTCTGTTGACTAAATTACTTTCATTAGTTTCTGAAATGGATCTGATTGCTGCATTCGGCACCTAAGGCGTGAAAAAAATTCCAATAGCCTCTCAACGAAGTATTCCGAAGTAGAAGTTTTGCTTCTCAGCTTATCCTTCCCTTAAAGAAAACCTAAGTAACTAAAGCCGTATACTGACATAAGTGGTTACAATTACCAACTGTATTTTACAGTTGATAAATGTATCTATTTGATCTATTACATATTTAGAAACTAAAACCCTGCCCAATCGCTTCTCATTAAAGAAAACATACAAAACCTTTTTATTTAACTCTAACGATTTCTCTAAGAAAAAGAAAAAGACAGATCTATTGTTCTGCCGTTCCTTCGAATAAAACAAGCTGCACCGTGTCTGTGTGTAAACAAAATCTGTCAAAATTAATATTATTCTAACATGATATATTTAAATCCGCATAAAGTTGCCGCATGATCACGGGTGTGCACAGTCCTTATGCAAAGAAAGTACACTGATATGCAAAATTTTGGGGACGGCTCTGATCTTTAGAAATCTACCATTAACAAGGTCCTAAACAAGTTTTCTCATCTCATTTGAATTTTTATTTCCTTATCTTAAAACATAGTGCTATTTTTGTATACATGATTAAAACATTTCTACTTTGTTCATAAAAGAATGGCAGGTATGCTAATATTATTGAAAATGTATTGCCCAGGTCTCTTCTAAAAATATTCATTTAGTGTCGCCTTTTTAATAAATACAATGCCTCAAACTGTAAGTCCCTTTGGTTTTAAAATGCAGTTGTGTTCATTGTTAGGTGGGCAACCGATACAGTTCTTCTTAATGGCCTGATGATATGGATTGTATGAAGCAGTTATTTTATAATATTGTTTTTAGCATGTTTTTCCTACTTTTCTTATATATCACCTTAACAGGTATATTGTTTATGTAATGATTTTCTATTATCTATATTTATGACCTCTGCTAAGACAGCAGCGTACTTGGATAAGATTATTCATTGCCATAAGGCTATGTTTTCTTCATTGGGAGGAAAAGCTTTCTTTTTTCTTAATTTTCAAGCATATTTATTTCTGAAAGTTTTTTATTCTAAAGTGGTTAAGTTTTCTTTGCTCTGATTTTACATACCAGAATTTTGATTTTCCTTTAGTAGCTGTAATATCTGAAAAATAAATTCCTAAAGCATTTTGTTCAATTTTCAAAACTTTATTTTTAATATTTGAGTGGTTTTTATGCACAAACGTTTTCTCAGGTTCTTTGTCTGCATTTCCCACCATGTGAACTAGCTACCAGATAAGAACTTTGTGTTTTACGAGCTGTAAGTAATTACTATTCATAGTTTTTTTATTTATAAGACTTTCTCTCCGGATTTTTGCTCTTCCCTGCTATTATATGTTTTTTTAATACAGGTAGGTTTTGAATGGCACTGTATCAACATACCTCTATGAATTCGTGGGATCGATTATATATTTATATTTTTTTGCCAGATGCCGTTATTATGTTTATAGATATAATTATAAATGCGTAGTATTTAAAATCTCGCAAATATTTTCTTCACCCTTTAGTATAAATCAGTCCCTAAAACCGCAAAAGTTGCTATAATTATATTTCCATATCGTTTTTTTTTCATTGAAGGTTTAACGACCTCCGTGAGTAACTCAATAGGATATAAGCAGTAGCCCCGTCTGTGATTTAAAACCACAGGTTCCAAGGAAGTGACAGAGCCAGTGCCGAACGACAAACACAACATCCATGCTTCACCGGGATTCTGTAATTATTGCTTTTATGAAGTCCCAATTTGCAGAATCAGAAAAAAGCGTATTGATCAAAAACCGGAAACGCTGTGTTGTCATAGTAATATTCATGGAGATTTATTACGATTTTACTGACTTTTTCGAAGTACGACGTCATGGGTAAATTGAAATGTTATTCACGAAATGGCCACTTTATTATGACCCCTCAGTACTTCGTTGGGCCAACTTTTGCCTTTAATACTGCGTCGATTCTTCGTGGCATGGACTCCATGAGATGTTGATAGGTGATTTGTCGAATCTGAGACCATGCTTGATGAATAGCACTTTCCAGGAGTGTGAGATTGCAGGGTTGTGGATCCAGCTGTCTGATGGCTCGTTGAAATCCATCCCGGAAATGCTCAATGGGGTTGAAATCTGGAGATTGTGAGGTCTACGTAAGCGAAGTAAACTCACCGGCATAAACCAGCCCTGTAGAATACGATCACTATGGCAGGAGGCATTATCTTGTAGAAAGTAGCCATCGCCATTGGGATAAATCATCCACATGACAGGATGCACTTGGTCCGCCACGAAAATTAAATATGATGTGCCAGTCAGACGTTGATCAACACGAGATAAAGGGAGCAAAGCATGCCCAGAAAACATTTCCCAAACCGTAACGTTGCCTCCACGAGCTTGAAGGATTGTAGCAATGGATTTGGGTGTCCATGCTTTCGTGCTGTTTCCGCCAAATTCTCACCCGGCCATTGGCATGGTGCAACTGAAAACGTGATTCATCGGACCACATAATTTGTTTCCAATTATCGACTGTCCAGTCCTTGTGCTCCTGTGCGAACTGGAGACGTTTTCTTTTGTTAACTGCAGATAGCAATGGTGTTCGAACAGGCCTTCGGCTGCCATATCCCATCCAATGCAGTGCACGGCGAACACTGCGTGCAGAGATCATTTCAGGGGATCCTTGATTAAGGTGGTCTGTAATTTGCTGCACTGTTGCCCTTCTGTTGTCTGTACCAGTCTGGACACTCTCCTTGCCGCCCGAGCAGTCACTAGTCGATGACGACAAAACGTTGCACGTAGAAACCCAGTTTTTTGGCTGACAGTCCATTCTTTAAACAGTTTAACAACAGCTGCTCTGGAACATTTCACCAATGTGGCATTTTCGCTGATACTCGCTCCATGGCTCCGAGCTTCTACAATCATCCCACGTTGAAAGTCCGTCAAATTGCATTTTTTATCCATCTCGTCACCCAAAAATCACTTTTACTACTGTCGAAAGCACTAAGTTTTTCCTTTTTATACTAGCCTCGCCCTCTGGCGGTAACAGCATGCAACTATAGCTGATATGATTAAAACTGTCAGGTGGTCACAATAAAGTGGCCACTCAGTGTAAATCGTCCCAGAAGGTTAAAACTTATCCCACTTGGAAACTTGTGTTGAGGCTTTTTTCTGTAAAGTTATGTACATATGGAAGATTTCTTTAGTATACCGCACTACCTTGACAGTAATAATACTGAAGTCACTTCGTACGCCGTAGCGTAAGAAGTTGTTTCCTTTTGGAGAAAATTGAAACTTTGTTTTCTGTGTGAAGTCAGTGATTTGTTCATACATTTACAGAGATTTTTCTGTACGATTTGAACCCTAAACCACGTGGATATTAACTGTTTCAAATTTTGAAGATGACAATCCGTTTTTTGGTGTAACAAGGATGGTAAGTCAGAAAATATCCGAATAATTGAACATTTCTTCTACCTGAAGCGGTAATCGAAACCACGTCTCCGAGATAGCGCCCGGGTATGCTAACCACTACGCCACCCAGAACGACGAAATCACAAGTTTCCGATTAATTTGAATAAAACCATCACAGGATTCGCTATTCGAAGCAACCGGCATTCATGTTTAGCGAATCTGGAGGTTAAGAATCCTATCCCGTAATTGCCCGGAGAAGCAGATAAATCATGAATGGAATTCGGAATTACACCATAAATTCAAATTTTGAAGATGACAATCCCTTTTTTGGTGTAAATATGACAAGGATAGTAAGTCACAAAGTATCCGGAAATATGAACATTTAGATTGGTCGCTCTGGGTGGTATAGCAGTAGCATACCCTTTCGCTATCTGGGAGACGCGGGTTCGATTCCCGCTCCAGAACGACGAAATTTTCAAGTTTTTGGGTATTTTCTGACTAATTTTCCTTGTCACATTTACACCAAAAAACGGAATGTCATCTTTAAAATTTGCATTGTATGGGTTAATCCCGTATTCCATTCATAAGTAACTCTCGTTGATACCTAACGTGCACGGTTTTGTATAAGGAGTGAATTGTAAATTGTCATTCCATTTTTTCATGGATAACTATAGTGCATGGTCACGGATGATTTGTAAATTTCAGAAATACGTATGTTTGGCGACAATGTTTGCTGGAAATAACGTGATTTTCAGCATTATGACGAGAAGGTAGGTTGGCTCCAGAAGTATATAACCTTCGACTGCAAGCCGTTGAATTTCGAGAATTCGCTGCGCAACACTCGTTAATACTTTTGGAAATCCCAAATCTGACGCGGTGTTTCAGTGACACACTGGTTGAGGTATATTTGGTCTCTAGATACCCATTTGTGAGAATTATGACTTACTGCAGGGTAATGTTGCCGTGCTGGTGTACGATACATTCGTAGTGAAACGAATGGAATCATGTAGTGTTCATTGATATCTCGCTTCTGTATTAGTGACGGTGACACCCAATGGAGGGTGTAAAAAGGACGTGTGTAACGGGGAGATCTTGCTGCCAACAGGATTGGCATAGTACTTCTCATCTTCGTGTAATTGCTCGAGGTCCTATCATTTCAATAATTTTCAACACTCGTAGGAATAATGTGCACAGTGATATTCCGACAGTGCGTCTAATAATGCTGACGCCATTTTTCAGTATACCTTAGTAACCTCGATGCCGCTTCAAGAGACGTTCAGCCCACACTTTGCTCACATCAGCAGGAAGTTTCTACAAAATCTCTAGACGCTGCCTTTACCAGGACGTTTCCTAGTGTTGACCCAATGGAGATCACATAAAACGTCGTTGACAGACGACTTCACGAATTTTGGATATACTTCCACGGCGCATGGCAGGTCGTACCTCAAGACAGTGTCTAGAGACTTTTCCCTTAAAACATCGAACCGCTTTGGCGAATGTACATCTCAGTACAGTGGTTTTCAGGAGTTTCACGATCACTGTGACCATCTCGATGAACTGTAAATCGACAGTAAAATTTAGACTGGATTTCAAGGTGCAGGAAAAGACCTGGAAGAAGACCACATGGTAGATGGATGAATGGAAATCGAAAGCATGCGGAAGTAACAGGTAGGAGGTTTAAAAGAAGCAGTTGTGGAAGTAACTTGGGGTGACCTTCATCCAGCAGGGGATCCATAATGGTTATATATATATTCATTCAAACGCCGTTCCTTAAAAAATTGGGAGTAATTCTTTTGAGTTGGTTACAGTTTCAACGGGGAAAATAACCAAGCAGATAACAGACGACTAACTGAATATTAAAGAAGTATCTATGGCAACAGTTATTGGCTGTGGCAAACGATTCTGGATAAGTTATTGTGCAGTTGTTTAAGGTACGTCTGCATTTTGCCATACAGATATGGAGGTCAGTGATTCAGAGTTAAGAAATGAAATTAATTGTGCGACAAAATTTTGCTATTGTTTGGGTAAAACGGCTCCAGAAACAGTTGATTTATTGGAAGAAGCTTACAAAAAGAAATGTCTGGGTGAGTCAACGATTGTTAGATGGCACCATGATTTCAAAAAATAGGGTGTTTGTTGGCAGAGCTTGCTCCGAGGCCTGGTTTACGAGAAAGTGTGGTTACGGAGCGTATTGTTACATCAAACTGCATCATAATTCAAAGTTACCTACTCATGAATTATTCTTCCTCGCAGCAGCACTTGTCACGAACATCATAAAACACTATAACACTCGGGGAGTTTTTACAAAGTTGTAAAATGTAATTTGCATCGATATCGTACGCACACGTAGCTATCGCTTATGCAAACGATTAATGGATTAATCGACTGGTCCTGATTTGTTACTTTTGAAGCTGATCGCAGAACACCGGAGCGTTATGTGATAATAAGAAAGAGGCAGACTGATGTTTTAGAAACAAACCTATAAACGTGACATGAATAACACTTGTCACAGCGGTTGTAATATTCCTTTTACCTCAGCTGCAAACTCACTATGGCCGCCCCGGTGGCGCAGTGGTCTAAGGCGCTGGCCTCTGATCATTCGTCCGTAAGGGGTCCGGGTTCGAATCCCGGTCAGGCATGGATGTTGTGTTTGTCTTACGGCACTGGCTCTCTCCCTTCCCTGGAACCAGTGACCCCAAATTAGGGACGGGCGACTGCTTATAGCCCATTGAGTTGCTCACGGTGGTCGTTAAACCTCCAATCAAAAAAAAACAAAAAAACTCACTACTTCATACACTGTTTCAAGATTTAGCCCAGCCGGATTCGCCAGCAGGGCCATTAGTGGTTTCGTCATTATATCTAAAAGTTCATTGCTAGAGGCAACTTTCGATCTTTAATCATACGCAAAACATACATGCGCATAAAATAATCATTTAACCTCATTTCTTCTTTAGACAGCAAAACAGTTGTCATTTCTGTGTGCTACATAACTGATCATTGGTTTAACATTTTCGGTTATAATACGCAGGTCCTAGCATAAGAAACGTAAAGGAAAAAAAAAGAGAAATGAAAACTACTTTTATTTCCTTTAAATGAGTGATGGAAACACATATGGAAATTGACAAAAAACACAGCGTGTGGAGAAAACCTAATGTACTAAGATGTCTTTCACTTTGTCGAAGTCATTTTTAACAATAATGGTTATCAGTTATAACATCTAATTATTTAATGTAACATGAACAATGTAATTTTCGCTTTATTATTTACAAAATAAATTATACATATTCTTTAAAATTTAAGAGAAATCATTTGCTTATACGTCAATTTTCTTAGAAGCCTTTATTTTTTAGGCCTCACTTAATTAAAACTGGGTGCTATGAAAGGGATCATTTTTGTAAAGTAATTTTAAATATACGAATATTGGTGATTCAAAAAAACTCGTGTGACACGAAATTTAGGTACAAAATATTAATTGGATAAGATTTAACGCCGATTATTGTACTAAGAAATGGAAATAACAGTGAAACAGCATTTCACCGGAAACGTCAAATGCGCGTAATTTTTTACATATCACGAGGAAAGAGTTCCATGTAGACCAGGAAGAGCAAGGTAAAAAACCCTGACGCCAGAACCGGTGCCTTGTCTAAACATTGAGGATAAAGATGAAGAAATTTGCAATGATGAATCTATCAATCTTTTTATGTTTGTGAGAACCCACAAATTAAAAGATAAATTATTTCGAGTGAATTAATAAAATGTAGAATTCGGTTTTTTTTCTTAGATGATACATTTCGTAGATTGTATGTATAAATTCATTTTAACTGACATTCGTTTCGCGGATGATATACACATTTTGGCAACTATACTTTCAGAGCTGTAGAGTATATGATGTAGGAATTTGCTGAGAAGAGTAAAGAAGTGAGTTTAAAAATGAATTAACAGAAAACAAAGTTGTTGCTGTTGAAGTAACTTTAAATATATAAGTTTCCCTATACAGTGAACATTTCATTCTGTAGGATACACATGAAAACGACATACAGTATATGAAATCACAAAACGTTCACAATTATAATAATGAAAAACAGAACTCTTAAACGACTTAAATAACATTATCTTACAACAAATACTATCGCCTCCACAGAAAGTTAGTTGCATCAACTTGCTGTGGCGGATAATTTTCTTATAACGTGTGTGAAAACAAATATAACTGGTTTGAATCTGGAGTGATCTATTTTCATGAGAAATGCGTTCCTGGTTTTTCCTTATTTACGATTCAAACCGTCAACTTATTCAACTTGTTTTTTAAATAAGCTTTTTCATTATTATACTTTGTTGACGATAATACAATGTAAGAAACAGAAGTATCTATCTGTTATATGGAGACGTGTCTGTTTAGCGCAGAAGTGATCAAGCACGACATTACACGACCGCATTGGGCCTTAAGCAGAAACTGATGGAATTTTTTGTGATTGAAATCGAGTAACCCCTAGTGCGGAAAAGTGTCTTTTAATGTTCCCAATAACAGTGAAAACATTTTTTGAAGTTGATCAACATGCTATGTATCTGCACTGCTCGCAAAATAGCCTATTTTCTTCCCACATTTGTCCCGTAGGCCTAGGCTAGGTAAATGTATCCTGGCATGTAGGGAATCGGAAAAATCCGTAGAAAATTGCCTCTTTGCTTGCTTCCAATGTCACACATGGAAACAACCCAAAACTCACCACAAAGAGGTGGCTGTTGGCAACACTTCGAGTTCCGATAACCCTGCTGCCAGCTCAGAAGTTTAATTCTACGTGATATATCTTGTTCGGTAATTCGCTTTACTCGAAAAATGTGGCATTAATTGTGGTAATGCAATTCTTGCTCTTATGAAAGAATATTTAGCTTCAAATCCACACATTGAGGCAGCTGATTTGGTCACCAGTTTAACGCAACGTTCCACAGCTTGCGCATGACAGGGGAACTTGGTTATTTCCTCTCCAGCTGCGGCAAAAGTTACGATTAGACGATCGAGATCTTCGTCTGAAATGTGTTTTGTCATTGGGTGGTTCAGTAAGAAACGTTTTAGTCCAGTTGATCATCTCATAATATTCATCAGCATCAAAATTTAATTATGGCATTTCGAAATATTTTATGACATCATTCATTTGTTCTTGTCTAGCTATCTTTATTATTATTTAGTATTAGCACAACACACCCACGTTGGAGCTCTTGGATGGAGAAGGATAAAGAAAGTTAGACAACAACAAACGAATGACGTCATAAGAGAATTCAAGGTGCCACAATTAAATTTTGATGCTAATGAATATTATGAGATGATGAAGTGGAGAGTCCGTCTTACCTAACCACCTCTGACAAAACACATCTCAGACGAATATCTGGATCGACTAATCGCAACTTCTGCCGCAGCTGCCGAAGAAATAACCAGGTTTCCCTGCCTCACGCAAGCTGTGGAACGTTGCGTGAAATTGGTGACCAAAGCAGCTGCCTCAGTGTGTGGATTTGAAGCTGGAGATTCGTTCATAAGAACAAGAATTGCATCATGGCAATTAATGCCACATTTTCCAAGTAAAAAGGATTACCGAACGAGATATACCACGAAAAATTAAAATTCTGAGCAGAAGGAGGGCTGGCGGAACTCGAAGTTTTGCCAGTAGTTTCCTCTTCGTGGTGAGTTCTGTGTTGTTTCCATATGTGATAATAGAAGCAAGCGAAGAGCTACACGTTACACATTGCAAAGCAAACTGAGTGTATTACACAAGCACACGCATGGGGCACTCAGAAGAGTGTAATTTTCTACGTATTCTTCCCATGCCCTACATGCCAGGCTGCCTTTACCTAGACTAGGCCTACGGGCCAAATGTGGGAAGAAAATGGTGAACATCGCGAACACTGCGGAGACATAGCATCTTGATCAACTTCAAAAACATTTTTTTCACTGCTACTGGAAACACTGAAGGACACTTTTCCGCACAAGGCGATATGCATATTAAAAAAAAAGTTTCGTTTTCCAACGGTGGTTGGAACGCTTAGAAATATAGCAATATATCAGTAAAACTTAAGTGTCATGAACTATATCATCATGTCAGCAACTGTTGTCAGATCACAAGTTCACAAATCTATGTGTTGCCCTTTCTACATTTTCTGATTAACCAAAACATATATTTATCCATGTTTTTTTCAGTTGTTCGCAGCCACGACATGTTTTTCATATTTGAAAATGTCCTTGTAATACAAAAACGTACCTACACCTACCATACGAATAAATATGTGTTAGTGCGTACATGTACAGCTAACATTATCTTAATAAAAGTAAGACGCAATTTTATAATCGAAATATTTAGCTGATTGATCAAATTTTTGCGCGAAGAAATCTACGTTGTTTTGACATTTGGGATCAGTATTGTCCCAACTTATTTATGTTTCGAACCTGTTCTCTGCTGAGAATACATATTACTACCAGTTATTAATTGAAGAAAGTAATTATATATAAGAAAGGAATGTTAGATTTATAAAGATCTTAATTTGACGTTTTCTGATTCAGAAAGCTCGATGAAGAGCATCAATTAGATACAATCAGTTCACCAAATTTTATTCACTGTATAGCGAAATCAGGGTATAACAAAGTTTTTAAGTGATATTATTATTCCCTATATGTTCGATGGATGTGATATTTAACTAAATTTTCGATACCTTTCTTACGAAACCGATAAATTTAAATGACAGGCAATGAATCGGAATATTTCGAACTGCATCACTACTTCCCACTATTCATCTCACTCTAATTTGGTTAGAATTTAGAATTAGCACAATATGTCATCATGATTATTTTGCGCTGGTAAAATCGATCTGCCAGTTATTAGTTATTGATATTATCCAATGTTTTCAATAGTGTGTGACAAAACTTTATTTTAAATGCCTCTACTAGCAAAGGTAATGTAATTTCATTTAATTACATGATTTTGTTTTTACATTTATTCGAGAATTAGTGAACATTTATTACCAGGAGAAAACTCAGTATTGATCTTTTCAAAAGTATTTCTCTTCCTTGTTGCGCTGAGTAATACAAAAAAGTTTTAAATACATTGAAAGTTGCATTGACCAGCTGTCTCTTGTAATACACTGACGGGAAAAAATCCCAACACCAAGAAGGGGTTGTGTTAGATAAACGACAGTTGGTAGGCGGTGAGAGTACATCTGTAAGATGACGTCTATGCAAATTTGGCGCTCGGCGCATACGTGTAGCGCTAGTAGCGCCCCTAGGAACATTTCACAGCAGGTTTGCTGTAAATACGCGCTGTAACGTTCGTGAGCGTTAGTTATCATCGAGATTTGACGTAGTGTGCTGATGTAAGTCAAGAATGCCTTTAAGAAGACGAAGAAGCCTTTATCAACAGCTCACGGAGTTTGAACGAGGTCGTGTAATAGGGCTACGAGAAGGTGGATTTTCTTTCCTCAATATTGCAGAACGACTTGGCAGGAACGTTGCCACTGTGCATGATTGTTGGTGGCGGTGGTCAAGGGAAGGTAAGCCTCATGAATTCCGGGTTCCGGCCGGCCACGTGGCACTACTAAGACGGAAGACCGCCGTGTACGGCGTATAGCCGTGGCGCATCATACTCCGTCTGCGGCAGCAATTTGAGCTGCGTTGCCACCACAGTGACACAACGAACTGTTACAAATCGGTTACTTGAAGGACAGCTCTGAGCGAGACGCCCTGTAGCGTGTATTCCACTTACTCCAAACCACTGCCGTTTGTGACGTCAGTGGTGTCAAGCTAGAGCACATTGGAGGACGGAGTGGAGATCTGTTGTGTTTTCCGATGAAAGCCGGTTCTGCCTGTGTGCCAGTGACGGCCGTGTGTTGGTTAGAAGGAGGCCAGGAGAGCGCCTGCAACCAACCTGTCTGCGGCCAGGACACACTGGACCTACACCTGGAGTTATGGTCTGGGGAGCAATTTTCTATGACGGCAGGAGCACTCTCGTGGTTATCCCACGCACCCTGACGGCACAGTTGTACGTCGATCTGGTGATTCAACCTGTTGTGCTGCCATTCATGAACAACATTACAGGGGGTGTTTTCCAACAGGATAACGCTCGCCTGCATACCGCTTTTGTAACCCAACATGCTCTACAGAGTGTCGACATGTTGCCATGGACTGCTAGATCACCAGATCTTTCACCAATCGAGCACGTATGAGACATAATTGGACGACAACTCCAGCGTCACATCCAACCAGCATTAACCGTCCCTGTGTTGACCGACCAAGTGCAACAGGCATGGAACTCCATCCCACAAACTGACATCCAGTACCTGTACGACACAATGCATGAACGTTTGCGTGCTTGCATTCAACATTCTGGCGGTTACACCGGTTATTAATGTACCAGCATTTCACATTTAAAATGACTCTTCTCGCGCTTACATTAAGCTGTGATCTTGAAACCTTAATCGAAAAAATATGTTATCTATACAAATGTATTGCCGCCATTTCATTCCTTTACAACTAATTTTTCGTGGTGTCGGGATTTTTTTTCCATCAGTGTATATGCCTAATAGAAATTTCATTGGGATGCAAATATCAAGAAAATTAATATTTTTTCTCCTAAACCGAAATTTACAAGGATTTCTCTGAGGATAAATTGAGAAACAATATGATCGGTTGTCTAGGTCTACATAATTCTGAGATTTCCTCCGAAATAATGTTACGTAATATCTCGTATGTCATTAGTTTTAAACTACATGATAAGAAGCATGATCAGTGATTCCACAATATACACATCTTCAACAACTATTTATTTATCAAACGTAAAGGTAAAAGTACCTCACACTTTCACAACACAAATTCTCTTCTCCGATTTACTCCACACATCTTTTTTAATAACACTATTGATAACGAAAAAATTGTAACAAAAATCAATTTGTTGGACAACTTCAAGAGGTAAATAGGATTGTGGATACAACCCTACACGAAAGCTTATATTTCTTATTTTATAAAAACATAGTTTTATAAAATTTACGGAAAAAATCTAATAATTTCGATTCTTTTATAATCTGTTATTCAAAAAGATCACTTATGGCAGAAGTGTCATAATTGTTTTTTAAATAGCTATTATTTATACAAGTATATTAAACTGAACAAAAACAAGAGACAGGGCAATTTACTAATTCTTCGGCTAATAGCTAGTAGCTTACACTTGTTTCGTTTATTCAACAAACGCTGTGTGCTTCACTATAATATGAAGAAAATTGAGCACGCGTATCGAAGAGAAACGAAATTTTGAAATTAAGGATAAATGCGAAACCAATGTTTCATTTTTTTCCCAAAAGGGCTTTTTTTGTACTAAGTGTTATAACATGAGTTATTTTGATCGAGTGCTGACTTCAGCAAAACATTATACGGCATACAAGAAACAAGAAAGTTATTATATACACAAACCAAGTACATAGCAAATATAATTTGGTAAACTCAAGTTATTTAACATTGACACTTAAAAGACTGATTTTTGTTTTGTTTGAGGAGCTACTGAAGTATTTTCTACTACTCTTTAACATAGACAAAGTGCGATTTCTACAGAAACATGTGAGTCAGCCGCTATCACTGAATCAGAAGTTATTTCTTCTGTTTAAAAAAGTTTGGATTTTGTAATTAAATGCACACTGCAAACCGCTGAAAGCGATGGTCTTGTGGATTCTTAAGGATACCCGAAGATAAGAAATCTTCTGAACACTGGAGCTACATCCGATACAATTATACGATAATGTTACTTTCACTGCAATGGAGGTAAAAAGTTTTAAAGCAGCATAAAGGAAGAAAATGAAAAATGGAAAACATAACACAAGAAAGTATTTTATTGTTTAACCATAATTTTTCAGGAAGTAATGGGGCTATTTCTGTAAACTCCAAGAATAAAGAACATTAAAACTGTTCGTCTTTTAAATCAAATTTAAAGAAGAATGAATGTTTAGCTGCTTCATATTGCTTGATATATGGTAAATATCTTATAATTTGTTGCTCCCATATACTTGTGGGCAACGCCTTCTTTTAAGCCATACCTGTTTAAAACTTCAAAAAATCCATCGATTTTTAATATCCAGGAAGCTTTCGATTTGAGATAATGTGAAAAAAGTTTATTGATTTTTGATAATTGTATTTTTGTTTTAACGAGTGTATCAACAACTGTACGATCTAAAGATGGTGGAATCTTCCCAATAAAATTGCGAACCTTGCGTAAATAAGACGTTTTGATGTGCATATTTAATTTTCAAGATTTGTTACTTCAGTTAACTGACCTATTAATCTTTGTAATTTCACAAGTCTTGTAAGTTTTCCCAGAAAAGTAGGTTTTGCTACATAAATATTACTTTTATCACTCTTCTTTGCGTCACTGAACGTCCCTGTGGTCCCCCATGTTATTTTACCTTGCTTGTGCGAACATGCTACACCATTGAATCAGAGTGTATGAGAGTAATGCGTTTTAAAATGAAATGAACGTGGAAATTCTACTTGGTTGCTAACAGATGTTCCACTTCTCTGATAATATTCATACACCTAAGAGCTAAAACATTAGGAGCAGCGCGTCTTTATGGAAATCAAAGAATATATACGTAAACGTAGGAGGTGTTAAAGTCATTGAACGGTATAAAAACACTTGATGCTGAGATCTGTTAATCTGTGTTATTCTTGAATATTTGAAAATTTTGCTCCACCATAATCGACAAGAAAATTTTCCTTTCCTACAATAAAACTTTGAAGTGTGGACGTACACAAAAACAAAGATGTCACGAAGACTCACACAGATCTTTCAGAGGATTTTCCGTTGAGTAGTGACGAAACTACGACAATCATTAACATTTCGTTTCCACAGTGCAAAATTTTTAAATTATTTCGTTGTCAATTTTCCGAAATTTTTGTGTACGATTGCATTAACGTATTTGAGGTTTTGTCACACTACATGAAACATTAGAATTACATTTGTTTCGTTTAATGAGCCCTCAAAGAGGATTTCTTTCGCTTAAAGTGGTCCCCCAAGAAAGATATGAACATACATATTTCATGACAATAGGACAATATGTTAAAAATTAAGATTCGGGAGCTTATATGACAAATGTAAGGAAAAATTATTTTTGATGATTGAATTAATTATATGGTTTTAAAAAAAGTTTGAATTATTAAGGCTAATTTGAAGTGATAAGATAGTAAATCTAGCAATTTCATCATATGCACGCAACCTGAGAACTTTATATTCTATCAATATGATCGTTTCTTTTAAAGCTTTTTGAGCACGAGATATATTCCACGTTTTCCAATCCAAAAGATGGTTGTTTCAAGACAGGCTGAAGCACAAATAAAACTTGTCTGATGACTCACAACTTTCCATTTGACAGGAGGAAGTCACGCTTTAAGTACTTCTAAATAATTTGAAATTAAAATGTCTTACATTCTTCCCTGGATAATGTATTACAGGGTACTTCCATAAATAGGAAAATGACTAGCAAAAAAAGTTATTTAAATAATGACAGTATTTTCAATATATCGTTTGTGTTTTATTGAGTAAAATGTGCAAGGGATTTATGAGATATCTGTTGCTCTATAGTATTATACTTCAGCTGATGAATGTTCCAACTAAAATAAGGACAATAAAGCGGTTCTCGCTCTATCTGGACGTCACTTGGTAATACTGTCCAACACGTGTATTCTTTTACAAGACATCTCGTAAAGTGACGTACAGAATATATTTCTTAGCCTTTAGTTGATTGTAAAGCGAAAAAATGCATGAATGTGAACTGGTTTCTGTTTAGACTTTTCATGTTTTATACAGATTAGAATTGATTCACGCACATGACATTTTAAATACGAGTATCCTATGATGTTAATATTTCATGAAATTACATTTTATAATCTGAAAAGAAATGTTGATTCCTGTCTTCGATAGTTTTTGTCAGCTGGTTTTGGTTTTGCCACAAGGAGGTACTAGATATATTATTTACATCTATGATGCATTTTTTATGGAACACTAGATAATACCTCAAATCAGAAAATACAGTTTCAAAACTGTAAAATTGCTGTGTTGTCGGGTTGCATGTAGATGATAAAGCATTCGATTTCACATATGGTACGATATGTACGGACAAAGCAAGAAGCGTTCATCTCTGCATCTTTTTTTGGTTTACTTTCATTATTCTGCACTATTTAGTAAATAAAATATATTATATTAGTAAAGATATATATCCTAATTTATTACACAATTTCAGGAAGCATAATTACATAAAATAAGTTTTTTGGGAAGGGGATTATTCATCAAAACGTGAAATCTGTTATTTTACTGCATAAATTTATTTGTTTCATTTCAGATCGTTAATTTTCTATAATTCATCTCCTGCAAAATAAAAACGAGGATGGCGACATCTGGAATGTTTTCCGTCATTAGTCGTTGCATCGTATTACAGAATATTCCTCTCAGTGCATCCTTACATTATTAATCTAGAATACGCAGTATTTAACGCCGTTTAGAGCAGTTTCTCACCTTTATGAGCGAAACGGAGCAAACTACTCACGAGATAAATCCCAAGAATTTCAAAATAGGAAACAAAGCGCTTATAAAATGCGCGTGTTTATCAAAATCATCAGGTTACCGTTAAAATCAGGAATAATTGATGGGCATAAAGTTAAAGCAACTTTATGAAAATGTTAGGTCGTGTATGGAAGAAGAACATTTGCTACAGACAATGAGATTGGGGCAGGATGGTGCGCCAGTTTAGGTCATATCTTTAGTAAAAAAGTTTCTTATCATCAAAGCTGGGATAGAAAAATAATCAGATGATATCGTAGCATCCGGAGTTCACCTCGTTCTCCAGAATTGCCGCCAGTTGTTATTTGGTTGTGGAGTTATTTAAGTCCAGAGTGTACCAGGTAACACCTTTAATCCTACCAAAAACCAAAATAAGCCTTCCGCCGCGAAGTCTGTTGTCTGTTGAATTCACCTCAACATGCTATATTCTTCGGCCACTAGAGTTGTCACAGTACTGAATACTCCACTACCTCGTAATGGTGGACATGGTAAATAATTTTTTCTTGCGATATATCTCCAAATTAACGCTACATGTAAATGAGAACGGGCAGTTTTGATAAAAGTGCATCCTCTTTATGATCAACATGGGAACAATAGATTTAAGTTAGCAGAAGGGGGTGAGTTGTGAAAAGGAATTGAGGAAGACGTCACGAAGAAGTAAACAGATAATAGATGATAACCTTTCACGATGTCCAAATTCATATTTGAAAAGTTGGACGACTTCCTTCCACCCACGGAGTTCGTAGGTCCACGAATACCCGTGTATCACAGACTGGACGCATTAATTCCTTACACTTTTTAGTTATTGACTGAAATGCACTCTGTGCTAACAGCATCAAACAGTTACAATGCAATATATGTATTTAGTTACAACACGACGACCATAAGTACAGGATGAAGGATGTGTCAACCTAAATGTGCAGATGTACAGGTGTTCATAGAAATATTGCAAGCACCTAGTATGACTGCAGTACACGCAATGCGCCGTAAGAGATCACAGAGTCTACTTTGCTTACGATGTGATGTATAAAAATAGTACAGTATGATGTCGGAAATCACGTAGCAGTGCAACAGTCGTAAATGAAACTGCTATTGTGGAGAATATGTCAACAGTGTCAGATTTCCGTTACCTTGAGAAAAGCATGATCATCTGTGTGCATCTTGAAAGAATTGCAACAACTAGAACTGAAGAAATTGCTAATGTAGGAGAAGGAACTACACTGGTGTGCAGAAATTAAGGATGAAGAGGAGAAATTGGCATAACAGAGGGACTTGGCGATCAGAGAAGCACTGCGCTGGGTGCTTGCTATGAATGGAGAAGGGGCATATAGCATACACTCTGACAGCCAAGCGGCCCTGAAAGCGCTTGGCCAGTTCGGGAGTAAGACTCCCCTTGTCAGAGAGATAAAAGTGCTATATAATTCAATGGAGAGTAGGAGGGTTACCTTCCACTGGATCCGAAGTCATGTCGGTACGGTTGGAAATGAACGGGCAGACCAGCTAGCGAAGGAAGCTACTGGTAAAGAGGAGATAGATTTTCAGATGCGAACGCCGCTGCAAAGTGTGCGGACGCAACTGAAATCAGCCACATTGGTGGAGTGGCAGCAGAGATGGGATGAAGGGGATACGGGTAGAAGGACATACCGTATCTTCCCCCGAATCTCGATAAGGCGCATTGAGAGTAATGGCTTCCTCAACCAAGTACTAACCGGGCACGGAGTGTCGCCGGAGTACTTCCGCAGATTTGCGGTTAGGGAGCGAGTGTGCATGTGTGGTGCCCAGACTGCAGATGTCGCACACATGATTCTAGAATGTGCTTCTCTGGCAGGGAAGAGAGCAACGTTAGTGCCAGAATTGGCAAAGACGAGGGACCTCTCGATCCTGCTCGCATACCCAAGAGCGAGACAGGGGCTCATCGAGATGGTCAAGTACCTCAAGGAGGAACAGGCGGTCTACCTAGTAGAGGGGTGACCGAAGAAGAGCGAAGAAGGAAGAAGAAAGAAGAAAAGAAGAGGATAGAAGAACCGAAGAAGGAAGAAGAAAGAAGAAAAGAAGAGGAATGAAGAACCGAAGACGGGAAACAGATGACTCGAGCCCAGAGTCGTCACCACAGAACCTACCCTAGTCCTGTGGTAATGTAAATACTGTAAATATTTCAATGTGAGAGGGCCCATTGAGCAAAGGACTCGTTTCCTAAGCGAAGATGGGTTCCTCAGTGTAAGTAACAATGTTTGTATCCTGTTTGTTTAAATAAAGGGCAGATGCCCCAAACAGTTCGCGCCAGCAATTATTCTCCCAGTCAGGGGCAGAGAGGAAAATTTCTAGCCCCTGCCCAAATGGCACGCACACCCGGGTCATAAAGGAGAGGTGGGAAGTGCCGGCAACGGGGGTAGCAGCGCACTGCAGGTCCACAGACCGATCCTGTCCGGATGGAGGAATGTCGGATCCGGGCAGGATTACTCGCAACGCCGTCACCAAAAATCTATCGAGAGAGTTCTCCTAACCCTGTGGAGTCCGCATTTGGACGGTACAGGATAATGGTCGTCAGCTAGTCGTTAACAGAGGGACGAGCAGGCAGAACGGACCGAAAGACCATTCTGGAGATAGACTAGTGTCCGGTACGGTAGGGCATGCGCATATATGCAGCATGCATCTTGAAGGAATTTCAACAACTAGAACTGAAGAAATTGCAGATGTAGGACAAGGAACTACACTGGTGTGCAAAAATTAAGGACGAAGAGGAGAAATTAGTATAACAGCGGGACGAGCAATCAGAAGGGAACGAAAGGTCAATCAAGAGATAGACTAGTGTCCGGTACGATAGGGCATGCGCATATATGCAGCATGACGTTTAGGAGGGGCGGGGTCAAGGTGTCGGAAGGGTATGAAGCACACGGGCGGTGTACGCTCAGCAATTCGGTGAAAGTTATTGCACGGTGTTCATCGGATTGGACGACGTCGAGTTGTTGCCACCGCGTGATATGGCCAACAGGCAATCCAGTAGATGACATCTGGAGTACTTTACCCCAGGTCACGTCATTGGGAAGTTGGAAGAAGGTCGTAGTGTGACTAGTGTGGCCGAGGAAGATCGGGATCGCTCACAACATCGGTTCGCGAGCTTGTAGAGCATTTCAAACGACAGCAACAGCTGTCTGAGAGTTTAGCAGTGGTCGTCCACGAGCAACCGCAGCGGCGGACGACCGGTATATTTTCCTTCAGGTGAGAAGAGACAGACGGCTGAGCGATGGAGAAATCGCGAGGCACATGCAACAGACAAGTGGACGTCAGTTATCCCATTTTACCGTGGCCATGAGGCTACACAAATGTAGTCTATTTGCACGACGACCAGTACGTGGTGTGCCATTAACGCCTGCTCATCGGAGACGGCGGTTTCTGTGATGCCAGGAACACAAGAACTGGACACATCAACAATCTGGTCGAGTTCTCTTCACGGATGAAAACCGATTTAGTCTGACGAGCGATTCTGGACGTGTAAACATCTGGAGAAAGCAAGAAACACGCAATCACACCTCCAACATCACCGAAAGGGACTGGTTTGGAAGTGTCGGAGTTCTCGTTTGGGGCGGTATCATGCTTGGTAGCCGTACTGAGCTTCACATATTTCAAGGAGGTTCAGTCACTGGTGTCCGCTATTGTACCGAAGTTCGCCTGCCTCACGTGCTGCTGTTTAGAGGTGTTCTGGGTCCTGAGTTCCTCTTCATGGACGACCACGCTAAACCTCATTGTACAGTGGCTGTCGCAGAGCTGTTGGAGAATAAAGATATTCAACGCATGGATTGGCCCGCAAGGTCCCCGGACCTAAATCCAATGGAACACGTGTGAGACCTTCTCGGGAGACGCTTGGCAGCACGTCACCAGCCGCCAGCAATGATTCCGCATCTGCGATTGGCGCTACAAAAGGAATGGGCCGCGATGCCTCAACACCTACTTTACAACCTCGTCCTCAGCATGGACAGACGTTGCAAATCTTGCAACGCATCCAGTGGTGATCATATCGCCTTCTAAAGACTGGATTTTTCTTGGCAGCCACCTGTCACATGGACGTTTCTGTCTTCTGTCCAGTTGTGCTCGAAGCTACCTTTTCAATAAAGTGCCTTTATATCCTTTGGATTCCTTGTTTGGACAGTATTGCTCACTTGTCCCATATTCTTACATCATGGGGATCTTATTGTATGATTTGAGTCGATGTGGAGCACTTCTGTACGACGTTACATTCGAAAAAACGTCTCGTCCTTAATTGTTGAACGCCAGTGTATGTGCGCGATTATGAATTCCACACCAACAGAATGCGACATTGACTCCAAACGTGAAAATTGTGGACGCGCTACGATAATATTAAAGAGAGAGTCAAACAATGGCAGGGGTTGTACAACGGAAGTACAAAACCGCGTCAACGCAAGAAGCAACAGGTTTAAAAATGACCTTCCTTCTCTCGTAACATTTCATCGGCTGTTCAATCGGACCCGGCATTTACAGCCGTACTGTAATCCACAAACGTCTGATTACCAAACTCACTGCAAACAAAATGTGTATAACGTGATGCAAAGCACATAAAAACTGGGGTGCTAAATACTTGGCATCTAATCTGATGCCAAAGCTCTCGTCGTCGAAGACTGTTCCAAAATGCTGTGAATGGAAGTAACACTTTTCTTCGGGATTTCAGGACCACCCTGTGCAAAACATAGGGGTGTAAGTAACATCCCCTTCCTTCTTTAGGGACTACGGTCTCCCAGGGACAGAGCCAAGGAATGGCGTAAATAAAAATATGGTATAAAAAAGATCCTTAAAGTATATGTGAATGATCTTTAGCTCTTGCAATAATTTTTTATATAAATATCTTTAAAAAGTTAGGCTTATCAGAGGAAACGTTGCATAAATGATGTGCATGAAAGGAAACCGAACTCGATCAATGGTTCGGAAAAACTTGCTTATTCTTCATGCTTCCATAATATCAAAGCACAAGTGAAAACAAAAAATTGAATGTATTAAAAAAATTTGCGTACCGCCTTTAGAAATTTCTCCTTCAAAATCCTCTTCCCTATAAATGAATCATAGTTGAATGAAAATATGTGAACTCTTTAAGTAAGAGTCCGTTCCTTTTCTTCTGTCATTAATATCATTACACAGTGTGTTTCACTAGGTACGTCTACCCTCAAAAAACATCTAATATTTTCTTCCTACTCTAAATAGAAACACGAGTTTTGGGTTAAAAGTGACTTTGAGAAATGCACGGGAGTGATTTTCCTGGTAAGACGATGACTCATTGTGACGCCACCCCACCAGATGGCCTGGCACGCAACTTGTCCTGAGGCAATCTGCGTGTTCTACTGTGTCGTTGAACGCCGTTCAGGATAAATGGGTATATCGTTGCGGAGCGGGTGTTTATTGTGAAATTTTATTGGATAAAAAAGTCTATAAACGTAACGCAGCGTTAATTCTGGAAACGTTTCAGGAAAAAAGGACGAGACAAGCGTTACACATCCCAGGTTAGCGAATAAATTGGAAACCACTGGCAGTACTTTGAACCAATACAAACGTGGATGTCTTCCTTTAAGGAAGAAATAAATGAAGAGATGAAGCACAGGCTGCTGACATCACCAAAGAAGTCTCTAGGACGTTTTTCAAAAGAAACTTGGTATTTTCCACCTGCCAATGAACCACTAAAAAAGCGTTGCTTCATCCGTACCATGTGACTGCTGTGCAAGAGTTGCATGAACCGGATCTTAAGAAGCGTGTTTTTTATTGTCACTGGTTTCTGGCATTTACACACGCATATTTTAAAAATCTTGAATTTCACATGGTTCATAGACGAAGTATGGTTTCATTTGGACAATCATGTCGGTTCCCAAACACTCGCATCGGGGCTACAGATAACCCACATGGATTTCACGAAACAACATTATGCGACCTGTTGTGTTGCCATTCATATCGTATGGCTGAGCAGTTTTTCAACAGGACAATCCCCAGCTACACACTGCATGGCTCTCACAGACCTGGCTCCGTAAAGTGGACAGCTTTCCGTTGCCTGTTCGATCGCCCGACCTACCACTGATCGAAAATGTTTGGGATATGATGTGACGCCACTTACTCTCATCTAAAAATGTCGGCGAACCGGACCACAATTTGTACATAATCTGGCATGCTCTACCTCAGAACAGTATCCTTGAACAGTATGCTTCTATACCTCTCCGGGTAACCGACCTAGAGGTGGCGCTACAACGTACTGACATCTTCCATCGTATAGCTCCTTTATCCAGATAAAACATTAAGGTGCTGGGAATTAGCGATCATTTCTTTTTTCATACATGTCCATTCCACATACCAATTTTCGTATTGATTCGATGATTGCTTCCTGTTGCTTTGCTAGTTTTTACTGGCAATGATTGTATATAAGCCACAGGCCCTGAATGCAACAACAGCGCATGAAGTATATTTAGTTCCACTGTAGTTAAGGATTAATCCGGGTTAATCATACCCGATATAATAAGTTCTTACATACGACTCCATTAAGAAGTTCTTGTCAAAAATATGCCCAAACTCTGTTAGATTTGAGTGAACACTTTTTGTATTTTTAAATAACATCTGTTTTAAGTTAAATAGTGAAATTCTTTGATCGAAACGTTGAAGATTATATATACACCTTATTAAAATTCCTCTTACATATTTGCAGTAAACATACCTTTATCTGCTTATGTACATTGATATTCGGAATTTACATTGCAGGCAGACGTGAATAATTGAAGGGAAATTTGATTTTGTGAAATTGTTACTCCTCATTATTGCATAAATTCTCGTAAGAACAGATGACAACTACCAATACCATATGCTGCTAACCTCCTTTAATTTAAAATCTTTCGAAATAAAAGTTTCTGTGGAATTCATTACTTAAAAAACATACGCAAATTATTTTTGTGTGGGAGTTCTTTAAATGGGATTAAAAAAATAAATATACAGACTTGTTCTATAACTGGCAATATCGTTACCAATGACAAAATATTTTCTTACAGGTGGCAGAATGGTGCTGACAAGCTTAGTAACGTCACAGTAACAGTGTATAGATGGCCGCCCTATTTGAGACGTGCGCGAAAGAGGAGCAACGTTGTGTCATTCGTTTTGTGAGTAGTGAAGGCGCGAAACCTATTGAAATTTATCCTAGAAGAACTTGCCGCATGGCAATACGTTTCGGCCATTCCAGTAAGTGTACGAATAGACTGGGCAGACAAGATAAGTAACGTCACAGTAGCAGTGTAAAGATGGCCGCCCCATTTGAAACACGAACGAGAGAGGAACAACGTAATGTCATCTTTTTTTGAGTGGCGAAGGCGTGAAATTTATTGAATTTCACTTTGAATGAAGTTGGAGTACGGTGATGCCTGTCCATCTCTCCAGCAAATCTACAAAATTTATACCGTTTCGTGATCTTCAATCGCGCCATCGTTTACTTTAAATTGCTTCGATTTTTACAACGACGCGCAGGTCATAATATCTTGGCTCTTTGTTGAATGTATGGTGCGTGGAGGAGAAATGAGGAACTTATTTTCTCAGTATCGTATTAGAGGATTTGAAGTTAATATGGATGCAGCTTCAAAGTGGAAAAAAGAACAGAGAAGGGTGGGACGAGAACGACGGGCCATGGCTTAGATTTCGAGACTATGCTTGGATCCGATAAGCAACGTCTTTTTTACTTTGAGCAAAAAATTCTGACTTCCCGTTCAACTACATGTTGCACTGGGTAAAACTATTATACGCCGCCTTTCGTCCTAACATAGTCCTAGAGATTCAAAACTTTGGGGAGAGGGACCTGCAAGTGTAAAGTTATGTTTTCCTTTAGAGGAGGGGTGTACGAATAAGTAAAGTTATGTTTCCAGTGAAAACACAGACAAAGTAAACTTTTATTTGGGGGAGAGGCAATAATTGGAATTAATTTCTTTGTGAAGTCAAACAATTTGGATTATTTGAAACCATAACAAACTCTTTCATTATGAAATATTCATCAACCACTGTTGATAACTAACTATGACGAATAGTCCAGCATCCTTCTGGCAGGATGCTAAGTTTTCTAAAATAAAGGCTGATATTTTATTACAAATTATTTTAGACATCATAAATCATTTTGCTTGTACATGAAAAATGTTACCCGTATATAATGGGTTCTCTACTCAGAGAGCAGCGTGGTAACCCACTTAGTATCCTGCGGTGTACAGCAGTGGATTGGGTTCCTACCATGGTGCTGCTGACCGTCCAGCCTGAATTTGGCTTAGACGTGAGCGCTGATGTTATTCTCCCCTTGTCAATTAGCAGCCCACCACTCGCCAACTTGGCATATTGCAATTGGTTGTCATTTGTTCCTATAGCCAGACATATCAAATACGTATACCCAACTGAATCTCAGATAGTTTGACGGTCAGTGATTATTTTACTCAGTGATTTCCCATTTTGAACAATATGCTCTTAGCCGTTTCCCACCAACGGAACATTCGAACACTGACTACTAACATTACCCTAACCTGACAGCCAGTAACGCATGTATATTTCACGTGTGATAGACGACCCATGGCTTATTACCCATCAAAGCATGTATGAGATGTCTTTGGAGGCACATGAAAGCTTCTTCTAGATCTTCGAGGACTGCTGAAGGGATACATTCCCCCATGTACGTAGGGCACCAATAGATGTCGTTATCACTCCAAGCAGCGCTGTGCTTTTGGTGGAATTGTATAGCATGCAACCAAGTACTTATTGCTGACACATGATAATATCTTACTGCCTATCAAGCACATATACTGGGTTTGAAATTAAAGCGTGTATCAACCTCATGTTCTACGTCTCTGGTGTTTTTCGGGTCACATGGCTTTGTTTTTCCAGGTGGGAAAACTTCATTGTTTTGCAAGAATATGTGTGAGGAATTGCAAATTCTGAACGGTATATCAACAATTACCTTTAAATTACTCTTGGACACATATTCGTAACGTCATTTTAGAATCCTTACTATTAATAATCTCTGCAAAAAATGAGAATATAAGATGAAATGCTCAAGGATTGTCTTTGTTAAAAGAGCAAGACACTATATGTCATATAATGATATACGTACAGAAAGCATTATAATTAACAAAATCCACCAGACTGAATAAGCAAAAGAACCAATCATAGCCGCTCGTGACAAAAACTAAAAATAATAAGTTAAGAAGTTGAGAGCACAGATGTTAGGTTAAAACGTTAGGTTAGCTCATAACGAACATATCATTCAGCCTCAGGAATGAATATATTCAACCTCCAATTTATCATTGCTTTGCTTCTATGCTTTCCTGTCTGAACATCTGCTCATTCCTCCTTTCAAGAAGGTTGGACCTATAACGTCTCGTCTTTTCCCTTCTTCCAAGGCCCCTAGGGGTTCTTGGGTTGGAGACTAGGTCTTTTGATGAACCAGTAACCAGAAGGAGTTTTTCAAAATAATTAAAATGTGGGCTTTGAAATTTTGAACATTTCGTTCTTGACTGATTGCAATATTCTGTACGAAAGAACAAGTCTGATACCTTTATTTATGTAAATATGTGCTTTTTTGTTACTCATTCTGTTAAATTTTTCAATTGATACAAAATTCTTAACCAAAGAGATGTGTGCGTTGGTCATTAAGTTTAACCATACAGTAGGGTCAGCTGACGGTATCCATAACGCATTCTTATTTTAAATAGGAAAAACGTAGAGGGATTGCGAAAGTACTATTTGAAAAACTGCGATGGCAGACACGAATTTGGACCATCATTTGACTTTATTATTCTGACTAAAGCGAATGTTATTGAATTCCTTGAGCCATTTAGGTATTTGAAAACAGAGTGAGTCTTTTTATAAGGTTAGAGAGAGACCGACATAATGTTTCCAAACTTCTCACCAAATCAAACCTACAATTACCGGTAACTGACTTGGAAACATTTTTTTTAATACAGTGTTGGACTTCCTTTATTCCGCAGTACAGGAGGTACGCACTTTACCATAGATTGCACAAGGCATTGGATGGCATCTATGTGTACAGCATACCAGGCGTTCACCAGTCGCTCTTTCAAGACGCTCAGATTTCACGGAACAGGACCATTGCTTCAGGATTTTTTGTTCGTAAAGTGTCCCATACATTTTCAATGGGCTATAGATTCGGACATTGTGCAGGACAGGGAAGTTTGTGAAGATCGCAGTCGTGAGCGAAACACCACTGCTGAACACATCGTGCACTATGGACAGGAGCATTGCCGTCCATAAGCAGTCGTCGTCTACAGGATAAAAAGTCAGCATTACGGAATGGACATTTTTCAAATAAATAATAAATGTTATACGACATTCCAGTAGTAAGGAATATCAGGGCACCCATTTCCTTACTGACAGAGCGTGGCCTACACTACTACACTGCATCCAGAATATTGAATTCTGTTTAAAAGCCAAGCTGGGTACATTGCTTCAAGAGGCTTCCACATATCTCTCTGCTAGTCTTCGGAACAAACAAGTTGTACCACGACATTTCTGACCACATGACTTCTCCCCAACCCTTCAGTGTCCAGTTATGGTGTTCGTGACACCACTGTAGATGACCGTTTCGGTTCTTCGAATAAATTAGTTATTTTATAGCCATGTAACCACAATTACGTACAATACTCAATTTTCTGCAGCCGTCCCGGTGGCGCAGTGGTCTAAGCGCTGGCTTATGACCATTCGTCCGAGAAAGGGTCCGGGTTCGAATCCAGGTAAGGCATGGATGTTGTGTTTGTCTTACGGCAATGGATATCTCCCATCCCTGGAACCAGTGGTCGTACATTAGGGACGGGGGACTGCATATAGCCCAGTGAGATGTTCGTGGTAATCGTGAAACCTTCAATATAAAAAAGTTCCTGCTCACAGTTTTCTGATATACGGGTCGGCAATACCGTCATTGATTTCATTGGTAAATTGCCGCAGATCGGATATATTGTTTCTCCGAAAGAGCTTTCTCACAAGACGTCGATATTGTTCCAGAAAGATGGTCGTCTCGCCATACTTATTAAGAACCACTTATTTGAGACCCGGGGTATCCCACCTTTTGAGAAACCAGTTACCTCTGATGTTTTCAAAATCGTCGCTAAAGCCGGATGAGCACACACGGTAAACAGTATATCGAAATCTGATGGATACTTTATTCTTCATATTATGGCCAACACTACATACGCTTAATGCTGAGGAGCAGGCTTGAATAGTTGGCTAGATTTCTTAACCATGTATTTTGCATATACCCTGTGAAACTGACGTATACGTTCATATGCATAAATATTCTAATTCAGTGGCTCGGGTGTGCATCTGTATAAAACTTGAAGGAGAAACCTTTGATAATATATGCATTAGAGCATTTCAATTGTGAAACAACTGCAATAATTTTTTTGAATTTCCATGCTTCATATAAGAATTGTATCAACATTTTATCAAATAGTACGTCAAGTTTTACGTTATGAAATATTTCTTTCTACAGCAGTGTTGACATAAAGTTATGAGCAACAAATAATCTAAAATGTTTTTGAAAACAATCTGCTTTGTTTAGTTCATTAATGCCTAAACATTGCAGAGTTGTCTTTTATAAGTTATCCCCAAAGAATATTAGCCGCAGAGAAAAGTATTCTCAAAAAAGAGCTACCTAATAAGTGATAAGATTGCGGGTCAAAAGCGGTTAAGTACATCTTTTTGTCTGTAAAAAGGAATAATAAGGTAATAACATTTAAATCAAGTGGCAACACAATCAGCTAACCCAAGGCTGAAAGTAGGAAAGGGAAGGAAACATTAGATGTTAAGGTGAAACTGTATATAAAATATGCAAAAACAGAACCTAATACGGAAACGAGGGCTTTGGAAACCAAACTAATCAACTTAGGAAAAATAAAAAAAACAAAATAGGAAACAAGCGAACAGAGCAATAAAACTGGATGCTCATTCTTCCACCCTTTCTCTTTCCAAAGGAAAAGTTCCTTAGGAATTCAGTGCTAATTCCCCGCTTCCTGCCACAATCAATGAAGGCGTACGACACCCTTTACCATTTTCAGTCATTTATTGCGGTTTTAGGAGAAAGTCATTTAGAAACAGATTTAATGATGTACACTATTTTTCAGAGAATAAACAGTATATCATTACTTATCATTACTAAAAATGGATTTATGGAATGTATGAACTTTCAAACGGTAAAGTGATTATGTTTTCCTCCAATATTTCATTTGCTGAACAAAATTTAGACAAATCTCTTAGCTTTGTAATGGAAAATATCGTGCTAGTTTCATGTCTGTTTTTACTTACAAAATATTTTGTAGATCTTCATGATGTAATCCTTTAAAGACTAGCGTCTGGGAACGGCAATAGAATTGTCGTAGGAAGATCCTCATTGGTAGGAATTAAAACGAGAGCAACCAATTGGCGTGCCTGATGTGTATCACTAGTGCCAGGTAAGTATGAAATAATAAGCAAACTTTCTGTATTTAATATAACTTTTCGAGTTTTTTACTGAAAGCAATTGATCAAATTACCGGGTAAATGTGTAGATTATCGTTCTAAATTATTTCGCGAGAAAAATGTTACTACCTGGAAAAAGTGCGACGTACGGATTCAGAGTATGGATATTAAGGGCAAATGGTACAGAAATTTCATATTTTAAATGTGTTTTGAAAATTTTAATCGGAATCATCATCATCATCATCATTGTCAACCATTATCAATCCACTGCTGGACGAAGGTCTCCCCAAGTTTCCTCCACAACGGTCTGTCTTGTGCCAGTCTCCTCCATGTCACCCCTGCATACTTTCGAATTTCATCCACCCATCTCACATGTGGTCTTCTTTTGGGTCTTTTCCTGTCCCTTGGAATCCAATCTAAAATTTAGGCTGTCCATCGATGATCTGTCCTTCTGGCAGTATGTCCAGCCCATTGCCATTTCAGGGATTTAACTCTGATCATGATGTCTTCCACTCTTGTCATTTTTCGGATCCACGTGTTCCTCTTCTTATCTCTCCTGGTTACACCAAGCATGCACCTCTCAATGCTACTTTGAGTTGTCTGCAGCCTTTGTATGTCTCTTTTAGTTAAGGTCCACGTCTCTGCACCATACGTAAGCACTGGAAGGATGCATTGATCAAACACTTTTCTTTTAAGACATAATGGCATATTGCTCTTGAAAATTATGCTGTTTCTTCCAAAAGCTCTCCAGGCAAGTTTTGTACGCGGATTAATTTCTTCATCAATGTGACCCTCACTTGATATCTGCTGTCCAAGATAAACGTACGTGTCTGTTATCTCCAGCTTTTCTCCATCAATCAATAAATCTTCATTTCTTGTAAAAGCATTGAACATCACTTTTGTCTTCTGAAAGTTCATTTTTAATCCCACTTCTTTACTCTTGTCAGCAAGTTCCTGGATCATACTCTGCAGCTCTGATGGGGTAGTTGCAAAAATGACTACGTCATCAGCAAAACGAAGGTGGGTTAGATAATCTCCATTAAACTTTATCCCCTTGTTTTCCCAGCTCAGCGACTGAAAAACACCCTCCAATGTGGCATTAAAGAGCTTCGGAGATATGGTGTCACCTTGTCTCACTCCCTTTCCAATTTTTACGTGTGTTGTATTTTCAAATATAATCGGAATATTGACCTGTAAGTTCGATGCTGTGAAGAGACGCTGCGGTTGGCCTAATGCATCTCTACTGCGATGATGTCAACTGTACTCCGTTAAACGGAAGGTTCGTTGCTGAACCGAAATGACGGGCGGAAGAGTACGAGAGAAAGCTGTTACTTTTTGGCAGGAGAGCAATAAATTTTGTAGTGTACGCTACAAAAAATAGGTCCAAATTATGCACACTTTATTGGCATCCCATACGTTGTTGGCAGGAAAACCCCGAAAATAAGATCTCTGATTAGCAAACGATACGTATCAGTGAGATAGAAATTGATCTGCGGACAAAGTATCAACACGAGAACCAACATTACAGTGGTACAGCAAATCAGCTACGAATGGAAGCCGTTCAAAGTAGAACCGAAGTTATGTTTCCCCAGTTTTCTGCACAACATAGAAAGGAATTGTAGATTAGCGTCCTAAATTATTTCGTCGGAAAAATACCTGGAAAAAGGGCGCAGTATAGATTTTAGAATATGAAAATTAATGGCAAATGGTGTAGCCATTTCATGTTTTAAATGCCTTTTAACGATTTTTATCGTAATATTTACCTGTAAGTGTGATTTCTTGAAGAGACGCTGCGGTAGGCTGAACTCATCGTTACCACGACGATGTGAAGCTTTAATCCGTTGAAAGAAAGATCCCTGCGGCGAGTAATTCACGCGCGGATGACTACAAGTGCAGCTGCATATGCTCTTGCCAGGAGAGCGAAGCACCATGTACTCATACGTTACAGAATATAGTTCGCTAATGTTTTGTCATTGTTTTTGAAGCACATGTTCAGAAATGTTTCGTTCTTTCACACATCATTCCCTAATTCCAAATAGAAAGTGCAAATATTCCTTTCTATGTTGTGCAGAAAACTGGGGAAGCATAACTTCGATTCTACTTTGAACGGCTTCCATTCGTAGCTGATTTGCTGTACCACTGTACTTTTGGTTCTCGTGTTGATACTTTGGTCGCAGGTCAATTTCTATCTCACTGATACGTATCGTTTGCTAATCAAAGATCTTTTTTCCGGGTTTTCTTGCCAACAACGTATGGGATACCAATAAAGTGTGCATAATTTGGACCTATTTTTTGTAGAGTACACTACAAAATTTATTGCTCTCCTGCCAAAAATAACCGCTTTCTCTCGTACTCTTCCGCCCGTCATTTCGGTTCAGCAACGAACCTTCCTTTTAACGGAGCACAGTTGACATCATCGCAGTAGCGATGCATTAGGCCAACCGCAGCGTCACTTCACAGCATCGAACTTACAGGTCAATATTCCGATTAAAATCTTCAAAACACATTTAAAATATGAAATTGCTGTACCATTTGCACTTAATATCCATACTCTGAATCCGTACGTTGCACTTTTTCCAAGTACTAACATTTTTCCGGCGAAATAATTTAGGACGCTAATTTACACATTTACCCGGTAATTTGATACAATGGCTTTTAGTAAAAAATTCGAAAAATTATATTAAATACAGAAAGTTTGCTAATCATTTCTTAATTACCTGGCACTAGTGATACACATCACGCACGCCAATTGGTTGCTTGCGTTTTATTCCTACCAATGAAGATCTTCCTACGACATTTCTATTGCCGTTCCCAGACGCTACTCCTTTAAAGTAACAATGTGAAATACATATCTTCACGAATATGAAGACAGCCCTTTTATTTACCGTATTTACTCCAATTTTACGGGGACTTTTGTCCAAAAAATGTGGTGATAATGAAGTGTGTGTTATTTACGAGTACGAGCATTTGCAAATACGTAATGTTGGCGTGGTGTTTAATTCCTCCATGTATGCAGCGCAAAAGTGTCGCTGCAGGTGCTTAAAGGGAAAGCTAAACAAATTCATCGTCAGCTACAGCTGCAAGGAAAATGGGAGGCTTCCCGTGGTTAGATAATGCGGTTCATGAAGAAAAAAGGATTTTCTCTGAGACGGCGGACATCCATCTGCTAAAAATTACCGGCAGACTTTCAAAAAAGATGAATGCTTTCCAAAAACATTTGATCACTATTCGAAAGCAACAGCAACACGACTTGGGGCCGATAAGCAATGCTGATGAGACGCCGATCTATTTCGATATGACTTCAAACTGCACAGTGGACAATGATGGAGCAAAACAAGGGAAATTACTGACAAGGAGTGACGATAAAATCGGAATGACAGTAATGCTCTGTGTTACTGCAAATGGAAATAAACTTCCACCCTATATCGTTTTCAACAGTAATATTTTCCCAAAAAAGCGACTTTTCCGAAAAGAATCCATGTTGCATTGTAGGAAAATGACTGGATGTCTGCAAATTTGATTTTAGACTGGCTAAGTAATGTTTGGCTACGACGACTTCGAGGTCTACTGAAGTAGTGATCTCTGCTAGTGCTAGACGCATTTAAAGGACATGTAGCATGCAGATGCAGTAAGAAAACAAATGAACGAAAACCGCTGCGATCTCGTCATTATTGCTGGAGATGTATTACAACGCAAATCCAGCTTCTTGATGTTTGTATCAAACGCCCATTCGGTTTTTCTATGTTGCCTTTCATTAAAGCTCGAATGATACTATTTGAAAAATTCATCTTGTGTTGGAAAGGACTGTGATATACATATAATATCAAGAACATTTTCCCTTACACTTTTTGGAACTTACCTTGTTGATAGGGAGAGACACACCCCTTCCTAAAACCGGCAAATTAAAGATCAATTTTATTTTTAACAAGTTGTATGTATATCATCATCATCATCATTGTCAACCATTATCAATCCACTGCTGGACGAAGGTCTCCCCAAGTTTCCTCCACAACGGTCTGTCTTGTGCCAGTCTCCTCCATGTCACCCCTGCATACTTTCGAATTTCATCCACCCATCTCCCATGTGGTCTTCTTCTGGGTCTTTTCCTGTCCCTTGGAATCCAATCTAAAATTTCAGCTGTCCATCGATGATCTGTCCTTCTGGCAGTATGTCCAGCCCATTGCCATTTCAGGGATTTAACTCTGATCATGATGTCTTCCACTCTTGTCATTTTTCGGATCCACGAGTTCCTCTTCTTATCTCTCCTGGTTACACCAAGCATGCACCTCTCCATGCTTCTTTGAGTTGTCTGCAGCCTTTGTATGTCTCTTTTAGTTAAGGTCCACGTCTCCGCACCATACGTAAGCACTGGAAGGATGCATTGATCAAACACTTTTCTTTTAAGACATAATGGCATATTGCTCTTGAAAATTATGCTGTTTCTTCCAAAAGCTCTCCAGGCAAGTTTTGTACGCCGATTAATTTCTTCATCAATGTGACCCTCACTTGATATCTGCTGTCCAAGATAAACGTACGTGTCTGTTATCTCCAGCTTTTCTCCATCAATCGATAAATCTTCATTTCTTGTAAAAGCATTGAACATCACTTTTGTCTTCTGAAAGTTCATTTTTAATCCCACTTCTTTACTCTTGTCAGCAAGTTCCTGGATCATACTCTGCAGCTCTGATGGGGTAGTTGCAAAAATGACTACGTCATCAGCAAAACGAAGGTGGGTTAGATAATCTCCATTAATCTTTATCCCCTTGTTTTCCCAGCTCAGTGACTGAAAAACACCCTCCAATGTGGCATTAAAGAGCTTCGGAGATATGGTGTCACCTTGTCTCACTCCCTTTCCAATTTTTACGTGTGTTGTATTTTCAAACAGCCTAATCTTTGCACTTGCATTTTCATAGATGTTATTAATAATATTAATGTATGCATCTTCAATACCGCAGGTTTTCAGAGCCATTGTAACTGCTGATGGTTTCACCGAATCAAAGGCTTTTTCATAATCGATAAAAGCCATGCACAATGGAAGTTCATATTCCCTCGCTCTTTCAATTAGTTCTCTCAGCACGTGGATATGATCTATTGTGCTGTAGCCACTCCTGAATCCAGCTTGTTCTCTCGGTTGAGCCATGTCCAGTGTTACCTTCAAGCGGTGTGAAAGAACTTTAGTGAAGATTTTATAAACTACTGATAGGAGGCTGATAGGTCTGTAGTTTCCGAGATCCTCAATGTCACCTTTCTTATGTAGCAGGATCATTGTAGCGGTGTTCCAATCCTCAGGAATCTTTCCTTCATTAAGGCATCGAGTGAAAATTTGGGCGAGTACTGTTTCGATTTCTCCACTTGCTTCTTGTATATATATATATATATATTATTTTATTTAGAAAGTAGTAAAAGATTCTTTTAAATTTCTTAATTACATGTCTTTCAAAATATTAAAATTCCAAATTACTGTACCATATGTTTTAAATTGTAAATCATCTTCAAGATCTCTTTTGTGAATTTAAAAAGCAAGTACATCACTAACGCGTTGTCTAAATATGCAGAATTTGTCTAAAATTCTTTCGAATATTCTTTGTGCCGGATTTGAAAAACAATAACTGAAAATTCATGTTTTTCTCTTGGCAATCAGTTCTCGCAAATCCTAAAATGCACCCGATTTCTTCTTATTAAGATTTATATATGTTCCTTCTTCTTTTGTCTAATTAAAGCCTGCGTGAAAAAGCATTTCCAACTTTCAAAAGATAAATAAATAGGTGAAACTTTGGAGTCTGCCGTTGATAGTGAGATGTGTGAAATTTCTGTACAAAATTTTCTTTCGCATTATAAAAATATGTTTTACAGAAATCCACCGGTTTCACTGAAGAAATTCGCTCGAAACCGTTTAACTCGAATTAATCATAATTAATCTGCGAATTATACTCTAGGGCAACTTTAAATAACATATGAACACTTTGCGATTGTTTATTTTCCTCTCATTCATTTTTTTTTGTCCGAAGGGGGTACGGGAATTTTGACGTCACCTTTGAAGTGCCTCTTAGTAGTAAATTGAATTTAAGAGAACAGATCAGATAAAGTAAGATATTTTCTTAAACAAAACGGATGAGACTTACTCATTAATTACTATGTCTTTTCTTTATTTATTACACCATAACTTTCTTGAGCTATGCATACGGCGACAATATTTGTTTATCTGAAAAAATTGTTTTATTTAGAGACTTGATCGACCTCATTCAGGAATCTGTTTCAAAGTGCTTCTTCATTCAAGTATCGATTCCACAAGATAATATTTTGTCGTATATGTGAAGATAAATACAATAAATAAGATAATATTTAGCTTAAAACTTCCTAAGGTTTTAGTTTCCCTGTTTCATTCACATCAACCGTATAACATATGTGGTCACTCGTGTCCATAATGACATTAGGAAACCGGATCGAGCTAGGGTGAGTTCCTTTGAAAACACGTTTATCAAATAAATAAGTAAACGTTATATCCGAAGAAAACGTATTCAATTCTATTCATAGTACGAACAGAAAACGCATTCTGCTAGTGGAGCTCACAGCGACAAAGCTATAATTACATTGAGCGAAACTATATTAATTGTATTTTATTTTTCGAAATTTTAACAACAGTTTTAGATAAATAGTGTTCGTGATATGAGTATGACTTCAACTGTCCCCGAAGTATAAGTGTTGTTCAATGCGTAGTGAGACATGCTGTCTGTAAGAGTCAAAACATGCCTAAAAAATAATCGTGGTGACATGCCTAAAAATAATCGTGGCACGTATTTAGATAGCGGTCCCATTGTTGCCCAAGTCCTAGTATTTCTACGGCATGGAAAAAGGCAGGCCGCTTCTGCTGCTGCAACCAATTATCTACTGCTTTACGCACTTAAACGTCCGAAATGAAATATTTTCTTTTGATAAATTCTTTCATAGGTCCGAAATTGTAAAAATCGCCGGGAGATAGGTCAGGACTATAAGCATAATGTTGAAAGACTTACCAGCGAAAGCTCTCTGATGTCATCTGCATGGTAACTGACGTATGCGGCCCGGCGTTATCATGCAAAAGCACAAATCCTCAATAATTCGTTTTTTATGCCTTGTACAAACGTCATTAGGATTTAACAGTATTCTTCGGCATTGACGGTTGATCCTTCTGTTAGTCACTCAAGTAGCAATAAAACAAATTAAACATCCCCTTGCCTGCCGAAATTTCGGAGCGTGATTTCCTCGGCGTTAGCGATGATGCATATTTTCACTGAATGATCTGATGTTTTGAATCTGGCTGAAAATGATGACACCAGCTTTCGTCCCCAGCAACTAGCTGGTACCGCTGCATTGCAGCACTGAGAAGAATAAAAGCGGGACCATACACGGCCTTCATTTGTCTGTGAATTTGGCTTGGTGGAGTGTTCTCCACTTTTAGAAACTGAATAATAGGACGTTGAGCGAATTATTTTGAATGTGCTTTTTATAAATTTTCAAGAATTGTTTTGTATATATATATATATATATATATAAACTTAGCATATCCGTATTTTGGGTGAGACTTTTGGGGGATGTTGTTCTGTCTAGGACCCATGGACTCAAAGCGCTAGGACGCGATTGGACTCGAGCACCTCACGGCAATCCTCCACTACCTAAATGACTAATTCGTCCCGGGTACTTTTGATCTCGCATTTTTTCGTGAGACATTTTACCTCGTACCTCAAGCTGATTTCCATATGCCCGTCTATACATTTTAAGTCCCTTTCATTTCCCATGTGGTCTGGACCTGCTTTTAGTCGCTTAGATGTTTTTCGCCTAAGGCATGGATTCGTTAACTGAGCTTACAGGTGCTGGGCCCTGCTCATTATTGTTTGGCCCATGGGCCACTGAGCTACTCTGCAATACTGGCTGGCGTTATAGGCAGGTAATATTTTCAGTACTTTAAATCAGACATATTTTCCCTTGATTTGGTGAACACCTAATGATTACAGTGGCGTAGTTATGACAGAATTACGCCGGTGTATTTTACGACGTTTATTAGATCCTACTTCCAAAAGAGACGGTTTTAAAATGTCAGATTTGCTATTGACCTAACCGGGATTCGGACTCGGAAATGTGAGTCCTTATATACCAGAGACGTAGCTACGACAGAATTACTTCAGCCTATTTTACGACGTTTACTAGAGCGTGCTTCCAAAAGAGACGGTTTTAAAATGTCAGATTTGCTATTGACCTATCCGGGATTCGGACTCGGAAATGTAAGTCCTTATATACCAGAGACGTAGCTGCGACAGAATTACTTCAGCCTATTTTACGACGTTTACTAGAGCGTGCTTCCAAAATAGACGGCTTTAAAATGTCAGATTTGCTATTGACCTAACCAGGAGTTGGACTTTGAAATGTAAGTCTTTAGATACCAGAGACGTGTCCACCACCGACCCTAAGGACAGATATTGCTTAAATTATGTGACTATCTTAGTTCTTTCCACGAACGTAAAGAAAAGAAGAAAAATACTCTGAGCATTACTACGGGTGTCCCAGGAGAACCAAATAATCTGCCTTGACCACACGGATTTCGTGCCCTGACGAGGAGGATGGAGGTGGCAAAAGGAATGTAAGCAAAGAAAAATTAGCTTAATTAAGAAAATAAATCATACGCCTTGTTCTTTTAACAATGTGGCCCAAAATACGGAGGATTTCTGCTGCAACAACTGGTAAAACCCCAAGCAAAATAAAGTACAGTTCAAATTAAGCGCAAAAGTAACATTGTTTTTGGCGTTGACCTTTGATCCTCGCGCCCGACTCTTGATTAATATTGTATGTTTTTGTTATGTGACTGAATACCTATATAGTCTAACACACACAGAAACTTGAGGGCCGTAAAGTAATATTATGGTAAGTGGCAGCGTGAACGCTAAAGCTGGCCTGCTGTCAAACAGCTCTTCGTACTTTACTGTAATTTTTTGCAAGCCATTCTCATAATTTGGTTTCATGTCATAATATTCCGTATATTACTCCAAATGTTTTTTTTTAATTCCTTTGTGTCTCGCCTAGCACTAAAACCTTTTGCTTGACTCACTTACACTGTGTATTAGGAGACCAAAAATAAAAAGCCGGAGGAATGTGGTTCCAGATACGGGAAAACATTTTCTGGAAATCCTTGATTCTCTCACATTCCGAATATATATCCCTCCATTTCTTTAACAGAGATACCAATATTCCTCCAAGAGTGACATTGCTGCTTGGAACAAAAGCTATTCTTGTGGACCGTAGCGGCAGCTATTTGCAAAAATAATCTCACGGCGAAAGTCTTAAAGCGCGTTTTACCACACGCAGAAGGTTTTTTTTTTGGTTTTTTTGTAATAAATGATACAACTGAGAACGCATGATGAACTGTTAAAGTTTATTTCCAAATGCGATCAACAGCAGTTGCTAACGGAAAGTAATGGGAAATCCATAAGTACTAGTTTACCCTACAGATAACTTTATTTTTAGGAAATTTCATACTACTGACACCGCAAAATTAACTGTTCAGGTTTATATATATACTCAATCAAGAGAAGTGTTTAACGAAAGTAGTTGGAATTCCTGAAGTACTAGTTTACCATACAGAAAACTTTAAATCCAGATACTGCTGACACCGCATGGTCTACTGTTCAAGTTGATGTTCATATGCAATGAACAGAAGTTGCTAACGAAAATTAGCTGGGAATACATAAGTACTAGTTTACAGATACAAGTACTTGGAGTGCCACTTTTCCACAATAAGAAATCAACGCTGCCAAAGTTTTGTACCAGTTTTGTACAGTTTTGTACACCCAAAAGAAAATTTTGTACGCCACCGGAAGTAGTACTTTTCGGCTCTCAAAAAGTGGCACTCCAAGTACATGCTAGAGTGCCACTTTTTCAAAATCTAAAATAAATACTGCCAAAGTTTGTACTAGTTTTGTACAGTTTTGTACACCCAAAAGAAAATTTTGTACGCCACCGGAAGTGGTACTTTTCGGTTCTCCTTTGTGGATCTCGACCATGTACTTGGAGTGCCGCTTTTCCAAAATTGAAAAAAACACTGCTAGAGTGTTGTCATAGTTTTGTAAAGTTTTGTACACCGAAAAGAAAATGTTGACCACCGGAAGTGGTTATTTCTGACTCTCCTTTGTGGCCCTCGAGCATGTACTTAGAGTGCCACTTTTCCAAAAACAAAAATGAACACTGCCATAGTGTTCTCCTAGTTTTGTACAGTTTTGTACACTCAAAAAAAACTTTGTACACGAAAAGAAGTGGTACTTTTTGACTCTCCTTTGTGGCCCTCGAGCATGTACTTGGAGTGCCACTTTTCTCAAATTGAAAAAAAAACACTGCCATAGTGTTGTCCTAGTGTTGTACAGTTTTGAACACCCAAAAGAAAATTTTGTTACGCCACAGAAAGTGGTTTTTATTAGCTCATCAGCACGTGCTCAGAGTTTCACTTTTTTTTAAATCGAAAAGAAAAACACTGCCAGGGTATATGCATCCTAAAGAAAATTTATACTCTACCGGAAGAGGTTCTTTTCACCTCTCCATAGTGGTTCTCCAGCATGCGCTCTTGTACTGCCCTTTTTCTAAAATCTAAAATGAACACTGCCAGGGTGTTGTACGAGTTTTGTGCGGTTTTGTACACCACCGAAAGGGAACCGGTCACTTACTACGCCTAAGCAAACTAGCCTTTGTTTTCTAACAAAGCCATCGTAGAAACGTTTCTCCAAAAATAAAAATAGACACCACAAACATTTTTTATTATGTTCTACCGTGAAATTTAAAATTATTTTCCTGAACAGAACAGTAGTAGACTTTTTCTACTGGGTGTACCGCTAAACATGTACTTGAAGTCCAAAATACAAAACGTCGTCGTATTTTATGTTTTTTCAGCTCGAAAATTTTTTTTTGTACTTTATCGGATGTGGTACTTTTCTTCCATCTTAGTTCAGTACCAGACATACATTTCTTGTACCATTCCACAAATCCGAAATATTCACACACATTTTCTACTAGTTTTGTAAGTGCGAGAACCGTGCTCCATTTTGAAATACATATAAGAAATCATTTTATAAGATTCCTCAATAGTAAAATTTGACGATCTCGGTCGGAGCGTATGTAAGCAGATTACAGTTCTTAATTTCCAATTTTTGTCTAAATGAAGTTATTTGCACCTGACTTTTGTCTTTTTTTTTATTTGAATTATAGATTTGTACATTTTGGGATTGTATAACGCTATCCTCAGTTGTGGATACCCCATGACTGCATTAATAAATTACTTGTAAAATTTTTGATTTTCGAAGCAGTAGCTTAATAGGTTAACTAATTTGATTAATATTACTAGTTTGTTGCATATAAAACACACTTTTGCAGCAACCCAGAAGCCAAACGGCCAAGTTGAAAGAATCAGCAAAAGGATTTATGTTTAAAATTTCCTTTCCCTTAATTTTCCACTCAATGAAAGTTCGAAGGTCATCTATATAAAAAATCGTCACATTGTGATTCATCATTTGACACAAAATAGCTCTCTTAGATCAACATATAGCAAAAATAAGTATTCGTTTAAATCTCTTTCTTTATATCTGTTCCCCACAATTATTTGCAATCTTTCTCTTCCTACACCACTCCCCCCATTATTTACAATCAAGGTTGTCTCTATAAATTTTGCTGTGACTCACTGCCAGTGTCGCTAAAATGTACAAGCTGTTTAGAGAAGTAACGAACTCTTCTGTGCAAATATGTTTAGTTTAGAAGCAACTCGAAAGAAGGGTTAAGCTACGAGTATACGTCATAGACTGAAATTCAAGCAATTTGAATTTCTGCGCAATTTTTTTTTATCAATCTAGTGGTTTTCAGTTTAAACAATTTTTTTTTAAATTTAAGCATTGCCTTGTAGAAATAAAAGGATATTCAGTGAAACTTCGGCTACACGCATTCCAGTTATATTTTTGGACAATTATACGTAATTCTGGATTATTCCAGATATTTTACTGTAGTTTCTAAGCTTTTCCAATTCGATAATAGCTAATTAATTCATTTATACGCTTTTTTCGATGTACATAAATTTTGAAATTTCAGATTATCACAAACTCACAGTTCCTTGATTCGTTTACGTATACGTAAGTTATATCACAAGTTTGAGGTAATCGAGACAGCGTTACTCAGTTCTTGGTGCAGCCAAAGTTGAACCTTCATCCCATCAGAGAAGGGTATGCTGTTTACTTTCGGTCAGCGTTGTTGTGTTTCGCCTAGGTTCAAATTTGAACCTTGATCTCATCAGAGATGGATATGTTGATTAGTTTCGGTTTTAATGAAAAATTTATTTCTCAATCTTTGCTCTGAATAAAACGTGCACTTAGCAAGCTACAACTTTTGGCATGGTGCGGACGTTTCTTTTGTTGTTGTAGTTCAGCCATGAAATAGATGGTGCAAAACTTAATAACGTTCATAGTTATGTTTTTTCTTTGACTTTGACAAATTTTAAACAAGCAAAGATTAGAGAATATTTTACTCAAATACTATTGAGAAATCAACTTGTAAACAATTTGCTTTGAAAAGAGCGATGCTAATAAAGAAGGAATAACAGGGGTATGAATATAAAACAACATAACGTTCGAATTTACTACAAAGTTTTTAAAAAAGTAAAGATTTTTTTTTTCATGTACTGAAAATGCAAAATTGTACAAAATCTTTTTGTCATGCCGTTTATAAAATATTTGACCAAACTTTACGAACTGGTTTTACCGCCAGTTCGATGATAATAAAAAAATCATAGAAAGGGCCGGAAACTTTTTCCTGCAGCGATAACCCCATGAGCTTGGGCGTCCGCTGCAACTTTTCCGGGTGAGGGAGCAAACGGGTATACTCCCACTATCATAGTTATTGCAAGTGCAACGAGCCCCTAAAGCTAGGGGGTGGGTTCGGAGCACTGTTAGCACCCTCCCCCCCCGAAAAGTTTGGGAACTTGGACACATCTTTCTTTCTATAGTCAATATTTAGTATTGAAAAAACGGACAATAATAATAATTATGTCATTTACCAATTACTGGGCACTGATTATTCATATTTGAGTCAAAAGTTTAACCTTACTGTCGGCTTCTTGCTAAATTTAATAATCAACTTAATAAAGTATTTTTGTATGGAAACATTAACTTGGGATTACATAAAACGATTGCGCTGCTCCATCGTCATTTATTGAGTATGAGTATAAACCCCCTTTTTTTTATTAACATTGATCTGTTTATTTTTATACCCTTTTGAATTTTCTGTTTCTTGCACTTTAGAAGAGATACTATGAAATAAAAACTGCAAACGTCTTGGGTTTTGTCCAAATCTATCAATCACATTTTGAATGAGTTCATGTTTATTCTCAAAAACCTTTTCTCGATACAATTTTTGCGTGAAAATTTGTGCTTTCATCCTAATTTCTTTACGTAGTTTGCGAAAGGTTTATAATTTATTACAAACCGGGATGGTAAATAACGTTTTTTTAACTGCTGGTATGCTCAAATCCATTTTTGTTAACTACCGGTATGCCATACCGGCCCACTTCCAACACTGGGTATAGTACTCGTATATTTGTAAACATCACATGCTTGCACATTGTATTTCCACGCGCACTCCTTTTTTCCAGGTCTGCATTGAAGTTCTGTTGCACATGCAATTTAATATCTGCAGCTACGAAATCCATATTGCATTCTTGCAGTGTAGAATACTAAATTCCCTGTTTGTATACAACCATATCCAATAACGATCACTAAAGTTTCATAGTTGTTAACCTTTAATATTTAAATATATTTTACCGAATTCGTTTCAATGCGATAAAACGTATATTCATGATTATGCATCTGACAGCTCACCGTGTTAAATATGACAGGCTGATTGACAACCTTGCATTATGTACTTCTGTTCCAAAATTTATTTTAAAAGTTAAAACTACAGGGCTCTATAGGTAGTTCCTTTACTTTTCCAGACAGTCTCCCTAACTTCCTGACATCCCCATTTTCCCAAAACAAACACCGTGAAAAGCATATCCTCCCTACTGTCCGAAATTCTGGAAAAATTATTATGCTTAGGGGTGCTGAAATAAACTTTCCGGGGTGGTTCAAGTTGTGCTATTTACGCAACTGCGAATACGCCGAGGTGTTTTGCAACTTACCCCTCCCCCAACCTTGCTCGGCATGGCTGTTAGACTGGAAGCTATCATTCGCGCTGACTTGAATTCTTTTTCCTCGCGTTTTCGAAATGCTTTTGCTGAAAGCATTGCTTAAGAAAGCAACAAAAAACTGTTTTTTTTCTTCCTTTACTGTAAAAATGAAGGCTTTGACAATTTCTTAGTTTACACAAGACAACCGCACGGAAATTTGCGACCTTGAACAAATAAAAGTTGCGTATAACAAACACGAAAACAGCTGGTTGTGTATAATGAAGAGGAGTCAAAGTATGTAAAAGGAACTGGAAAAAGATAGCACTGTGTTTACTTCCGAATTTCGAAAGATGACACTTTAAGAGCATGTTGGACAACAAAACAGAACCATCGCCGGAGGGGTACATAACTCTCTTTTGTCTGTACATAACTAGTACACCATTCTGGCAGTGTTTATTTTCGATTTTGGAAATATGGCACTCCAAGTACATGCTCGAGAGCCACAAAAGGAGAGTCAAAAGTACCACTTCCGGTGGTGTACAACATTTTCTTTGCGGTGTACAAAACTGTACAAAACTAGGACAACACTCTGGCAGTGATCATTTTCGTTTTTGCAAAAGTGGCACTCCAAGTACATGCTCGAGGGCCACAAAGGATAGTCAAAAAGTACCACTTTCGGTGGTGTACAAAATTTTGTTTTGGATGTACAAAAATTTGCAAAACTAGTACAAAACTTTGGCAGTATTTATTTTCGATTTTGAAAATGTGGCACTCCAGCATGTACTTGGTGCCACTTTTAGAGAGCCAAAAAGTACCACTTCCGGTGTTGTACAAAATTTTCTTTTGGGTGTACAAAACTGTACAAAACTAGTACAAAACTTTGGCAGTTGTTATTTTCGATTTTGAAAAAGTGGCACTAAGCATGTACTTGAAGTTCAATTTTTAGAGAGCCGAAAAGTACTACTTCCGGTGGTGTACAAAATTTTCTTTTGGGTGTACAAAACTTTGGCAGTATTTATTTTCGATTTTGAAAAAGTGGCACTTCAGCATGTACTTGGAGTGCCACTTTTAGAGAGCCGAAAAGTACCACTTCCGGTGGTGTACACAATTTTCTTTTGGGTGTACAAAACTAGTACAAAACTTTGGCAGCGTTGATTTCTTATTTTGGAAAAGTGGCACTCCGAGTACATGTATCTGATATCTTGAATTAACCGGTAAGCACTGCTGTTGATTTGATGTTACAGGTTCACCATGCTGTCTCTGCTAGGTTAATGTGCATGTCAGAAACAACCAAAGTCGCAGGCATGCTATATTGTACATTACCATCACTTGGGCAACTCGCTGTAAACAAGTTAACCTTTTCAAATACTAAAAAAATAGGGATTACTGAAAAAGGTGACCATTTATTGCATGGTAAGTAATTATAATATGTTTTTTGAAGAAATTACTAAAAATCTTAATTAATAAGTGTCATTTTGGTCTGACACCAAAATATTAAACGAAAAGCAATATAAATCAAAATCAATTACCAGTTCTGCCGTCATTTATCACTTTTCTCTGAGCCGGGTTTTTCGCTTTGCTTTCCTCTTAGTCCATATGTATGAATACGCAATTATTTTTGACATTCAAAGGTTAGTGACAAACCCCAGGAAGAAGTGTTTCTGAATATATTTTTTCGTTTAGAAGATCTCAAATTAATCAAATTTCCTGAACTTCCACTTTAAGGAAGGAAATGTTTCCTGCAAATTGATTAAGAAACGCAACGCTTTATAGTTGGAAGAAAACGATGTTCATAACCGTGAACGTACGTGCAGTCAAAAATGAAAATGCACTCCTAAACAATAACTATTTGAGATTGTACAGTTATTTCGAAAAGAAAAACAAATTACGGTTTATAGAGGGTCAATAAAATGCTGTTTCATTTTACTGTTCTCTTCCGTTTGCTATAATTTACTTTTTCTAATAAATCTTTACAGTTGTGGATTTTCACTTTTTGCATTGCAAGGGGCCTGGAATGTCATGGGAAAGTAGCTGGTCGTTATTTGATCAATTTCTAAGGATTTTCCCAATAACGCAAGTGCCTAACATTTACGATGAACCATTAAATATGAAATCTCCAACAATTTTAAAGGAAAAGGTCACGGTCTATAAGACTAAGGAAAATGCGTGGACATTAAATTTAATTTCAAGACGCAAGTGCAGCATTCGTTCCGGTTATGTAGCGATTGTCATGGAAATAGATAAAAAAGGTGTGGATTGGCGGGAAGGCATTCTTGACTAGTGACGGAGCATTCAATCCGCCATTACTACAAAACACATTGAAGTCGTGGCGCGTTTAACTTTATACCACTTGCATGAAATAGGAAAGGAATTCCCATTAAGAAAAGCAATGTTAAAAATTAACAAGTGTCAGATGTTGCGTGAGTCAGCAATCAGAAGTAACCTAGGAAATGACGGTGAAATCTAAGATTGGGAATCATGCATGAAATACAATCATGTCTATGCTCTGTCTGGATCATCTATCGTACATGCCGAAGAAATCGTTCTTCATTGAGCAGTTTGGCAAGAACAGGCAAGTCCTCGAGAACACTTTAGTCGTAAACATGAGATCCCAGTAACGAAATATTTACTAAGTGAGTACATATGCTGTACGCATATATTACTATTTTGTCAATTAGTATGTATCACTATAGTTACAACCTGGAAATAGAATAATAATTCGGGAATGACTTTCTTGCGTGAAGGATGAATGAACGCCTAAGAAGACAGGGTTTATGCCAGCAGTAGTAAAAACAAGCTCCCGCAAATAATTATTTACCCTGTAAGCGTGGTTACAACCTAGAAATTGAATGATCGTTCCTGAAGGCCTATTTTGCTTTAATGAAGAATGAACTTCTGAGAAGGAATGGTTTTCACCACCACTAGTAAACACGAAATACTGCAACGAATTGTATACTCAATGAGCGTAGTGAAAACCTGGAAATCGAATCATCATTCGTGAATGACTCATTTGCGTGAATGATGAATGGACTTCAGAGAAGGAATGCTTAATACCATCACCAGTAAACACGAGATTCTGCAACGAATTATTTACTCGGTGAGCCTACTGACACCCTGGAAACTGAATGATCATCTGTTTCATAACCTGCCTGCAGCTCCTTAAATGACTTCTGCTTATCCATTCGGAATTAAGAAGCAGCAGATATATACAACAGTACTAACACATCACTGAGTTCACTTTGACTGCGTGCTTTATTAAACATAGTCTGCTAACGTGAAATGACGCGTAAATCGTCTCGAGTGAATGTTCTGCCATTTTGGCATCAGTCATTGTTTGTTTTCGTTGCAACACGGCATCGATCAATTTTCATCGACGTGTAAAGTATCCCACGCAAACCAAAACGCTTTATGGCTGATTTACCCTCGTTTGGTCATATTTATACACTGCTACCCTTAGGTGGACAACCCTTTTCAAAACAGATCGGTCGGCAACGCATTAAGCATTAGTTTTTTTTTTTTTTTGTGTGTTTTTTTTCAACTCGAAGCGACTGAGATTTTATGCATATGATATAGAGTGGGGCCCGAGGACGTCTCCAACCCTGAAAACTTATACACATTGTAGACTTATATTTCAGGTAAAATATAAAAAAGGAATAAACATTGCATTCTCTCAGTAAATTAATTTGAAAGGGCTTAATTCTATAACAAGAGATACAAAGATAAAACGATTGGGATTACAGGACCGTGCGACTTGGGGAACACGCATACATCAATAGGTCGTCTGTCCCCCATGGCAGGCAATAACGGCCACTACACGCCGCGGCATCGAACGAAAGAGGTTTTGGATGTGGGCTTGTGGTATGTCGGTCCAGACTGCTTCCACACGTTGTCACAGTTCATCAGGCGTAGCCGCGGTTGGTGCTTGCCGGGCCACTCGGTTGCCGATCAGTGACCAGACGTGTTCGATATGCGACATATCTGGAGAACAGGTGAGCCACCGCAGCAGTGACACCTGGTGGGCAGTGAAGAATTGTTGCACGGTGCGTGCCACGTGCGGGCGCGCATTGTCCTGATGAAACGTGGCCGCTGGCAGATCCTGCAGGTAAGAGAGTCTTACAGGCTCCAAAACGTTGGAGATGTAGTGGTGACTGTTGAGTGTTCCGGCTATGCCTACCAGAGAACGCGGGTGTCATATCCAATTGAACCCCAAACCATAACGCTAAGAGATGGACCGGTATGGTAATGTATAATGCAGGCGTCATACAGTCTCTCGCCGCGGTGCCACCGCACGCGAATCCTACCATCGTAGTGTTGCAAGCAGAAACGGGATTCTTCGGAGAAGACAATGTAGTGACATTCTGTAGCCCAGGTGCGTCGTTCAACACCGCACTGCCGCCGCGTTCGCCGATGGTGTAACGTCAATGGTAATCGGAGTAATGGGCGCTGCGGCTGCGGCAATCGCTCACGTTGGTCCGTCCGTCCCTCCTGCACCCACCGAAATAATACTCGCCTCACTGTGGCTGGATGTCGTACCACACGGGCGCCGATGTATCGATACGATAAACCGCTGTCGCGGTAAGCCACTATTCGTCCTCTGTCGAACTATTGAACGTGCTGGAATGACTGCCGTATTCTGCGACGAGACATCAGGAAGCTTCCCACGCACAGGTCCGGCAGCACAACACGTGTCCACTACTTACACCCCGCCTTCTGGGCACCCTTCTTATAGTGCTTCTCGGTGGCGTGCCTGGGCGCACATGATTTGCATATGTCCTGCAATACTAATAATTTGATGTCTTCTTGGGGGCGACACATGATGTGAATTTCTGGCCAATCAGATGATTTCGTCTTGGTGTTGCATTTTGGGTGGCCAGCAGTGTGTAAATGTCCAGCAGCTTCCAAGGGAAATGTAGCTGATTACGTACGCAGTCGTACCAGAATAATACTATGATCACCGCTGGAATCACAATGTACCCGCCCAGGCGCTTCACAGGGAGTACGTGACAAGGTCGATTAAACGGAGATATAAGCGGTCGGCCAGGGCTGATGAAACATATTGGTTTACGGGAGTACAATTGGAAGATGTAGTGATTTAACGGCCACTCAAAGAGGAATGATCATCGGCAACCGCGCCAAGGACGGAACCTGCCGCCCCGGTGGCGCAGTGGTCTAAGCGATGGCCTCTGATCATTCGTCCGAACGGGGTCCGGGTTCGAATCCCGGTGAGGCATGGATGTTATGTTTGTCTTATGGCACTCTCTCTCTCCCTTCCCTGGAACCAGTGACCCTAAATTAGGCACGGGCGACTGCTTATAGCCCATTGAGTTGCTCACGGTGGTCGTTAAACCTCCAACAAAAAAAAAAAAAAGGACGGAACCATCTCAGAAACAGCTAATTTGTCGGCTGTTTGCGAGGTGCTACAGTAAAGGTGTGCCAAGAATGAACCACTCGCACACCGAATAGCGCCCGACGTCGTAACTGTGAATCCCCAAAAGCCATCAACCCTAGAGGAAAGCGTCGCCTCTGTCGACTGAGAAAGGGCAATCGAAGCGCAAAAGTGCAGCAATTGATCCAAGCAAACGAAGACTAGCGCTTTTAGCACGGGATACCGAAATGAGTAGATCACCCCCTTACACACATGGGTCTCCGGAGTTGACACTGCGTCAAGACAGGCATGTTAACTCATGTCCATCAGCAACGGCACCTGCAGTTCGCATGTGTGTGCCATCATTAGAGGGTAGACGAATGAAAAAAGATTGCATTCTCCGACGAATCGAGGTCTGCACTCCACAGGAATGAAGGGCGGTGGCGGTTACGGCGTCAGACGCACAGGGACCAACACTTGGACACGCATGTCGGTCAAGTACTTTCAGACGGTGACCCAGACAGAAGACGGTGGCAGTGGAACACTGCCACCGTCTTCTGTCTGGGGCATGGTATTCTAGTATGACGTGGAATCGCGACTAGGCGGATCCCTGAACACCAATGGCTCCCTGTCCGTCCTCGCTGACCACATACATCCCTTCATGTTGGACGCTTTCCCTGGTAGTGATCGTGTCTACCAAAAGATCAATGCGTGCTTCCATATCTTTAAGGGTGTGCATGACTTGTTCCACGAACACGACAGCAATGTTACCGTTCTCCCTTGTCTGGCGATATCACACGACCTCATTCCCATTTAGCACTTGTGGGACTACTTGGATCGATAGGTTCAACTTGCGGATTGGCCTGAACCTCGGTTCTCTGCTCTAGTCTAAATTGGCACGTGTGCCTCGGACAATCTTTCAGGGCCTCATTGCGTCCACGCCACGTCGTTTTAACTCTGTCATCTGATCCTAGAGTGGTTATTGCCGTTATTAGGAAGGTGGTCATATTATTCTCACACGACCGTGTATGAGCACATCTACCGTCCTGAATGGCAAATATAAGATCTTGGGCGGTTAGTTTAAAATACGCATTTTATGTTCTATTTCAGGTTTCATACGGCATTGGTTTCTACATGTAACAAATTTGTTTCTCGATATGAATCACAGTACCCTTAATATACAAAGTTCTACGTTACGTGCAATTGTAAGTTCTATCCGAAACAGTAAAAGAAACATTTTTTTCTTTCATCTTTATGAATGTTCAATTACGAACGTGCTACTCTATCGCACAGATGACCAATGTGCAACATATCGGTCGAGTGCGCTAGTGAAGATACACGTGGCACTTGTAGGGCATACAATAGCTGTGACATATTGCACCCCACATGAGGTCAGGCATTGCCCTGCAGAAATATGGCACAGGTGACAGACTGCAGATTTGGTATCACTCAGCCTCCAATATTTTCCCCATGCAGAACTCGTTGGTCATGGTTCCTGTAGTGAGTAATAGACGCTAACGATAAAAACACCAAACAGCCGCTCACACAGAAAGCCTGTTGTCGGATTGTACAACGACTGTATAGTATATTCTTCCGGATGGCTTATAGCCCGTTGTCGCAGTACAACAACACCACAACAGCAGTTTTTAGGTTTAACCGCGGCTCTTCGGAAATTTTCTTGAACGTATTGCAGCAGCTGAAATTTAAAGCTCAAAGCCAACAGAAGTGGCAGAAACGAAAGTCGAGCGACGAGTCCTTACTGAGTCAAACTGCATCGAACAGCCTTGATGTGACCAGAAATGGAAACGGGGCACGTGTCACAGGTCAGCGACTCAACGGTTCCACAATTTCTTGAGTGTCAAACGGGTGTGGTCAAAGTGTTCCTAAATCGCCTTTGAGTCGGTTTTATTTCCGTTTTATTTTGAAAAGGAAAACAACAGTCAGAAGAAAATTGCGTACTGTGGAGTTTTTCCTTCGATACTGGTGCCGGCGGAATGAAAAATGATTAGTAATCCAAAAATATTGCCGACTCTTTCTTAAAGAAATCATATTTTCTACCGACAGGCAATATGGGACAGACATCAGATCCACTGATACGATATCGGGAAACGAAATTTATTTTGTTTTTATTTCCGATGTGTTTCGTCGGACAAAAAGCAGGAAAACGCTTGTCACCTGCTTTTCCGGTGGTTCACTCTCTCATATCCCGGTAGTCACACTATAAGACTGAGTGTAGCATTTCACATTGCATCTGTTGCATTAAGCATTCATTGGTTTTCGTTTGACGTGATACCATCCCGTTCGATTGCATATCGTGTCAGAATTAAGGCTTTATTTATTAATATGGATGAATTAAATAATAGGGAGATTGGAAAAGGCGTCGACGCTAACAAACACGTGTTTATTTAAAACAAAAATGGGCAGAACGGATGCTGGAAGTTTTTGTGTCTCAAAAAGAAATCAGAATATCTTGCACTGCTCACTGATTTTCACAAGCTAGTGATGAGTTTAGAGTTTCCAAAATGCGAATATTAATTTCATGTGTTCCTTCCTTCTGAGGAGCAAAGGTGAAACCAACATCCACATTTTGGAAATTTTCAACTCATTAGAAGCTGGTAAAAATTGGAGTTCATCTTTAACGTATTTTGAAACTTGATATGTTATAAAGAAAATAGCAAAAACTGAAATTAAACATGGAAGTTACTTCTAAAATGTTGATTGTAGCACCATCAAAATTAAGTAGAACAGCCTCAACATCACTACGGAGTGTTTTTTTGACTGAAGCACGTGTGTTTGAAAGCGTGTGGAAAACAGTTAGGTCATGCGAAGGACTACAATTTCAACACTACCTGTAAGTGAATAAATTATGTTTTCCAGTAATATATTTGTATGGTTGCTTCATAACCCATGGTAGGATACCTACTGCGAATAGCCTTTTTGAATTATTAATTTGAATTTCGGATTTATCGTTCCAATGAGATTTGTCCGGGCAATGTCCGGGTCAGGTCGAAATATGAGACGTCCGGGATCAAAATATTTGACCTGTTTCCAACTCTGGATGTGACACAGAATCCACTGTTGTGCTAACCGTGGGGATGTTGCTGTTCGGTCCGCCATCGTTAGACGGTTGTAATGATCTTCATATGCATTCGTCCGTCGCTAGGTCGAGACCCCTGTTGTCGGTGCGTCAGACCATTCTCTTCCAAATGGCGTTCTATCAGCATCACGGTGCTTCCATTTATTCCAACAAAAAGGGCCATTCCGGGAACGAAAGTTTTCCTTTCCCGAGTCCAACACATCTACCTAGCAGAAAGTCCCTCAACTGTGAGTATGGGTCAGCTCTACTAAGGCGGGCATTCCGAGTAACTGCCACTTATTTAAAGCATCAATGCACGTTAATTTTTTAAGGATTAATGCCACAATAAACGCTGATTCTAATGTGATGTGCCTTGTATATTCAGCTTTTATGCCTTCTGTGGGATATTTTAGATTGTTCAAAATAAAAGTGTTGTACTAATACTTCCAACCACTGTTTCTTTATGCAACAATACTAGAAGTGTTTTCCCATACATGAACTTTAAGGAGACAGCTGAAATCTTCTCCTGATAGTTAGCATGCACTAGTTCTATCTATAAGATATGAATTGCCAGTGGTCTGGAACATATTGTGATTGGACAGAAACGCGTTGAAACACAGCGTATAACCACATTTTGAATAACCGGTAATACTGCTGGAGATATTTTCCGCACTGCATGTAAGAAAAACTGTTGATACGCCATCGGATTCGCCGCATTCTAAATCACTTAAGAAACGGATTTATACAACACATACGTGTTTTGAAATTGTACCAGGAATTGTATTGCATCGAAACCTGAGACATGGAAAAAATTCACATTGCACATTTGTGCTTCGAATAATATTTTACGGATCCCTAGTTTTAGACAAAAGACTGATGGAAAAAAAAGTTTTTCTTTATAATTTTGCCGACTAAATACTGTAAAACAAAGCTAACCGAAAGGTAATTTATTTTTGACGATGAGTTTATTAATCCACGCTAGTTTACAATTAAAATGTAACAGTACTGCATCGAATATTAAAGACAGAATCTGAATTCAGTGCAGCAGCAAGGAATTAAATATAAAAGCGGGAAGATATGATTTAAGTTCATTTTGCTATAAAATCTATTTGACAGAAGTTTGAAAGTACGTATCTAGGACAAATCACAAAGAACAATAATCTCAAGTTTTTACAGGGTAATATTCGGATAAATTTAATTACATTTCCTGAAGATTATTCGTATTTTCACAAATCATTTTATATTACGAAAAAGTGATAATTTAGAAAACTTCCCTTTTCTGTCTTCGAGAAAGTACCGAACTTTTCATAGCTCTATAGTGTTGTTCACCTTAAGACCCCTTTCATGTCGAACACCTTCTGTTAAATACTTTATTTTGATAGTTCTCCGTGCCATATATGTATGAAACGGGATCTTTGCTAAAATGTAATGTTTGAACTACCAGAAACGTTTAACATGGATTGACTTTTTTCTGATATAAAAACACTGGACATTTTTAATTTAATGAATTAGGAGATTACAATCAGTCGTCCTTGATAACCTTTGTTTTAACTAAGGCAATTTAACTTTTACGTTTCAATCAGCAATTCAGAATACTTAAAATGTTTGTGTGTTTCTTTATGGAATGTGTGTTCGTTTCAACAGAATTATCCAAGTTGAATTATTTTAAATAGATATCAAACATTTCAGTAAAAACCAAGGCAATTATTACCTATTTTTATAATGCCTTTAAAAATACAACGCAAAATCCCTGCCACGATGATTTTAAAACGCCATTTCCGGTTTTTTTGAAAGCAATGAAGCACATCATTATCGAAATCACATACCCCAAGAAAAGTAGTGCACATTAATTAAGATAACTCTCCTTTTTTTCTAACCAGACAAATTGCATTTTTGCTAGACATGCGAAAGATTCAGATGACGATATGTCCATGTCTTTTTTAGAGTACTTTTCCGCAGAGCATCACTGTGACAAAACAGAAATTCTAATTGCCCTTCATATAACCAGTGAAATTTATTTGTACAGAATGTTCAGTTTTGCATAATAGCGCTTGAGGCGGACCGGAATCAAAAGTTCTTTAACTCACATGTAGCTCACATTTTACAGAATGTGAAATACAGAAAGTCAATGTTAACGAATATAGAATAACCATTCTCCTTTAAACGGCGATTACCAAATTTATTAAACTCTCAGTTTATTTCAATCACGAATACGTCTACGATTTTTTTGCAGCTCCCTGAATTAATGAAAAATATCAGAGTACTAATAGTTATATTATTACAATGAACTTGCGTTTTCTACTTGGCCAACTGAAAGGAGAAACATCGTAGAGTAATTCAAAGAATAGCAAGTTAGTGCCATTACAGAATTATAAATGTAAAAAAATTTACAAATATTAAACGGCAAAATTAAGACAATGTGAATCCTATTCATTTAGAATCTTCTTTAAATATTATAATTATTTGTATGATATAGAACTGTAGAAAAAGCAGAAATGTAATGAAAAGTATTCTGTGTAAGAAAGGAATCGCATGTTAGAAAAGTCAATCGCATGAGAAAATATATCATCTCCAATTAAGGAATGAATCGCAAGGTAGAAATGAATTTTGAGAGTGAACAAATATGTGTAGGACTGCGAGAAGAGGAATGTTTACACTATGTAAGTCGGCCTTTACTTCGGGGGTTAAACTGTGATCCCATGTTTCCAGCATCGTGACATTTCACTCCAAGATTAAGGTCATTCGCTTCGTTACACAATCTTATGACAAAACTACGCTCTTGCGCTTCTTATCTGTGTCCAGGGCTTTATGGATCGACATTAAAGAAGACTTCATTTGTAAAAAATTTGCCATAATATTTGTGATCAATCAACATAAATCATGAACTTTGTACTGTTTATAAACGGTACCCTCATTTGCAAGTGTTGAGACCAAATGAGAGTTTCCTGTTCCACACTATCACTTCCATGCTTAAATTCGCAAATATTGATTTGATTGTGACGTACAAGAGAAATTGTTGCCAACATTTTTTTATGTATCCTCCTGAATTGCTTTCGTAGACATTTCCTTTAAATACATGTACTCAATGATTGCACGGCGCTTGATTCTCCCCACAATCTTCGTTCGCTTTCCAGATTTCAATGACCAATGTAGAAAAAGAAAGAGTAAATTCAACCTGAATTTCTTTGTTAACATCCAGAAAGACTGACAGCATCAATTGGCGATAGTATCTTTAGAGAAAGCAATCGCTCCCAGGAATGCACAGAAAACATTTCAAACCCCTTCGTAAAATATTAGAAAATTCACAGAGGTGTAACGAGTAAAAACGAAATTTACAATCCGCATTTTTCTTACGCAGAATGTTTCGATTATTAACAGAACATAGTTGTACATAAAGAAAACAGACTGCATGTCCGATTTTGTTTTATGCCTATGTCAACTCGTCCTTTCTTCAAAATCAGCGCAAAGCAATCGAAAACTTCTAAAAGAAACTCTTAAAAGAGCGGTTTGAAATGATTTTAAGGAAGTTGTGAAGCAATTCTTCGGGATCCATAGATCTTACAAAGGCAGTAGTTGAAGTAAATACCATAAATATGCTAGGAAAATTGAGAGCCACAGGGTGCTCAATGAAATTGAAGGTGCACATTCTGAACGTTTACTTGAACTGAGATCATGAAAATCTTGGAGCCATTAGTGAGGAAGAAAGTGAAATATTTCGGCAAGATATAAGTGTGGCGGAACGACAATACCAGGAAGGATGGATCGTCATCGTGATAGCAAACAGTTGTTCCCTGCTGCACATAAAAAACCGCAAGGTGTGTATGCAAAAAAAATACAAAGTGAAGCGGTGAAGGAAAAGGGAAGAGATAGTATGATGGTTGAAAACGTAAACGAAAAATATTTTTAAATGGTTCTTTCTAGCACTTTACGTTCAAATAAGTATTTTTTTAACTTTTGTAATAAAATTAGCTTTTCGTCAGAATACATGTCAAGGGACTGTTTTCCAATATTTTTACATCCAATTTTGAAAAAAACCTGACGCGATATATAGAAATGTTGTGACGATTTTTCAAATTCACATATTAATTACATTTAAAACAAGCAAAATATTGCGGTGAATTTCCACTGACTCAAAATTTTCAGGCCTCGGTTTCCACGCTTCTTTTCCGGCCAGTTGCATGGTATTCCGATTTATTTTGTTTTTCAGTAAACATAAATCGTGTTTTAAGTTTCTTAATTTTAATTCATTCCGAAAGAGTTAAGCGAACATTCGTTATGCTTTCATAATTTAGAAATATTGCTAGCAGCATTCTTCACGTTATAAAAACAGAGCATTTTTTTAGATATGGTACCGGTGTTTTTGAAATATATGTGCTTGTAGACATTAACTCTTTGAAAAAAAAAAAAGCGAAAATACAAATTTAATTAACTTTGGTTATTATAAGGAAAATATTCATTAACTAAATATGAAATTTATTTTGAGAGCTGCTTGGTAAAAATGCAAGAGATGCCTTTGACTTTCATTAGATTTCATTGATAGAAACTGATTCGTTCCATAGGTTTTTGTTTCTAGATGCTGCAACCCGGTTTCATGGACGCTGTGTGAGACAATAGGCTATCTAGTTCTTGAGCCGACCATGTTATTGGTACCATTTGAGGGGATGGGTTGTAATATGATTTTTCGCAAGTTAAGGATGCCTAGAGATGAAAGATATATGATAGCAAATAATAACGCTCTGGCTTTTGTATGTTACCTCTCCACTGCCAAGATACCTTGTGGTAAATGGAAATTTTTTGAGAACATGTGAAATCTTTTTTTAAGAAGAATTATTTGAAAAAATAATTGAACAAATAAGTATCTTCAAGAAACACTAGCTTTCTCACCATTTTATTCACATTTAAAACAAAACAAAACTGAAAAACCACCAAGACGATTTATATTCTCGTTTTCGTGTTTATCCAAAATAAATATATACGTCATGTCAAATCATTCCGCAAAGTATTCATTCAAATCCTGGGAATCCTGCCATCAATGCAGGAATATAGTCTTAATTTAGTGACTGTGTAAAGCTATAACATTTATCGCCTAACATTACGCAGCACCTCAGTTCCGAAGATTTCCAGGTAATTTGAAACATGCTCAATTACGGTAAAATAAATACCTTACTGAAATTCACGTTCATTTCGGGAGACACTTTAAGCTAAACTGTTACAACAGTATATCAAAAAGATCAGAGAAAAAGCGAAATTAAACGGAAGATGTAGCGGCGAGATACAACCGCGTATTTTCGAAACTACGTAATTGAAAATTACGTAAGTCGGGGACTCACTGTACATTCTTATCAGTTTTAGCCTTGCACGCGCTTAATTGGAGAACAAATAAATTGTGTTCAGTAAATATGTTGGAAAATATTATTCAATTATAATTCAAATTGGCATTTTCGTTGTCTATATTTGTGGAAAAGGTTGCTCTACAGAGACTGTTGAGGACCCAAGATGTTGTCGTTTGTTACACTTAAAATTGGTAAGGGGTTGTCCGTCAAGTACGTCCGAGATTACAGGGGCAAGGGGGAGGGTTGGTTCCTGACAACCGGACCAAATGTGACATGGAGGAAGTTTTAATAATTCGGACGCCCAGAGGCAAAAATATAGTAGATGGCATTTCTTTGTTTTGTTTTGCCTTTTTAAGCACGTCTTTTGTACAAAGAGACCGTGTTTACGTTATCGGTTTGTCCATTCGCCTGTAGACACGATGTCTCTGCAGCTAATAGTCCGATTTGAAAATTTCTTTCTGCGTTACGAAGATTGAAATGTGCGAATGATGATCTTTACTTCGTTTTTTTTACGATGCAAAATTTTGCTGTTAGAGGGTGAAAAAACAGATGATGTCGAATTCAAAACACATTCTATTCCATATATTTTCTTTCAAACTTCCAATTCAAGAAAATATTTTACTTTTCGAATCCATTCATGTGGAAGATTATTTTTAACATTGTCATTTTTCCAAGTTACGCATAGATTCTCCGCTAGGGAGCGTAAAAGTAAATTACATTTCCCCAGATATCTCTGCTTCTAAAACTCCGATCATAAATTGTTTTTCTTCAGAGGACACAGATCATAATGGGAAATATTTTACATATAAGTTCTAATTTTTGGCATAAAATGGTTTGACGACGAGAGGATGTATGCCTTGATTTCTGCTTCTGATGTATTTGCAGCAAAATTTGAACTTCTAAAATCTTGATTGAAGACTTTTTTCGTGGACCGTTGCTACTCACGTAAACAAACTTTTCGGAATGTTTTTTTCTTAAAATAATGCATGGTTTTTCCGCCTAGGAACGTAGACATGTATCCTGTTTTTGACAATATCTCTCCTTTTTATGGTCTGATTTGAGAAAAAATATATTCTCTATTGAACAGGGTTTCCGATGCGACATGTTTCAAATAGAATTTCAAAATTTTCAAGTAATTCATTGACTTTTCTTTAATTCATTGACTTTTCTTAAAAATGAACTGCATCTCAGGCTGAAAATGACTATCATTTGAAGAATGCGTGAAGGCTCTTCTAAAAAGAAAATTGATAGCAGAAAAAGTTGTGGAGTTGGATGTGAAGAGTTAAACGGGATAAGGCTGTTACAATCGGTAGGCTTTCGATAGACACAAAGGACAGTGAGTTAGTATTTGAGTCTACGCCCTCAAGTATAGAAACCAACCATTATTTTTCAAATCCGACATTTAGAGGCAAAGATATTGACAGAAATAAGATAGACTTCTACGCCCTCTAGTGGAAAAACCAAGCATTATTTTAAAAAGAAATATTCTCAACTGTTTTTCGACATGACGGTATTGGTCCACGAAATAATTCTTTTAATCGGGGTTTAAAACCGGGATTTTGCTGCAAATACCTAAAAAGCAGAAATTTAACTCTTACGACACCTGCTGGCCAAACCATATTATATAAACAAATTAAAAATTACAACAAAACATTTTCCGTCAGCAGATGTATGCGGTCCTGCAAGATTTTTCTAATCCGAGTTTTAAAAGCAGAGACATTGAGGAAAGCGTACCAAGTGTACCATTATTATTGAAAAAATATGCTTGGTTTCTCCACTAAAGGGCGTAGATTCAAATACTAACTCACTGTCCGTTGTGTCTATCTATCGAAAGCCTAGCGATTGTAACAGCTTTATCCCGTTTAACTCTTCACATTCAATTCCACAAAATTTTCTGCTATCAATTTTCTTTTTAAAAGAGCCTCCACGCATTCTTCAAATGATAGTCATTTTCAGTCTGAGATACAGTTCATTTTTAATTTAGCGGAGCAATATGGATACCTGAGGACGAGGATTAATAGGTTATACACTAGAATATCAAGTGAACGAATTATTAATCTGAAATCAGATACAAAGCCTAATAAACGATTCGTAGGAGCATTGAACCAACACCTCAAATATCACTAAGCACACTACCTCGTATCTGTTCAAAACATAACACACAATTCAGCACCCGCTCGAAAAACCTCTTATCATCAGTTAAAAAGGATATAGCAACAACAAATGTAATGAAAAAATGGGGTGTGTAAAATATTCCTCTGCTGGACCCCTCAACAGGAGAACATGTTAACAACTACGTAGGCTCGACACAAAGAAGTTTGGCTACCCGTGTTCAGGAACACAAATACGATATCCGAACCAACAGCAATAAAACAGCTTTATCAATAAATGTAGTAAACGGAATTCCACAACCAGACTGGAAAAACATTAGGCTACTGGACACCCCAACATCTGTACAGTCGCTTCACTATGTTCAAAGTATGTACATCGAAGCTTTAGGGGACAAATGCTGTAATGACTACTTGCCTGTGTACATATCAAGAATTTGGAAAGAGCTTATTACTAACCTGAACTTTAAATTATAGTAATATATATTTACAATTCCAATAATATATAAAATTGATCATTAGTTTGTATTTGTAACGAATCCTTGTACTGATATGTTAAACTAATAACTTGTGAAATTATACTCTTTACGCTGTAATAATGATAACGGTCACGACCCATGCGACGTTTGATGACTTATACCCATAATGAATCGTTGTACTACTATATAAAGGAGTACTACATTGCTTCTGTTTTAACTGATGATGGCGTAAATGTTACCCCGAAAGTGCTAGTGGGGTATTTTAACTGTGAATATCTTTCGCACTTTATTAAATATCGTACCTATACGGCCTCATTTCATTTGACATGTTGTGTGAATTCATCCGCTTATTGAAAAATTCCTTCTTTTTAGACACAGTTTCTAGTCTAAAATGTTTCTCATATGATTTTAACATTTTAAAGTAATGCACAAACCTTTCGGTAGGGGGCGTAAAGATAAATTACGTTTTCCTCGATATCTCTGCTTCAACAACTCCTATTTGAAAAATTATTTCTGCACATAATTCTTTCTGCGCATGACGTGAAATGTTTTGCTTATAGTTTGTATTATTTGATAAAGAACTGTTTGGCCACGAAGGAGGGAAAGATTTAATTTCCTGCGTTTGACGTATTTTCAGTAAAATCTGAACTGCTGAAACCTCGACTGAAAAAATGCTTTCGACGACCGATTCCGCTCACATCGAAAAACCTTAAGAAAATACATTCTTCTTAAACCAATTGCATGGCTTACCCACCAGGAGCCGTACACGCATATCTTATATTTGTCTATACTGCCCAAAATGCAACACCAAGAAGGACACGAGATAGCAAAGCCACATTTACTGGACACATAACAAGAGATACAAAGATGAAACGATTGAGCTTACAAGCCCGTGCGACTTGCGGAACACGCATACATCAATAGTTCTTTTGGCCCCCATATTTGGCAATAACGGCCGCTACACGCCACGGCATCGAACGAAAGAGGCTTTGGATGTGGGCTTGGGGTATATCGGTCCAGGCTGCTTACACACATTGCCATAGTTCATCAGGCGTAGCCACGGGTAGGTTGCCGATCAGCGACCAGACGTGTTCGATGGGCAACATATCGGGAGAACAGGCGGGCCACGTCAGCAGTGACACCTGGTGGGCCGTGAGTAATTGTTGCACGATGCGTTCCACGCTCGGGCGCGCATTGTCCTGTTGAAACGTGGCAGCTGGCAGGTCCTGCAGGTAAGGAAGGACTACAGGCTCCAAAATGTCGGAGATGTAGTGGTGGCTCTTCAGTGTACCGGCGATGCGTAACAGAGGGGGCGGGTGTCATATCTAATTGCGCCCCGGACCGTTATGGCGATGCATAGTGCTGGCGTCATACAGTCTCTCGCCGCTATGCCGCCACACGCGGATCCGACCATCGTGGTGTTGCAGGCAGAAGCGGGATTCGTCGGAGAAGACAATGTCGTGCTATTCTGTAGTCCAGGTGCGGCGTTCAACGGCCCACTGCCGCCGCACTCGCCGGTGGTGTAACGTCAATGGTAATAGGAGCAACGGGCGCAGTGCAAAAAAGTCATCGCTCCTGCAGACGACGTCGAACGGTACGTGCTGACACTAGTTGTTGTGTAACACACCCTAATTCCTGCTCTAACGTTCGTGATGTGGCGGTGCTGGCCGTCAATGCCCGCCTCACAACATACCGGTTCTCTCGTTCGGTGGTGTGCCGCGGCTGCGGCAATCACTTACGTCAGTCCGTTCGTCCCTCCTGCACCCACCGAATCCATACTCGCCTCACTGTTGCTGGATGTCGTCCCACACGACCGCCGATATCTCGGTACGGTAAACCGCTGTCGCGATAAGCCACTATTCATCCTCTGTCGAACTCCGAAACGTGCTGGAATGACTGCCGTATTCTGCGACGAGGTATCAGGAAGCTTCCCACGCACAGGTCCGGCAGCACAACACACTTTCACTACTTACACCCAGCCTTTGGTACACCCTTTTTATAGTGCTTCTCGGTTGCGTGCCGGGCGCAAATGATTTGCATATGCACTGCAATGCTAATCGTTTGCATGTCCTTCCACGGGAGACGCATGCTGCGAATTTCTGGACAATCGGGTGGCCAGCAGTGGATATCTCTGCTTCTAAGGGCCGGATTTGAAAAAAAAAATCTTTCTTTGATAGAGAGCGGTGCCGGAGAAATGTTTCGCATATAATTTCAATTTTTTCTTAATGCACAAGTCTGCCACCAGAGGGCGGCAGATTACGTTTCCGTTTACAGCAATATCTGCGTTATTAAAAACCCAACTTAGAAACTTTTTTCCTTCGGTCAGATACTACTGTTTTCCATACCGGGTCCATTGATTTTGAATAGCTCTGGTAAATTGAATTCGCTTCAAAACGGATTCAAAAGATGTGCTCATTACATCTGAAAATTCGGTGTCATCTTTCTTGTTTATTCTTTTCATAGTTAAAAAAAGGTATGAAATATTTCAATTTCTGATGATATGTAGCTAAATCACAACATAAATTCTCGTATTAGTACTACGAAATCTATCGTGTTTTGCAGATGGTATTATCGAGAGTGTTGCAACCTAAAATGCATGCGTTCATTTGAAGATATTTATTTAAGAATGATAAATTTATAAAATATTATAACTTTACCACTCTGATAAAGTTCGGGTAGCATTATGGAATACATTAATACCTAAATAATAAATATTTTCTGAAGAAAAAGTGTAATTATATGGAAGATTCCTATAAATAATTACATGTTTTCCTTCTGTTTCTCAAAGGATTTCTAAAAGCAGTCGTCAAAAAAAAAAGGTAGTGTTCCGGTGATTACGACGTACTATTTAGGGGGAGAGGTGTCAACAATCGCGCAAAATGTGTCTGGGGGAGGGGTCGAAGTCTAAAAATAGTTAAAAATCATTGACGTACTTTATGGACGGCCTTTATCTCACTGTTCGATTGAAGGGTGAAATATATAAACGCCTGCCCTTTTGGTAAGACTGAGGTATTAAACATTTGAAAGAGCATTCAAGAAAAGAAAGATACTAACCTGGTTTTGTGTTTCTATAGTTATGCAGTAGGCTGTTCTAAAATACACAATAGAGCAGAGAGGTCATTATCTGAATGAAATGAAAACCAAAAAGTTCTTGACTGTAAAAGTTCCTGAAAGTAAACAATTGAGAATGGCTGAGAAATAAATTCGAAAATATAATCCCAAAATATAGTCCCGCACTTTCATGTTTCTTTTTATTCTGATGAATTTTGTCTGAATGGCTGTGAAAAAAAAAGTCGGATCTTCACAAAAAGAATTTGAAAACTGCATTTTAATATGCAACGCATGATTTAACGGCATTGTTCCTGCTGAACCTGAGCTGAAAACCAAAATTTTAATGATACCTTTAAGATTCTATCCACCTGTACCACGAAATAGTGAAATCACAAATTACATCCCAGAGATTTTTCAATTCCTAATAAGTAGCCCATCTGCGAGTGAGACATGAAACGTGAAATAATTTTTGATCGACTCCGCAAGTAAATTCTGGTGGAATCAAGGTTCCACTTTGACTGAACCAAGAAGAAACACAACAACAATGTCCCAAATCTCTCAAAGTTGTACCATACCTACAAGGAATCTTATAATTTTATATTTGTGCTAATCTTAATGTTAAATTGTAATGTATAATCGCAGAAAACATGTAAATGGATTACTAATCTTAATTTCAAAGCTCAAATGGATCTGCGAGTACAATAATTGCCGATTATAACGTAACAGTGTTGTTGAAAATGTGCAGTGAGTGGGAAACTGATGAGGCCGTATCAGTCTTTTACTTACGATAAAAGCTTGGTTTGTTCGTAGTCAACTTGAACGTGTCGTTCAGAACGTGGTTCAGGATGAATGGGTAACATACACGACGTTACTCGAAAACAAATACAGAAACTGCAGATCGCCTACATCATGCACAAAACAAGTATGATTTTTTTTAAGTTTCCGTCACGTTTTTACAATTCGAGATAGGAAAACGGCATTAAATGACGAAAATGTAAAACACTGTCCTTCATTTTCTAACATACCCCAAGGAAATACAATAGAAACAACACAGAAAACTCCATGTATGTACATATGTTGGGAATTTGCCTTTTAGAATATGTAACTATCATGTGTCGAGTTGAGCTCTGACATTTACACAAAAAACGATGTATATTTAGACAGTGAATAACTGTTTTGTTCAGTATTTTCTAAAACAAAAGAAGTATTATTTCTATTCATTTAAAGTTTATTTTGCTCACTTTTAATTATTCCAAACAAAAATTCCGCACGGCTTGAAAAAAGCGACTGAGTCCTGGAATATACTGTATATATTATCTCTCTTGAGAGACTAATTTGTCCAACAAATGTGCATGCTGGCACAAATACAATTGTACTAGTATATGACAGTTTTCAACAAAATATTACGATAATTCTAGTGCCATAATATAAAAAATTATGTACTGCAGCAGAACTGGTCAATACACCAAGTACCTTAGAATGAAGTGGTAATCCATTTAATCAGCGTAAGAAAACAAAATACCATTTGCCAAGATTTTGCACACCTAAGATTGTCATTTTTTTTTCAAGTTTGTAACGCTATTAGCCTTGAAAAAGCCACCCGTAGAGAAGGGAAAGCTTGGCAAATTTTCTACGCCGATTAAACGGATTATCACTTCAGACTTCTATACTGCGGCTTACATTTATTTCATAGGCGGAGGCGAAAGGAAACCTAATGTTCTTTATATAATGATTGTTTTTTTTTCGGATTTACTAACAAGGTTCTATATCAGAATATAACAAATACTTCGCAGAAGGTAATGGACCTATCTGTTAGAACTTTAGGGAAAAATATGAAACTATTGTATCTATTTCCGGTGACCAATACGAACCGTCGAATCACATTATTGTGACCACCTCCTACTTTAGCCAATAAAAGAAGGCACGTGTAAAGAGCTGGCTTGGACGGTATATAAAGTGTGCTGTAGGCATTCTGAGAACATATCACTTGTTGCTGACATGCAAAAAAAAGTTGCGATTTATCAGATTTCCAAAAAGGGATGATTACCCGCTTTCGAAACAAGGGTGGAGGTATATCAGAAACAGGGCAGTTTATTAACTGTTCGAGTGTTACTCTGGTTAAAGTGCATCGTGATTAAAAAGATGGCACCATTACAAATAAGCGAAGTGGAAACTGCGGAGCACCAGGTGCCATTGATGTGAGAAGTGAACGTCGGCTTCGAAGGTGCGCGATGGCCGATCGACACGCTACAATGGAGGAACTCACTGTCCGAATGAACCAGAGAGCTACCAGAAGTGTGTCTAATATGACAGTTCAGCTTATCGTGCTGCTTATGGGAATCCGATGCAGACGGATGACCAATGCACCTATGATAACGAAGGTGCATCGGTAGTTACATTTTCACGCAGTATCGGAAATGGACCTACACTGTAAAGGATTGCCTTCTCCGATTAATCACGTCTTGTGCTTCATCGAACAGATGGACGTTGGCGTATAATTTGAGAAACATCGGAGAACAAACGCTCTTTAACCATTGCTGAAAGAACACAAGCTAATGGGGACAGAGTCATGGTTTGGGGATGTTTTCTACGCATTCTCTGGGTCCACTCATGCTTGAGGAAGACACTATGGACTGAATTCGGTATGAATCCATGCTTGCAGACCACATAGACCCATACATGCTGATTCTCTTCCCTGGGGCAGATGGGATCATCCGGCATGACAATGCAACGTGTCACACAGCTGGAAATGTCGGAGAGTGTTTGAAAGAACACGATGAAGTCTTCAAAGAACTTCCCTGACCCCTTATTCTCCAGACTTAAACCCAATTGAAAATCTGTGGGACCACTTCAATCGTGTTGTTCGCTCTATGTATATTCCACCACGCATTCTCCAACAGCTGTCAAATGCACTGCAGTCAGCATTGCACAACATACTTGTGAACATCTTTTAGCAGTTTACTGTGTCACTCCTAGCCCGTCTCTCTGATGTAGGTGCTGCACACGGCGGTTACTCTGGATGTTAACTGGTGGTCACCATAATGTGCTGTGTCAAGTGTGTTGAACTTCAGGGTAAATATGTCGAATAGGGTGTAAGTTTCGTGACTCTAGCCTATTTCTTTCTTGGCGAGGCAGAGAACCTATCAGCATCCCCTCGTGTTTAAAACTGAAAAGCAACTAATTTCCACCAGGAACATTATACCTGCAAACTGGCCGGTTGAGGAACTATCTAACGCCATGCGGAGGATGAAAGTCAGAAAAAGCAAAATTTATTTATGACTCATATCAGACTTTACATGTGTGGATGGCGAAGTGGGATTCATATAAAATTAATTAGTGGGAGTTGAAAAAGGGAGGAAAAAACACCTTTTTCCGTATTGTGAAACACTGTACAAATTCAGTGCATTGTAAGGATTCCCGACGCCACCTGCTGAAATCATATTGAACAAAATGGAATGACGTAGTAGTTTTATTTATACGAGTATATATGCAGTAGTGTATAACAAAAAACAAAGTAGAAATAAAACATTATTAAACAGTAAAAACGAAACGAAGTATGCTCGCTTAGGCTTCCAGTTAATCAGGATATTTTGTTACAACTCCACACTAAAAATTGTAGGTAAATATTTTGTGAATGAGGCTCAAATCTCTAAAGGGTTATTTTCTTCATTCCTTAGTAAAGTAAAAGTATGTTCTAATAAAAAGTCCTTTTGTTCATTTTATTTACACGAGCGAACCTTACAGCTTGCTTAACTCCACAAACAAAAATCAGACGCTCACTGTCCGAAGACGCGAAAGCAAATGTTAAACAGCAAAGCGACCAGCAGCAAAAGCCAGTTTAACGCATGCGCATTTCAGTGCGCATGCGCTCCTTCATTACTGATCTCCGAAGCTTCGTCAAAGCAGCCAAGGCGACGAGTTGACGGGTGTCGTCTCTACCATCAAGTGGTAATCATTGCTCTCTAGAGAACGGATATGGAGGGATGTAATGTGGTACACAGCAATTCAACTATTGATGTGGCTCACATTTGCTTTTAGAAAATCTATGAACTGGTTACTGCTACGGATTTTCTTTCCAAATTTTTTGAATTAAAAGAAAAATCATTTACTTTTTCTCATTATTTTCCGAGACTTAGCCACCTCGGATCAAAATGACCCGAAGCCACTAAGGATTACTAAATCACATGGCGCAACTAATATTTCTCGCTGTTTCACGTGTTTCAAAATACACGGTCGACTCACATTATTGTCAACACCGGCTAATATCCAGAATAACCACCGTGTGCATCGCGGACAGCAGCTACACTGGCTGGGAGTGACTCAATTAAGTGCTGGAAGGTATTCACGGGTATGTGGAGTCTCGCTGACTGCAGTGCATCTGACATCTGCTGGAGAGTGCATGGCGGAGTATCCATAGTGCGAACAACACCATCGAGGTGGTCCCACAGATGTTAAGTTAGGTTTATTTCTGGGGTATTTGTTGGCCAGGGAAGTTCTCTGAAGTTTTCACGGTGCTCTTCCAGCCACTCTCGGACATTTCTAGCTGTGTGGCACGTCGCATTGTCTCGCTGGAAGATCCATTCCGCCGCAGGGAAGACAATCAGCGTGTATGTGTGTACGTGGCCTGCAAGGATGGATTCATAATAAATTCGGTCCACAGTGCCTTCCAAAGGAATGAGTGCACCGAGGCAATGCCACGAAGACATTTCCCACACCATAACGCTGCCCCCACAAGCTTGTGTTTCTAAAGCAATGGCTGAAGAGTGTTTGTTTTCTCCGATGTTTCTTGCATTATATGCCAACGTCTATCTGTTCGATGAAGTAGAATACGTGACTCATCCGAGAAGACAATACTCAGCCAATAAGCGGAGGTTCAATTCCAATACTGCTCTTAAAATGTAAACCTTTTTTCCGATGCACCTTCGTTAGCATCGGTGCAGTGACCGTCTGTCTGTATCAGAGACACGTACGCAGCATGGTTCTTGAACTGTCGTTTTAAACACAATTCCTGTAGTCTGCTGCTTCATCGGCCACTGAGTTGCTCCAATATAGAGTGTTGATCGCTCCTCACGCCCCTTCGAAGCCTACGTTCACCTCTCACATCAACATTACCTTATGATCCGCAGTATACACGTCGCACATTCGCAATGGTGCCATTTATCCAATCACGATTCACTTTAACCACAGCAGCACGCGAACAGTTCACAGGCTGTGCTGTTTGAGAAATACTGCCACACTTGGTCCAAAAGACGATAATCACCCCTTTTTGCAAATCTGATAAATCGCTCCTTTTATCCAAGACAGCAACGAGTACATACCCTCCAAGGCAGCTCACAAAACGTGCTTTCTTCCATTGGAAACGTGCTGTTGACGTCAAACGTAGGAGGTGGTCAGAATAATGTGACTCGACTGTGTAATTTCTAATGAAAACGCCACCAACAGAATTTGCCTTGGATTTAATGTTTATTCTTTTTTCATAAAAAATAAATAAAATGCATTTTTTTCTTAGTTCAACGACTACATGAGCAGCTCCTAAGAGGTATAAGCAGTCGCACAACCATTTCCTCTACTGGATCCGCATATTACGCAAATTACGGAAGTGAATTAACTTCGTTAACTCATCCCTTAACTAACGAACGGTGAATGTCTTTGGAAATTAAACTTTTCTTTAGAGTTGGCCATGTGACAGATTGAGAGCAGACTTTGATTACAAAGCAAAATCATGCATACATGCAACATGTGCACAAAAGTCAAGATACATTACCAAAAACTTAATTTTTCCTTTCCTGTTTAAATCTGAAATGTGGCGAAGGTCTTTCTAATTTTAATGGTAGGGCTATAGGAAAAGAAATTTTCCATATTTTTTTTGACCGTTTTATTGGTGAAACGCCACCTATGTCTAAACGGAAAAATATTGCTATAGGACCGATCAACATTCTAACTGGTAAGCGCAAAGGCAAACTGGTAAAGGTCAATAGGTGCCGTGCATGTGATTAATAGCACCACTTAAAAACCTTACTCGTGGATAGACTTTAGGTTTAATACACCACATCATTTTAAAAAACACTTTGAAGATGAAGTTCTTGAAATGGCGTTAGAGAAAAGCCATACCTAACGAGCATTTGCGCTAACTTATCATTGCAGGAAACATCAATTTCAAATCTCAATTAAGTGTAAATATTAATTTAATGATAAATATTTTTTATATCATTTCCAAATAAATTTAGCGTGTTTACAACCAAAACGTGAGTTACATGTTACTTACAAATGATGCGGAAAATACCATTGTGTATCTTTAAAATCTTTAATGAGGGATTTTGTGGGAAATAAATGTATGACATTATATTGTTATAGCTATCGTTTTCTGATAAAGTGTGGAGGTCTACATTATTTTATCAGAAATCCTCCTGCCTCAAAAACCTAGAAAGACATGCGTCCCTTCATTTACGTAAAAAGGTTCCGATAATCCTGCTTTAAAAATACATTCGAGATATATGTATGAAGAAAATAAAATGAGTTTAGACACAGTGACCTAATTTTTCTCTTGATTTAAAAATTTAGACTACTTCTCTATCGGGATATAACGACTATCATTACCAACTCTGAGTGTTTTCGAAAGTCACTCGTACCTAGAATATTTCCACTGAGTTCAAAGGAAGGAGAAAACAGGGCCTGTTAGAAAAGAACATCACTCATGCTTGAACTGGTACTCGAGCTCAGACCGTCTCAGACAAATCTCTAAAAGACCGAGACCCAGAACAGTTTGCAGCTAGAGCAAAAAAAAATAGGTTTCCAGGTTTCATCACTTCTTGCATATCTCCAAGTAATACCCATCAACTTTACTCTGTGCCTAACAAATCGTACAATTTGAAGTCTCTAATATATGAGAGAACAAATGAAAGACTCAGGGTAAATGGAAGCTAATATGTAATAATACAATTCACAACATACAGCGAAGAGCCAAATTGTTTTGGCCATATATGTAAAATGATATTGGGGATATACACTAGCCGATAAAATGGCTATTTCCCGAAGAGGCACGGACGTTAAAAGATTTTTAAGCATTGTTTCTTGCATCTGATAGCAATCATTTCATCAGGTGATCCTTTAACTCTTGTAAGATACGGATTGAGACCCCCGCCACAGAAGCTCGATTGATTTGATGTCTGGGAAATTTAGAGTCCATCGCAGTATCTGAATTTCTTCATGTTCAACAAAACATTCTCGAGCAATCCGAGCAGGGTGGCACGACACGTAATGCTGCTAAAGGAAGGCAATACTGTATGGAATACCGTTGCTATGAAAGCGCGTATCTGGTATGAAATGATGTTTAGTCAAGTGTTAGACCTCATAGATTCGTATAAATGAATGGCTGATCCCAGGCCTTCACAGTTGATCATTGCGCAAATTTTTCCAGTTATCACAACTAATGCTATTTGTTCGGAACATTTTGTATCAGTTTTAGAACCGCGATTGTAAAACTGCTACAAAATATTTCTAAACAAACGTTAATGCTAATCATTGGCTTATCCAGATCCGATGATCCATATTAAAGTGAGCATTCTCAAGGTAAAAAAGTAATTCCATAAGTAAAATATCTGAAACGTCTTAATAACGAGGAGCAGAATACCAATTATGTAGAAAATGGTACAATTATATCAGTGATCCAATTTATTGGCAAGGGAATATATAAATAAGCGTTTCCAAGCTCTCGCACATTAACGAGATGGCTTTTTTAAGGAAGTTAGACTTAAACAGCAATCTAAATAATAGGACGCTTTAATAATTTGAACGAGGTAACTTGAGGTGACAATAAATAGGTACGACCTTATTTATATTCATTTAAAAATAAAAGGTAATACGTTGGTTGTGCACACGGTATCCTCGTAGGTAGAAAGCGTTACTTGAAGAACTGGCTCCAAATTCGTGGCAACTCGAGTGAGACACTATCATTGAAAATATCACAGTTGGTAATGATCTCCAAGGTTTCCTTAATGGTTATACATTTAGAGGTACAGTAGTTAACTAATTACTTTATATCATCCCACATAGGAGTAGCGGACTTGGATTTGACTTCTCAGGATAGGACACTAGTTTCTTGACGGTATTTTGTGTCTCTTTCATGCTCGTTGACTCTGAAATTTGAAATAGTTCTTCGAGTAACGCCTTCTCTCTACCAGGATATCTCGTGGGCAACCAACGATAATATTTTTATCTTAAAATGAATATAACGTCGTTTATAACGTCGTTTCTATTTATTTTCAAGTCAATTCACTACGTTCAAATTGTTAAAGCGTTTTATTATTCAGACGACAGTTTCTAACTTCCTTGAAAAAGCCATTTGGTTGATGCGTGACAGCTTAGGAACGCTTATTTATATATTCATTCGCCAATACATCGAATTACTAGCATAGTTTTTTTCTTTCGTGTGGTGCGTCGCCTGAAAGTGCATTCTTGACTCTATTTCACTACTGAAATAACCGATTCATCAAGCCTGAAAAGTGATTTCTCGCATTTTTTTCTTTGGGAAAAGCTACCACAAAATTTATCCAAATTTATGACAACTTCTCGGAGTCAAAAATTGTCATATAACTTATAAGTGTAATATTATACAGGGTGTAGGTGAACCATAAGCCTCATATGCGGAGACAGCATGAAATAAAGTACACTAAAAAAGTAAATGCACCTGAGTTTGCAACCCATCATTAACGACACGTACAAGAGCCAAACGAAGTGGGTTAAAGAAGAGAACAAGCAGGTAAATATATTTCACTTTTTTCCAGCATTACAGAGCCCATTGAATCATGTAAGCACATCGGTGTTAAAGAAAGATTTGCGATGTGTCCTGTGTAGTGCTGTTGCGGATCTTTAAAAAATTTGAATCCCCACGTCGTTCTCATGATGATATGTTTAACGTTTGAATGATTCTTATTGGCAGCGTCTGGGGTTTTCTTTTGAAAATGTTTGACGAGCAAACATTTTTTGTGTGCTAACATTTATTTCCATGGTGATCATAATGCATTACCTAGTACGACCTTCAGAATTAACAAGTGCAAAATATCTTCGGTTAAAGTTATGCTCCAACAACACGTTATGATAACAAGCTTTTCAATTTAACATACGCTTAAACAAGCGTTTCCGAAATGTATCAATTTAGAATTACTGGGGAAAAAATATGCTGCAATTTAAAATAAATAAGATCATTTTTCTAAATAAAAACTGCAAACAAAAAGCATTATGGTTTTCCCATAAGAGCAAATCATTCTTCAGTGGAATTGCTTTTTGGGTGATTTTTTAAATATTAATATGATTTTCTTTTCATTCCTCTTTAAATAATTTTTTTCACGGTGTGGAGGGGGGATTCCGGCCTTTTGAGTGAATCCAAATTTTGCACAACAAATCCTTTTATTTTTATAAATATATTTTTATCGTCTTTTATTATTTTTAACTTTATCTTAAAATGACCGTATTTAAAATACCAAAGAGTAAACGAAAATTCAACCAAACACTGCTACCCGACTGTCGGCCACAATTAAAATATTAGTAAGTCATAAGGGCTATTTTGGCACCTTCTGCGCTCATGAATTCGTTCTATAGCTCGTAAGGTACTACAGATGGAATTGATTAAGCTTTCAGAAGATGACATTTTAAAGTCCTAATTTGACGCTAAGGCAGAACGAGTTGATACATGGGAAAATGCAATAGAATACCCATGACTTCGGCAACATAAAGGAAAAGTGCTTTATGCTGCGAATCTATATTCGCCTACCTAACTCAAATCAAGACGCTCTTAAACTCAAAAATTGCGGATACCCATCTACAGGATCACTTTAATGTGCGGAATTCCATGCTGCAACAAAATGCTAAAATGCTTTCCAACAAAAATCTGTTACAACAAAGTTAATAAAACGTTAGTTATCTTTAGAATTAGCATTGTTTTTTAGTTTTTGGAAGTTAATTAGCACATAAGATTTTTACATAATTATATACATTTTGAAGTATATCTAAAAGAAGTTTCTTGAAAGCGGGATTGTTAAATTACAGCTAACTTGTTGCCGCCTCCGAACAAGAAAAGTTTCCTCACCTCTGATTCAGTTTCTTCAGTTGACAAATTCGACAGATGTTTTTCTTTCTTTTTCCGATAAAATTTATTTTGATATAACATATCGATGCATCGAAATTAGGCCTAATTTGAGGGACATTGTTTAATTGATTGTCTCCATCTCACAGTAGTTAATGAAGGTGCTGTAAAGGAAAGGAAGAAATGATGCTACGATATTTACCATCGTCAGCAGAATATAAAAGTACGTTCTCGTCAACAAAATGGGATTTAAGAATTGAAACTACGAAATAAAGTACGTAACATTTTAAATGGAGATTGCCTTTACTGTATTTCGTGCAACAGTTTTCCTTGAAACATTTGCATCATATCTCTAATTATTCATTTAGATAATAAATCCAGTCATCAAGAAAGAAAGTGCATGGATAAACTTGCTGCTGTGCGCGAAACCTGAGAAAAGTGGATAGAAAATATGACACAAGTATATTATTCTGATTAAAATGTTATAGTCGATGAGCAATAAGTTACATTTCGTGGTGGATGCACTTCCAAGCAGTATATTCCCAGTAACCCTGCTAAATATGAAATTGAAATATTCACTTTCTGTGCCGGTAAAACTTCCGATGTTCTGCAGACAAAAATTGATACTGGAAAAGAACCAGGATCAACGGAGGGGGAAATCAGGGCATGCGAATATTGTGTTACCTTAAATATGAGCTCAGGGTTAAAAATCTTACAAGTGATAACTTTTCACTTCCCACAATATAGGCCAATTTCTTCTACAACGGCAAATTTCTATTCGTGGAACAAATAGAAAAAAAGAACACAACTTCTACTACAAATGACAAAAATGAAGAAAACATGATCTTCATAGCTCGTTCTTTTATTTTGCAACGGATGCAATAGTTGTAAGCTATTAGGGGTATGCAAAAGTTCCCGCTGTTTTAAGGAGAAAGCAGATGGGAACAATCAGGAAATTATTATACTACACATTTATTCAACGAAATATTGGGTGTTAGCATCAATGAACTTTTGCCATTTTTTAGGCAACAAGTGCATGCCCCTGTGACAGTAGGAATCGGGTTTTTAGCTGTAGAACTCAGAGAAAAACATACCACATCTGAAAATTGGGTGAACCACTGTTGGCCTAGGGCATGTTGCATAAAGCGAAACAGATGAAGGTCAGAGAGTACAATGTCCGGGGAGTAATTCGTGTGCAGTAAACTCTCCGCTTGCAACAGTTCAAGAGTTTATTTCATGGTGGAACCGACATGTGATCTGGCATTATCGTGTAACAGGATGGCTGGGTGGCGTTCTTTACCTGTCCGTGGGCATTTTTGCTCCATTGCGGTGTTCAGTTTCATCAACTAATCGCTCTATCGCTGTGCAGATATTGTTTCTCCGGTTTCAACAGTTCGAAGTACAGCATTCCGTACATATCTCACCACACACAACATCACCTTTGTCCCATGGAAATCCTGTTTTGCAGTGGATGTTGATGGATGGCCTCAGTTGACCCAGCATCGCTTCGGTACGGGGTTATCGCAATACCCATTTTTCACTCCCGGTAACAAACTTTCACGAGATGTTTTTCACCTTAAAACCTCTTCAGCAACGACATGCAGAAGCTCAACAGTTGACCAATATTACTCTCCGTTAAAGCATGCGGAACCCACTCACCATTCTCCTGGATCTTCCCCAAGGCCTTTACACGCTGTACCACCGTCGATTGGGCACTTGCCGACATCACGCCAGTTGCGTGGTCGATTGTGTGGCATCCTCTTGCAACAGCGATTCCAGCTCCTCGTCTGTGAATTCCTACTGTCTCCCTGCACGTGTGTGTCTTGTCTTTCAAGCTTAGATAACATTTCTTAAATCTGGCAAACCATTCGCACACGTTCGCTCACCCATAATCGTTTTGCCATGCGCTTGACATGTGGAAACGTATGCTTCACCCTCACATTTCCCTAAATTAAACATGAATAACAAACAGTGCCGCAAATGAACTTTATCGACAGCCGTGCTTGGCTTCATGTAAGAACTGATAGCATGGGTCGGCGGCGAGTTCTAGCCCTACAGAGCCCGCTAGCGGAGGCCGTGGCAACTTTTGCATACACCTACCACATCCCAAAAAAAGAACAAGAACGTTATTTCTATGAGCACGTAGCATCATGAAAAAGCAGTCAGTAGTAAACCTGACAAAAAAATCACAAATGGCATTAGATTACAATGCAAGTAAAGGGGTTGTGCATACCCTTGATTAACATTTGAATACGTTCACCATAAAAAGAAAAACAAACCGCTATTCAATTAATATTTTCTATAACATGCCTGACTGTTCTGCATACAACGTGTTTGTTCTATGGACTTCAACAGACATCAAATGGAATGAAAACAAACCAAGCCTGAAGGATGGTCATTGTTGGAGAATTTAGGGAAATAACTTATTACTCCACACACAGAATCCAGGAAACATCTTCCAATAACAGAGGAGACACCTAACATAATGGAAAGAATAAAGGGTAAAAACGAAACCAGCTTCAGGATTTGCTGTGGATTCTTCAGTGAGTAACAAACATACACGGTGCAAATTATGTCCTACAATTAATAACAATAAAAAATACACTGTGCACTAATTGCAAAAAACACATTTGTAAGTTACACATACAGTATATTATTATTGTCCAAACCACAAATCAAAATGAAAAGTGAGATTCCAAGACGCACATAGCATTTAAATAAATAAAAAAAAATTAGTTGTTGAGTTTGATGATTATTTATACATGTTTTATATTATTTCCACAGTATTTTATATTATTACATCACTTGACGTTTATTGCAATAAAGCTTACTGCAGCTTATTTTACTTCTGGAAATGATAATATTCTGAAAATGGTCATATTGCCCCATACACTACCGGCGCGTGGGAAATATGAGCAGAACAGCATGATTGATCCATGCAAAAGCGAAACAAATTGAGTTTTGAACTTAGGTTTAATTTCAGCATAAATGAGAGAAACAAAGTCACGGGAGGGAGTACTGAGCTGAAATTCAGAAGACCCCAGTAGAAATGAGCTGAGGTTCAGAAAGCTCATGGCGTTGTGAAGACTCACCATCTTTTACGGCCGTTTCTTCCATCCTTAGTCAAGGATACTTCTACGGTGGCTAATCGAAAAACCAGAAAACATATATTGTACAACTGATACGACGATACCACTTTTTAATCTGCGTAGCACCCATAGCTACGTTGTTAAAGCATTATTTATCTTCTCAACTTCTGTGAATGCGTATCACCGAGTTTTGACAGAATTTAATGCCAAATCTTGTCTCTACCCGTGTGGTCATTTTGGCTCGAAATACAAATGCAACGCCACATGGTACAGGTACAACTATCACGGATGCCTGGCTGTGACCGAAAATTACGTGGCCTAGGAAAAAAATCGCGCATGCGCAGTAGGGTCCCAAAGTCTCCTGGCTGCAATTTGTTGCCGCCAAAACAAAAAATGAGGTGGGGTATTTTTTGTTCAGTCTTCGTATTGCTTCATTCGTCACAACTAACATTCACCATCAGTTACTACTCAGCTAACTCTGGAGGAAATACAATGCCACTGAATGAAGACGAACACTGTATTGTAGTAGCACTGAATTAAGATTAATAATATCAGAGATTTGGATACTGTATAAATTTCGTTTAATGTGTATGAATTTACTACAAAAGCGCTGGAACGAATGTGTCTCTAAACGAAGAATTAGCTGTAATAGAAAAACGAAAACAGGGCGTCTGTGGCAAGCATTTGTGCGAAGTGTAGAATTGCAAAACAAATTGTGTCAGACATAAAAAGAACGAATGAACTGTTAAAATGTGTGCTAACAATTAAATATGGAAATAGAACAAAGTGAAGTCAAGCGAATGAGAATGCCAACAGAGCAAACTCTGAATGATGTTTTGTAAAAGATCGTTGTTGTTGGAGGAATTGGGAATATCACTTTTCACTCCATACACAGAATCAAGGATCGTCTTCCAAGAACTGAAGAGACACGTAACATAGTGGAAACAATACAGGGTAAAAATCAAAAGCATCTTCAGGATCTGCTGTGGATTTTTCAGTGAGTATCAAAAACCGCTCCGTTCAAGTGGGTTGGCTGTTAGAGGAATTGAAATTTTATTCAAGCTGGCCAGAAAAGTCTAGAAAAATACACTCAAGAAGCGCTAATAGCGAAGTAATTCCGTTTAATCACCGGTGTAATACGCTCAAAGAGCAGCCATTCTTTCGCTGTCCAGCAGGAGAATTTTTCAACGCTAGGTACACATTTTATGTCTGCACCAGTGTTTGAACGGATTTAATTCGGTATTAGCGCTTCTTGAGTGTGCAGGGTCTCGTGTACTTTAAAATAACAATACTAGCTAAATAGTTAGGAAAAGATACGTTTTCGGCGATTTCGCGTTTGCTTTTCAGATTTCGAAGACGCCAGAACATGTCAAATTAAAAAAAAAATTGTGAGAGTCTCAGTGCTGATGTTGAAGCCGTTGAGCCATTTAGGGAAAAAAATAATGAATTTATTAAGGAGGAAGGTATAAAGCCTTACCTGTGAGCACGAAAGCATCTAAGCATAAAAACAACACTCCCAGAATCAATATTTGTGAAGAACGGTTGTTCGCTTTATTGTGGAAATGCCAACGGTAGCCAAATGTTAAAATCCGTAATGAAAATTCATCTGTGCTTTATTACAACTCAAAAAATGTTTTGCTTACTACAGAAATTCTGGTAGATTGGTTTCACAAGAAAGAGTGCTAGAAATCGGAAATTAACAAGTGGAACATTTAAAAGTAGCCGCAGATGAAGTGAAGGCAATAATGTTCCTTGATAACGCTCCAGCTCATCCCGATACCAAAAAACGTTCTAGCAATTTTGGAAACATTAGGTACGTGTTTCTGTCAGCAAATACCACTTTCCTCAAACAACCCATGAACCAAGGCGTTATAAACACGGTCAAAAGACTGTATACAAGAGGTTTCTCAGTGCAGTACAGGAGGTCGAAGACCCAACCCGTGGCGAAGAAGAGAATAGAAGTAATCGAAATCACTAGAACTTAAACTGTACAGTTTGAAGTCCATGACCTCCCTTTCTCAGTTTCCATAAAAATATAATATCTTCTAAGTTGGCGAATTCCCGGGTGGAACTTTTATTGAATGAAGATGTCGAACCAGAAAAACTGGATGTCAGACGCAAGAATTTAGATTAACTGTAGGTCGACGGGGCGAACAAGATGTCGTATTAGAGGATGTGGAGGCGGGACTGGATGCTGTTGAAAATCATCCATGTCATAAAGTTTTGACAGAAGAGTGAACTGTGGACAGAGTCACGGTAACGGCATGTTCTGAGGACGAATTAGAAGAAGAAGAACATAGCATTTTGCAAAAATCAGGCTGGGATATATAATAGAACACTTCAACTGTGTAATCAAGTTTGTTGAGAAAAGCGAAAATAAATAAATATCTGGGTACTACGACCACTTACGACACCACCACGTAATATTAGTAAACACTATAAACTCCAAAGTAACACATCAGAAGATAAACACGTATTGACACTAGTTCGTGCAGAATATGCTTTAATGTGACAGAACCAACTTCATCAAGCAAACACACAGCATCATAACTGTCCAGTATCTATACATGTACTTTGCTTTAATTTACATTTTAAATTGCGTATGTATGCTTTAAATGTAAAATACCCATGCCTTTATTTTAGAAATTAACGGATGTTTAACGTACCTTTCGCCATTTTTCAGCTTTTTATTTCAGTGAATTGGGGCTTGTTTTACTCCGTACAACTCTACCACCTCACCAATTTGTTGGATTAACGAGGTTTTACCGTATTAGCACCTACATTCCTAGCATCAGATATATGACCATTGTCAAATTGTTTTACGTCGCAATGTTTTTCCATTGGTTTCAAACGTTTATTAATTATGTACTGAAGATAGATGAGCAAAATTTATAATTTCCCGCGTGAATTTGATATCACATGGTGTTTCATTATGGCTCCAGTGTACGTTAAATATTACGTAGCACAGAACGAAAGATATGAGCTACAACTGTGGCAAATGGACACAGATCCAAAAGTTTAGAGGCACATTGTACGCTTCTTCAAGCGACTATTTGGAAAGGGGCTAAAGTCCAACGGACAGAAATAAGTTTAAATTTATATATTTTAAATGTTTAGGATTTTTCGAATACGAAACCGAATGCTCCTAGTAAGGAGCTTGGTAGTATTTGTGGTTTGGGTGATTTCTTAACTGTTAAAAAAAGTATTTCTCTTTGGTAGAAATAATATATGTGACCAAACCAAAATAATTGAAGTAATTGAAAATTCATATTTGACCAATTTTATTGATCAAGCCTGATGAATAGGGTTACAAAAATTGTTAATTATACTGGGATCCTTTGTCCCATACTTACAGCTTTGGTTATGTACTTTCTTTGTACCTGATTATCAGAAAATATAGATTATAGAATGTTCCACGAGAGCAGGAAATCGACGTGCAATGTAGAAAGTTTTCTCAAGAAACACAGGTGAAGAAGCACGGAGAAATAATGCTTTTCTTTTGTGAATATGGGGTACACAGGCTATGAAATACGAAATACATCCTTCATAACATTTACAAATTTTATTTGGTGTGGGTTGGAGGTATACGTACTATCTGAATGAAATCTCCCAGTTTACTTGTAAGCGTCATTCAAGAAAAACAAACGTTTTTATTATGTCTTATTAACAGTATATCCGATTCTAAATCGTTTGGTGAAACTGTGGATAAATATCGAACTGGTACTAACACTAGAGTTTTCAGTTGTATACACTTGACTTCATTAATGAATTGTAAAGGCGTCATATGAGAAACTGAAAAGTGCAAAGCGATTTAATTTTAAAATGTGTTCGATGATGGGTTTCTTATCATTATCTTCTTTATTTCGTTGAATTATACATGAAATCAAAAATCAGAAATAAGAATAAAGAGCGATTTCTTTAATCATAGATGACAACACTGTTATAACTGTTATTTACCAAATATAATTTCTGATTTTTCGAGATGTTTTCTTGCTACCGGTGGTCTACATTGATGTTTATTCCGTTCGTTAATTATTTGTTCGCTGTCATTCCGAGTTCGATCAGTCATAAAGCCCATAATCTGCATCAGTCTTAACAAAGCAACAACTAAGTAAATAATTCAAAAGTGTATTTGCAATTCAAAGCAACTTCAAGGCAGATTTTCGAGCTTTCCCTTCTTTTCAAACCATGGACCTTCGTTACCCCCTATTTCCTCATAACTGAAATTCGAGATACGCCAAGGCATCGGTGGCATCTCCTCTCGATATTTCCGCGGTTTCCCTTAAGTGTCACTCAGATGTCAAAACTGGAAACTTCTTTTTCACGCAACATTTTACCTAGATTCCTCCAAAACCCAAGAGCTGATTTCCTTAGTTCGTAGATATGTTGTGCGATTTATGAGAGTGTAAGAAACAAATAGGCAAATTTGGTCCCGGTACTAGAAAATTTACTAGACAGGTGCAGCAATGCAACAAGAGAAACTAACTGAGGATCTTATTTCTAAGGTAGGATTCCTTTCAGGAAGTGCGCCGGATTAACTTTCCTTCTTATGTGGTTTCGTTATTTAGGACTCCCATTCGCAGCAGTTAGTTCCTATCACGCATATATCATAAAATACTTTGAGGATTTCATCTATTTCCGTGGGTACTTTTTGAATGAGATGCATTTTTCCCGAATAATTGGCACGCTCATGGAAAGAAGGTCTGGATAGGAATTTAAAATATCATTACGGTTCTGTTAAATAATAATCACAGCATATTGCCAGATGAAAGAATGTACTTGATTCGGTTTGTCAACAAGCCATAATTTCATACATGTGTGTTTGATACTGATTTGCATTTACGCCAAAATTCAAAACAAAATTGTTGACAAGGAATTCAGGTGTACTATTTTTTTAATAAATTAATAAATATTAATTATGTTCACATATAGATGCACTTGAATCACACAGAAAGACAAAACACCTTTGTCTCTGTTACTCAAGCAGTTGTGATTTTTCTATCAAATTCACAAAGCTGGCATATTTCCTCTCGGTAGCAACAAACAGAAAAGCTGAGAATAAAAAAAATACAATAATTTCACACAAACTATCTAGGCTTTCATCCTTTCGATAGTCACCTGCCCGAGCTTCATTTCCAACCATATTCAGTGTTTTACGGGTACGATTTTTGTTGGAATCAGCATATAATCTTGGAGAGGCCAGTATCATTACTAGACGCTGCATCCAGCGTTGTCTTTTATTTTCAAGAAATGAGTTGCACAACTGCTCCGTGTTATAAATTGTTAAATATATAAAATTTAGTTTTACAAAAAAATCCTGGTAATAATGGTATTTTTGCATAAAGTTTTGATACGTAATGTCACGAACATTTTATAAATAAGGAATACAGTAGATTCCGGTTAGTTGAGAAACATGAGGGCTAAAACAGTTTGGCCCATTTAAACGGCTGCACCAATTATGCGAAGCTTTCTCTCAACTAGCTAATTCGGAATGTTCTTCAAAATTGTTGAACTAAATGTCTGCCCTCATTTACCAATGGATCAATTAACTGGAATCTACTGAAGCTGTAAATCAATGAGAAATTACATTGTTAACCAGGCACATTTCTACAATTTTATTAAATATATAAATTATAATTTGCGTATTTCTTTATTACTAAATGTGAAATTTTGGTTGAGTCTTAGATCCCATGAAATGCAGTGTATACATATTAAATATAACAAAAGCAAGGAGAATTACCATTAATGTGAAAATTGGGTCTAAATTAATTACTATTAAAAAGGGGGGACGGTCTTCATAGGCGTGGCTAAATTATGGTAATAATTAAATTAAATATTTGGCCTATTGCAAATTAAATGGGAAAAATAACTTATTTTTAATTGGGGGAGTTATTTTAATTAGGGAAGTCTTGAAATTCTCTTTGTCTGAATGAGAACAAAAGGAATTAGTGGATCATCTCTGGGGGTCTGAGAGCACCGAGGGACCACACCAGACGGCAATTGAGAAACACTCAGACTCCCATAAAGACGGTTTCAAGTGCGTCATTAGTGCCAAATATCTGTTGGGAACGCGGAAAAATTATGATTATGAGGGGCAAGAGGCAACGACGCTTCGTGGGAGAAGCACGAGAGAAATCTCTAAGTGACGAGTGACAAGAAACAGACGAGGCCCACGTGACGGGGAAGGGCCAAAAGTAGGAAAAGGAAGAGAGTTAGTGATTTCGGTACGCTAGCAGGAGGACTGATGGAAGAACTCGCCAGGAATCATCTCGGAACGCCGTTGTAAGCTGGGCCGAGAGATTGCCATGAGAGAATAAGCTCGCCAGGAGGGACTACGCACCGGTCAGCCGTAGTGAGCCCGCTAGGTACTAAACCTGAAGTTCGACTCACACCGATGATAGCACGATACTTTTAAGGGCAGTGTAAGCCGCAAAAGTACAATGGAATAGAGAGGGCTTAGTTAATACTTGGTGGCTGGAGGTGAGCCCGCCAGGTACGGTAAAATTCGTGAACTTAAGAGGAAATTTCAACTACCACAGAAAAGAGCTGCGATATTTGCGTATAAAGGGACGTTCTTTGATAACAGACCGACCAGGACGTCGCGAGAGTTTCTCTTGCTAGATATACTATTCCAGCTGATCTTCGCCCGACTGGGAAATAAGCATTGGTAAAGACACGAAGAGCGAACCCGCGGCCTAAGACGCCGTCTCTTTCCATAGAGGGAGGTCACCGACCTTTCTGGCGCATTGCTTAACGTTGTTTCTTTCCAGCAGAAGAACTTTCGAGACGGATTTCTTGGAAGAAATTCCCCTGCCGGCTTCGCCAGAATCCCCTACGCCGAGTTCGGGGGCAGGAAACTTCATAGACGGATCGCCAGCAAAGAGGAGTCAGCTGTGATTTCCCCTATCCCACGAGTGGACGGGGAAGAGCGGAGAAATTATCAGTGACTTCGAAATAAAGAGGGGAAAACCATTACATTACTGATGACCCTCTGTTAACAACAGGTGAAAACACCACTGTTTCGGTAGTCAAGGAAGGAAGTAAAAAAGGATCCTCCAATAAAAATAAAGTAGGTGAGTGAGAGTGCTACTAAAAAAAATATTGCTTCGAAAAACACCTGGATTATTATATCACAACAGTCAACCATACGTGAGTACTTTTATTTGTCTGTGTTACCCTATCACTGAGCGGAGGAACTGTAATATTTAATAGATACCGGACTCTAAATTTAGAACTGCTAAACGCCCCTTTTTTTGAGACAAAAAATCTAATCTCCGAATCCCGAGTAGAAATCATTTTGGCTCATAATAAAGAAAATTTACCAGTATTTATATCTCCGTGGGCCAGGCACCGGGATATAGTCTCCTCATAAAATAAAGAAATTCAATGGTTAATCTTGCTCTGTTCATTCTATAGGCTCTGGTGTTTTACTTACCTGTATTTCAGCAAGCATAACGTTCTCGCCCATTTATGCCAGCTCTCGAATTAAAAAGAACCTTCAAGTCTAATTTTTTATTGATTGGTGACGAGTGCTACTAAATTATACCGCTCAGCACGTTTTTGTATCACTATATATATGCATTGCGTATATTACGTATAATAACAGACGGAACTGTCTCATATTTTTTTCGACACAAAATTCGTATTTTGGCGATTTCCAGAAAGGAGATTTTGTTTCCAATTCAGATAATTGATTTGTGTATAGTATAACATAGATTACTTCACGGGTTTACTTTAATTTATATTTCAAGAAGAGCATATGTGAACGGACTATTTCATAATGATTATGAGAAGACATTATTTCGATGTAAATGTGTATACATTTAGCAGTTGAGATATATCTCTTGTTTGACAAACAATGAAAAAGAATTGAAACAATTTTAAACGACATTTCCACCTAATACTTAATGAGAGCTATTATAAACAATGGCTATATAAAATAAAAGCAAACTGAATTTGCTACCATCGTACTTATTTTTTATTTACCTTTTACTTAATTAGAAGTGCGCTTTTTAATATCCTCGTGGAAATATACGACTCATATGCATATAGAGGACATGTAATCTATATACATATATATAAATTTGTGAAACATTTTAAAGCTTTTGATAACTCCAAAACTAAATCAAATATGTTTTGCACTACTATCTCCTGCCAATTGCTGAGAGTTGAAAATAAATTTTAAAATTTGGGCACGAAATGTATGCTTCTTGCCGCAGTTCCACACAAATATACTTGCAATATTATAAATCTCCAAAATGTAATCAAAACGACCTGTACATAATGACAGTAGTACCACAAATTTTAAAGAAATTACTATGTGCGTCTGGTAACTCAGATACTCTTAAGACATATCAACATCCTGCTAGCTATTCTATTATGCTGTATTCTTTTATAGTGTTTCTGCTTTCTATGTAACCATTACAGATAGGCCACTGATGATTTGGGTTGTTTAAAATATTACTGTAAGGAATTTGGAGTTCTTTTTGTGTGACGAGCCAACGTCTTTGGCTGAGGCATGAAGACGAACTATGCCTGCCATGAAAGCAGACCAGAGACAGCACTAGATTGCAAAGTTACCAGGCAACTTTGGTCATCGATTCGTGCTGTTCCGGGCATACCGTGGGCCATTCATCGATATGTATCAAATGACCTGCTCTCATTCCTTCCGTTTCTGTGTCCTGCCCAAAAGGCGATCTCGCTGTAGGTGGCTGGGACCAAAACTCTACTCACTGTGGACGGAAGTCAGACAAGAAAATGACAAATACTGCGTGCTTGCCATTCTGACTTGTGCTGTTCTTTTATTTGCATCCTTTTCAAGTGAAGTACGCTTCTAAGAAAAGTTCGGAAGTAACTCGAGCAGTTGGAGGAGTTCAAAAGAGGCCGCATCGCAGGGCTCCAGGGAGCGGGATGGTCTTATCGCCGCAGGAAGCGCCATACCGGTCTTGCGGTAATCACCATAGCACTCTGTTGGCGGCAGTGGATAGAAGAAGGCACGCGGCATCGACAGGAAGTGGTTGGGATTCATAGACGAACCACGGAGAGAGAGGACAGACGGGTTGCTTGACATGCACGAAAGCCACGATTGTGGGTATTCAGCTGGAAGTGGTGCCCTCCATGATCGTCCGCTTAGTGCCAGCACTATTTGCAGACGGCTACATGACGTAGGATTGCACGTAAGGAGATCGTTACGACGACTGCCCTTAACACCATTGCATCGTCTCCAAAGACTGGACTGGTGTCGTGCCAAGCTGTCATGTAGCCACTCAAAAAGGCAGCGGGTGATCTTCAGTGACGAGTTTCGCTTTTGTCTTGAAGGAGACGACCACCGAATCGATGTGCGGATGCAACGTTGTCAGCGCCAAGAAGAACGGTTTGTTGTCGAGTGTTACAATTTCAAAAACCCTGGTGTAATGGTGTGGGGTCCAATTGACTACGATGCCATGTCATCTTTGGTGTTGATTACAGTGACTTTGACATCCCAGCGTTACGTTAATAAGGTCCTGCAGCCAGCCGTCCTACCTTTTCTGAACGCTCACTCCGCTGCGATTTTCCAACAGAACAACGATGGCTGCATAAGGCTTCGGTCTCGAGAGCTTTCCTTCAAAGCGCTGATATTCTGCCATGGCCAGCGGCATCCCCAGATCTATCGCCGATTGAATGTGTGTGGGATGCTGTTGGATGCGCTATTCACACACCACCCTTACCGCACAATCTACACGAACTGCGTGAGAAGATTCAAACTGCATGGAATGGCGTACCGCACGACACCATTAAGAACCTGTAGAACTCCATGCAGAGACGTCTGGCATGCTGTGTGAATAAACATGGCCGTAGTAGGCTATACTGGCAGACACTACTTACTGGCGTGTAGCTCAAGAAATTTTGTCCATATCAATCTGAATGTTTAGTCATTTATTGTTCCTTGTAACCTTTACTTTCCTACCGAATAGTATTGCAATCGAACACGCCCTCCCGTGTGCATTTATTTTTTGACCATGAGTGTATTTAAGAAAGTAACCGGAAAAGATAAAACACGTATTCTAAGAAAATATATAACCTTAGAATAAAAATATCTCTGTTTCAGTACACATAATATTATGTAACACTTCGTTGAAAACAATTTTATAAACGTTTTTGTCATATGAAATCTTCAAACTTTCCTAGGGAATGGGAAACTGATTTACAGGTTCCAACGAAGTTTCAGGCTCACAACGCTATGTCACCTTCTGTTGTTGTAACGACGTCCTCATAGAGACAAGCGGGTTCGTAACGGCACTTCTATAGGTTTTCCGAAATCAACAACAGTACTAGAAAACAAAAATGCTAAAGGACATAAAGTATCTGGATATCTATGGTGTATAAATGATTTAGAATTTCTGTAGAACGTAATGTTATCTGTCAGCTAGAATTATTTTCCTTCCAATTACAAAAAATGTACTAAAATTGATGAAACTGTGTATTCAACTGTGTGTCACATTGTTGCTTTCAACATGGTTATGTAAGTTTCCGCAGCTTAATGATTCATTCATGAGTTTTAGCAATCGGTAATTATCTGCCCTAGATTCCCCTTAAGTTTGTTTTCATTGTGCTTTGCATCAGTGCTTTCGAAAATACTTGTTCAGGATAAGGAAACCTTAAATATCAGTGAAAACGTGACTCAATACAATTAGTAAATTTTAGAAGCTCACCTTCAACACAGAAATAAAGTAGCAAAATATACACTGTTAAAGTACTCGGCCATTTTTAATATTTCCGGTACGTTCTTGTTAAAGACGAGGCAGTCATTAAGGAAAGTTTTCTTTCCCTTTGCGTGACACTGGAGCACAGCAAACAAATCTTCCGAAACCATGCTGTAGGTTCTGAGCACTATCTTCACTTTGAGGTTAACGCAGTATAGCGCCTACTGCTCTTAATTTCAATGGAGTATGCTCGTAAGATTTTGAGTCATAATTTTATTGTTCCCAGATTTACTATCGATTCTTCAAAATTAGTAACTACTCAGAGAGCACAAAAATCAAATTTTTTTACCAGAGTGTCAACACGGAGAATAAGCAATTAAATGAAAAAATTAAAGTCTTCTCTGCAGGCATGGTCTTATTGTATAAAATGGTTTTCGATTATGACTCCAACAGTTTTTCGTTAGGCTATGCAAAAAGGTGAAATGTGAAGCGATATTTAAAAAACTTTTGATGTGCAATTAAAGCGTGATAACTTATACCTGTCTTTTCTTGCTTTCTCGTTTCGCTAAAAATATCGGCTAACTGAACAGTGGCTACACTTTAGACTTCGACCCCTGTGGTCTGCTTCAGCCAACACGCCGGTGGAATGACGGGAGAAACGTTTCGCGATAGGTATAAATAAAAATATCCCATACATTAAAAATACCCATAGATGAAAAATACCCCCGCCGCATATTTGGCGTCCTTTACACTCCTTCCGCACAACACGCAGCGAAGGAGCAAAAAACGCCGACGGAGCTGCAGCGCCACCTATCGCGAAACGTTTCTCACGGCATTCCAGCTGAGCGTTGGCTGAAGCAAACGACGGGGACCGAAGATTGAAGTGCATCCAAAATATCTATATGAATATTGTTTCTCGGAAACACAATGAATTCGTTATGAGGGATCTTACGTTGCAAAACCCGGGACAAAATTAGCAGAATAACATATCAGATGTATGACCTGTAATTTTCCTGCTTATATTTGGGTTAAGAAAAAGTTTTAAATTGGAATCCAACTTTCTAGTTGAAGCATTTGTGTCTGATTAATGATTAACTTTCCACTCAGATCAGTTGAAAGTAATGCGGGTTAATCAATATAAATTCTGATCAGAACCATTTCTTAAGCATTTCTTGGTCTTTAAACACTTAATATCTCAGGTAATTTATTTCCGGTAAATTAAGAATATGACACTTGCAATTTTACATGTTTTCAAAAACGTGTATTCAGCGAAACCTTAATAAGACCGTTATTTTTCACAGGACATTTTTGCATTCAGTTTATCATTCTAATAATATGATATAATAAAAGAGAGAAAAAGTTTTACTCCTAGCACACGTAATTCTCGTTCAGCAGTTATGCGACCTTTTAGTAGGCTTCCAATAAATATTCTTTTCAGTGTACCAAAGTGTTGTCTCGGAATTAACTTAGCGTTAGCATAAGTCAATTTGCCTCGGCAGTTCATTCGTCATTCATCAAAAAGAATCATTCAAACAAATTGACTCTCACTTTCAAGGGTGTCGCTACACTCGCTGATAAACCATTGGTTGCAAGGATCTCACCCTCACGACCTATGTAATGTTAAGAATAAACTGCCCCAAAGAGCGAGAGCTCTACATCATTCGCTTTGTAGGATTAATCATTTGCCACCAACGAAAATTTCTGGAATACCACTATACACCCATAAATGTTAAAATTTTTCATGTGACATTTCAATTCATTGCATTTCTGAAAACCTAAACACACAGTTTCAAATATAAAAATAATCAGTGTTTGGTCACATTTCCAAGTTCGAAGGAAATTCACAAACAATGAAGCATTTTGAATGTAATTATTCTGGTATTTCAGTGGGCATGGTTTCCAAAAAAAATTAAGGAGCTTGTTCATTCCCAACAAGCTCCTAACATTTCGAATGCCTTTTAAAGACAACAAAAAGAGAAACATATAACAATATTTTTTTTTCAAAAATAATATGTGAGATATTTTTTCTCCTGTCAATCGACATTTTCGAGTAATACGTTGTCCGACTTCGAAACATATCATTTCCCTGGAAACAATGGTTTCTATAATGAACAGTCTTCTCTGTCCTATTTTAGACAGCCTGGGACAATCACTTTATGGGTCTGTCCACCATATTAACGAACTACTGTGCTTGACGCTCTTAACTGATCAACTATGGAAAGCTTGAGGTAATCACGTTACCGTGCTCTTCACCAGCATATTAGGTTGCTGCGTCCAACAGTCTTCTCTGATCTGTTTTGTGAAACACTTTGAACCTGGTGTAAACAATTGCCGTTCGATATACCAAAATAAAGGTTTGCTATCCTGATTCATTCAAGCCACTTTCTTATTTCCGAAATTCTTTCAGTTGCAGCTTCAGAAAGTTGCACCAGGTATGACACCTTAGAATCAAACTCCATCAGTATGCCTGATCTAACACTTGCTTTCCTAGTGAGTAAACGTGTCGTAAGTTCTATGGCTTGAAAATGTTACACCGAAAGAACTTCTGATATTCGTTTTCAGATCTTCCCACAATTTTATTCGTGATTTCAAGTATAGGTTACATTGTTTTTTCTCGTAGTATATTTATTGCACAAAATTTTAAGGGTTTTGTATTGGACTGTTCTTACTGTTTCGAAGACATGACTGAGTTCCTCACTCATGAGTCTTTGTAAACATTCAAGATTTCGCAACTGTTAGAAATCACGATAATTTCGCCATCCTTACATAGTGAATATGGGAGAAATTTATGGCAATCGTGGGCATTAAATCAACTTTACCTTAACTATCTGTGCGAACAAGTCACAGCTTGAATTCACACGTGAAATTTTCCACATATGTAAAAATCGCAAATTTAGCGGAATGTACATATTATTCATTTTCTCTCATGCCTGGGGACTTCTCTTAATAAATTCAACTATTTCCTCTGCCTTCATTTGAAAGTACATTGTTTCATTGAGTCCACATTATGTAATTAAGTTAATATTAATGCGCGAAGCAAGGAACATGTTTCCACATTGTATATCTTATAGCGGTTGCTGTAATACCTGCATTAACACATGCAACAGGAATTATTTTTATCTACTCCCCGCTCTTGAGTGATGCTTCTGATGTCGGCTGCTAAATCTTCAGTGTTAAATTTTTATTTAGGACTAAAAATATAACGTCTTCAGACAAAAAAGTATGAACTTACTCAGTATAGCTACATTCATTTTCTAGAATTATATTTAAAGTAATATTCATCTTACTTCCGTATGATAAAAACACGTACATTTTATGCTTAGCATCAATATCTGCAAGTAACGTTATCGTTGCGCAGAAAAAGTACAGAACAACAGAAGGAGCCGCGAAAACTTGCTTACTTACTGCAAATAATAGAATTTTTCCCAAAATATTTTACATTCATGAGAAATCCAAATTCACTCAATGCCTTTTACAAGAATCCACCATTAATTCACTCCGGTCGGGGTTTACTCACTGTCACCTTGCTCGTCGCGTACTAACCAACATTGAGACGAAGAGATAACACGGCTGATCCGGTGAATCGCACTTTGTGACATCATGGGCTCGGAAAAACAGAGCATCATGGCGCACAGTTGCTAGCGGCGTCTCCGCTTAGATTGAAAAAGATGGTAGTAGGTATCCCTTGTTATTTTGTACTACTACTGCAACAGAAGATTCCAGCGTTCCGGTAAATTACGTGGTTGGAGTGATGCTGCTCGCTCCCGTTTCTCCAACTGACACCACAAATGATCGGTAGGGTTCAAGTCCGGCGAAACGGGGGCCATGCTATTAAACGAAAGCGCTTTTCTTCGAACCATTACTGAACTTTCTTTGCAGTGTGGTATAACGCATTGTCTCGTTGAAAGACTCCATGTCCACAAGGGAATAACATGGACATGAAGGTGTGTACTTGGCCAGCCATAATGTTGAATTACGTGGCAGCTGTCAGAGTTTGATTTGCACAGATAATGGGTCCATGTGTTTTCCAAAAAGGTATTTTCCAGGCCATCGCATGACGTCTGGTGCCTGGATCCTTGCCATAGTGCATCCAGGTGAGGAGGCTTCCTTAGACACATTTCGCACACCAGTTCGTCCATCTAGATGGTGTGAAGGAAAACATGATTCGTCAGACCATGAGACTTCTTTCATCTGCTATAACTCATTGTTGATGAATACGTGACCACTGCAACTGTTGACGACGGTGAACGGCTGTGAGCATATCCAAATGAATGGGTATGCGGGTGCGGATACCCGTATCTAAAAGAGTATGATGAAATTGGTTTCGGACACACTGGGCTCTTCACCACAAATAAAATTATGGATAATGTCAGCCACAGCAGCCTACCTGTTGCTGCGAACAAGACGAGATAGCCTGCGTTCACCTGCAGCATTATTGAGGTGGGACCTGCGACACCTTGTAGATGGCTCAAAATGTCAGCAGTTTCGGACCATTTTTGATAGATACTAATTTACATAGCGTAAGTAGCCCAACAGCGTCGCTGTTTTGCATATGCTCCTACTAAGGCGTCTTGCCCATATTGATCTGGCCATTGTCGAAACAAGATAAGTCTTTTGATTTTCTTATCTTCAGACGACCCCAAATACTGACTCAGAGAGCTCCGAACCAGGAATTATATACAATTCCATTCGTAACTTTGGCACGTGAAGCTAAATGGCTTCACCAGCGCTTATTTGTATAGCACAGATGTATTTTCAACGTTTTGGCTGATCGGCGTAATTCCCTATTGAACTAACTGTATCAAAACTCAGAGAAACAAATTTTGTTATGTTTCTCGATTTGGGCAGGTCATTAAGTACGAGGAAATTGTCGATCCCGATTCTTTGGCTGAACTGATAACATACAGCTCAGGTCATTGTTAACATTTCCTATTGTGAAGACAAGTACGGTTACCAAATTTTTTTCGGAGTGGCGATTGAGCGTATTTTACTCGCTAAGCTGATATTTTCATAAGAGTTCAGCGGTGCAAATACTTACAGTGCTGTTTTGAACTAAAAACAATATTTTTTAAATAAACGTTCTGTTGATAAATTCTGGGTCGAGACTCTTGGCTTTTAATGGAAGCCAAAATACGAAGGTGTAAATGTACTTCGTTAAATTACTCTTGCTTCAGGATTTCCGTTCCCTTGTTTTACGGTGTGTATTAATGTTCTGAAATAAAATTCCTTTCAAGTGTACATTTTATAAAACAGAGATACGGAAATAGCTAAGAAAATTAAAAATTTCCCCCATGCCATACACTCTGTGGACATAAGTTAATGGACGTAGTAAGTAAATAGGAAATGTTATATATTTACAACAGTAGTTGGTAGGTCCTCCATTTCCAGAGATTACAAAGGCCACCCGTCGGGGTAAACTGTCCACAAGCTCATGGAGTCCGGAAAGCACGTTGTTCCTCAATTCCGTCTCTAGTACATCAACCTGCTCTGTCAGTGAAGAAGATCGTGTTGGTGTAGACCTCACCCGTCGTTCAAATTCATTCCATAGATATCCAGTGGGATTGAAGTCCCGGGTATCAGAAGGCCAGTCCATCCGTCAGACTTGATTTTTCTCATAATATACCATTGTATCTCTGGAAACATGATACGTTGTATTATCGTCGTTGAAGAAACAATCGTCGTGTCCGTACAACTGCCAAACCGTTTGGAGCATTGAGTTATCCACGACATCTATATACAGCCTAGAATTCATGTTGTCATGAATAACAAGCAGGGTGCACACACCGTACCAGCTGAAACAGCCCCATAACATAACTCAATTGCCTCCGTACTTCACAGTCGCGAACGTTCACTCTGGAACAAACGTTCTCTGGAATACAGCCAAACTGAGACACGTCCATCCGATCAAAATAACGTGAAGCGGGATTTGTCGCTTAATAACACTACCGCCATTGCTCCAATATCCAATTGTTGTTTTTTCTGCTGTTGACAACACCTTAACCGCGTGGGCCTTTATTTGTTTTTGTGATGAGAGGTTTATGGGTGGCTTCTCGGCTGTAATACCGTGAGACCGAGGGCATGGGGCTCTTTTCGAAGCGCCGTTGAGGTGACCATAACATCTGTGACTATCTGCAACTCATGCGCTACAGTATGCATTGGCCAGGATCTAGTTTTCCGAATATCTCTCCGTAGTACCCTCCGGTCCCTGGATTGTAGTTTCATGGATCTTTAGTGGCTAGATGTATTCCTACAGTGTCCCGTCTTCATCCACTTTTTGATGAAAAGGACACAGTTGATCTAGCGACCTGTCTGACATCAGCAATGCTTCTTATATTGATATACACTGCCGGACAATTGCTAAGAACGGATGACAATAGCAACGATAGCAACCATAAAATGGAAGGCAGGAAAATGTGGAAATTAGCATAAGTGCGGGATACAGTAAGACGTGTTGTGCGTATGCAAATTTTGGATTGCCGAACTTGTTCGTGACGTCATAGCGCTGATAAGAGATATAAAGGATTTGACGCGTATTGACCGTTGTTGTTCAAACGCAAAGTTGAAGAGGAAAGAATCAATTGACGAACTTGCAACTTTCAGTATGTCTTCCCGACATCACCTAGATGATTTTACGCGTGGCCGTATTATTGGCAAGATTGAAGAAGGGCGAAAAATAACAGATGTTGCCAGGGAGTTCGACGTCAGCCACAGTGTTGTTTCAAGGCTTTGGAAATCATTTCAAACAAATGGAGGGTGTAGCAAACGTCACGGGGGAGGTCGTGTTCGCAGTACGACACCTGCAGAAGATCGGTACATAGTGCTATCAACAAAAAGACACAGGCGCAGCACAGCTAGTGAGGTAGCAAATCAGTTTACTGCTGCTACTGGCAAGCGGATCTCCCGAAAAACTGTCGCTAGACGTTTGCATGAAGGAGGACTATACGCCCGCCGTCCTGTTGTGTGCATCCCATTGTCCAGACGTCACCGTACCACCCGTTTGCAATGGTGCCATCAACATTTCAATTGGACTGATAACGACTGGTCTGCTGTCCTCTTCTCAGATGTGAGTAGATACAGTCTATCATCTGATTGTCCACGACAACTGATCTGGCGTGATAGTGGCACTGCACATTGTCCAGCAAACATACAGGAAAGGGACCGATATCCGACATGTAGTGTCACGATATGGGCTGGCATCATGATCAATGGCCATACGTCCCTCTATGTGCTTCCAACCGGGACTATGACTGGCCAACGATACATTAATGATGTTCTGCTACCTCATGTTCGCATGTTCCGTGGTGCTGTCGGTGATAGATTCATTTTCATGGACGACAACGCAACATGTCATCGAACAGTCGCTGTCCAGGAGTGCCTTGAGAGCGAGGATATTCAACGCCTCGTATGGCCAGCACGTTCTCTAGATCTGAATCCCATTGAAAATATGTGGGATGCTTTGAGAAGGAGTCTTGCTGGTCGCCAATGCCCTCAAATAAACAAGGATACCCTCATCCGTGCACTGACAGAGGAATGGGATAAATTACCCCAACAGCTGCTTGATAATGTTGTGCAAAGCATGACACGACGTGTGGAATCTTGCATCGCCCTCCATGGTGGCCATATCCTGTATTGACATCTTACGCCGGAACGCCTGCGGACGGTAATTGCATTTTTTTCACGTTTACGTATTCTGCACAAAATGGCCTGTTAGTCCCTTGAACACGTTCCAAAGCCTTCTAGATTTCAGAGCACAATAAATTGTCTTTCTTATAATGTCCTGGCATTCTGACATTATTTTATTTCACTTGGCATCCAACCACACTTACTTTTTTATGCGCTATATAGCCGTTTATGATTCGTCCTTAGCAATTGTCCAGCAGTGTATATCCAATTGAGCAGCCTATTATAACGCATTTTTCAAACTCATAGTGCTCTCGCTTGCTAGCCTTTTATCAGCCATTGATCTGAGCTTTCCGTTTTTATAACTTGTCGACCACATGTCTCCTTCGGGAGCAATCAATTGAGCTTGCGTTGTGGTGTCCAATTGCTTTTCTCCACATAGCATATGCTTTGGTGGAACTTTGAACACGATAACAATATAAGCTGAGCATTGTTAACCACGTGAGAGGTTAGATCATGGGGCAATAGGCATCGCTGCTCAAGATTTAGGAACTGATGTGTTGGTGTTTCTTAAGTGCTATTATAAGAAGAATTGGAAAAAGTGTTATTCGCAGAAACAGTAATACTATTCTTAAAAGATATTATCAGAAACATTGGAAAGCGTTTTACGGCACAGTGTGAAAGTTCTGGCATGTCCGACATTTAGGAAAGAACCTAACAGGATGCTTAACCATTTTTATTAGAAATAATTTCCCTCTCGCACATTCAGCAGAATTTTCCATAAAAGAAGACCATCAATTTAAAGTTACTTCCCCGGAAAAAGTGTGAAATATGCTACCCTGATGTCAGCAGGATATTTATGAAACTTACGAAACATTGGAGCATGTACTTTGTTAGTAAGCCAGCTCTTGAGTTATATTATTTGAACCACTGGTTGTTTTTCTCGTTTTTTTAATGGGTAAAGTGCTTAGATTTATTTAACTCTGAAAACATTTAGCTCTGACCTCTTTCTTTGATAACATAAACTATTATATATAAAATACCTTTGGTATTAAAAATTGAAAACTAAGTACTTTCAGAGTATATTTTTTTATGTAACGTATAGTCAAGTATGCAGTAGAACTCCTTTTTATCCGGACACAGTTGATCCGGCCCATCGGATTATTCATATCGGTTTTGAACTATCTATGATTTTTCTATTAACATATTAATCGCTTTAGCGGAATAAACTATAAAGTTTTACCTCAGCTTAAGGATTGGAGATTGCGCTTGCCGGGCTGTCTAAGCCCGGCTGCGGGAGTGTCACAGTACGGGGAGATCTGTAACCGTGAACCTTGGACATTCTCCTCACAATTAGTCTTTTCCATAAAGTAATGATATATAGAGAGGACATAAGCTGTAGTAAGCTGAATCTCATGACGTCATGACTTCGACTGCAGAGCATCATCGGTGTACCAGCGAACTACCGTTAATTGGCAGCTGAGCTACCCAGGAATCACCATGAACCATGTGATTTAGTTCATCTGAGCTTTGACTTCCCAACGGAGTTGAAGACAAGTTGTACGACATTTTCCGGATTTTTTTAGTTTGAATATTTCAGTGATTTGTAGCATTCTTGGAAGTGGCATTATTCTTGCTTATTCCTTAGTGATGGTTATCTTTTCCTTTGCAAATTCCATAACTTCGATTTCTATGTGTCTTTGTTGTAAATTTCGTTCACGCATATTTTGTCATTGTTTACTTCACAATATGATCTGTTACTCGGTTTTGCTTTGAAAATCTGATTTGGTTCTGAATCATTGTCATTATTTAAGATATTTACGTTATTGGCTTCGATATCTATCTTACGTTATTTTCATCTTTCCGATGCCTCACTAGGCTGAGATTGTGACAGGAGTTGAGGGCAACGGTCTTGTGGGGAAGAACGGTCGGGTGGCGCGGAGCAGCTGGTCCATATCCATCCCCGAGCAATGGGTTTGCCAAAGCAACCGTTGCTGACGTAACGGAGTCACGTCACATTTTACTTCTGTTGCAAGTCCATGGGAGAGCCACGTTCACTGAGAGGAATTTCCACAGGCTGCAATGTCTGTTTCCACTCTGTATCTTTATTACGTTAATGTCTCCCCTCTTGCCAAATGCTAGAGACGGCAATTCGGTTTATGTGTGGTGAATTGTATAAGTAAATTGAGTAGGAGAATAGCATCAAAACGTGAGAAAGCTCTTGTGACTATGGACAACAAATTACATGTGTGGAGCAGGAACGAAAAAATGGAGCCTTTGAAAACCAGTGCTGCAGAGTTATGAGTCAGCAAAGTTACGTGTGAGAATGAAAAGTAATCGAGGATTTCTTTTGAAAAATGATTTCCAAGAACAGTCAATAGGGGTGGAACAATAAAGAAGACAGATAATGAAACCTTTGGAGGTAAGCTAATTGATTGGTTTACTGTTGCGAGAGAACTTGGTGTACCGATAAAGGGTTTAATATTAAAAGCAAAAGGCGTTGAACATAAACAAATATCTACCAAACCCAAAACTTTGATTTACAGCTAGCCTAGGTTGGTTACACCAGATGAAAGCACGTCGAGAAAACCTTTCCCTAGAATTTAATGTTTCTGAAAATTTAAAAGAAAAACAACGAAGCACTTATGCGAAAAATCTAAAGTCAAATGGAATTTATAACGCTTACGAAACTGCTCTTTACAAGATGGTTTCAGGAAAGACTTTAAAATCTATACTGCAAGACTTCGCCCAAGGACAGAAAAAAGGTAAGGAAAGAGTAGAGTGATAGCTTTCACAGTAAAGCGTCTGCGAAACAAAGTTCTTCTAATGGTTATTGGAAAATCGAAGAGCTTTAGATCATTAAAAAGCTTTTATCATTCTTAATTACCAGCAGTGTAAAAATTCCCCAAAACACGGCGTTGAGGAATTATTCCATTTTGCAAAAGTGTTTGGTTTAAGGTTTAGTGCCTAGTCTAAAAAACGAAAACAAAAAACGAAGGTCTGAGCTTTAGAAACCTCTTTGTTCATTGAAAAAGCACCATCACATCTTGGAGAGTAGGAGCTAGTTGGTGGTGACATAACGATTATGTTGCTTACGTCCTAGTGTGATGACTTTGATGTAGCCTATGGATCGAAGTGTACTGGGAACACCAGATGCCGATTCAGAAAGCATTTTGTTAGTAAATTACTAATAGAAGAAGGGTGAGATCGAACTGCTGAAATCAAAAAACATAAAAGACATGATTTATAGGGTGGCATTTGAAAGACACTACATCAGTGAGTCGACAATTATAAAAACATGGAAAAAAGTATGGCCGGAAATTTTGCACAATTTATATACAATCCATCAAGAAAAGAACGATGAAATCCGTCTTTCAGAATTTGTAGAAATGTTTGCAAATTTAGAAGGATGCTTAGATTTGGAAATAGATGACATTAGGTTTTGGCTGCAAACAATAATTGACGGTGACTCTAAGAAACTGAAAAATGATGATATTATTGTAGCTTGTTTTTCTACAGAAAATAATCACAGTGACGGAAGTTTCCGTGACTATGCATCCAAGCAGCTGACAGAAGAACGGATGAGTCATGGAGAAACAACATCCATGCTGGATCGAGTGGTGACATATATAGGGAGTCAGCCGTAAGAAACACCTGATGAACTGCCTACGGGATCGTGCATCACGAGAACGAAATTCCAAATTGACACTAAAGAAACAGATATTTTGATCATGGGTAAGATTACGGTATACAAGCTTGTGTATTGAATATGGAATAAAAAGGTATATATGCCATTTTCAATTCAAAGTTGTGGAGTCATTGGGGTGGGGTGGGGGGTAGAGGGGTCAGCTATTAACTCACCACGTGGGCCAAACGGATTGGTGAGTGTGGGAAAGCATTTCCCCTAAACCTGGTGGTATTTTGGAAATCGTTCGGTGTTGAAGATGCATACATTAATATCATTAATAACTAATTATAAATATAATGATCCGATTTATTGGTGTCAAAGTAAGAAATCACACGAATTTCACTCCGAAAGCTTTCTCCGTCAACGGACGGCTTCATCAGGCGGTTACATAGAGAATATAGAATCAAAATTGAAGACAGAACGTTAATTCTAATATGACAAATAAAATCATGCGTGAAGACCGCGCGCATAAATAACCACGAACGTGGTGAATACAATATCTTAAAAGCTAATGCAAAAGCAAACAATGTAAACTTTAAGAAAAAACTAGAATCATGAAGACCATCTTGCGATGCCTAGCAGATGGTTCCAAGCCACCGGTAGTTCGAAACAGACATCGGTGTTGCATACATCCTGTTTCGTTAATATCTGAACTGTTTCCCTTATGGCAGCTGTTCTTGCGTCTCCATATGGTGCGATCTTCGAGATATTCTGCCATTGGGGTTGAGCCTGATGGTTAGCTACTTCTTTGGCAAGGGATGTAGAAAGCTTCTTTTGTGCAACGTCCCTCTTGTGCTCATTCATTCTCTCCTCAAATGATCTTTTTGTGAGACCTACGTAAAATTTAGTAGAGGAGTCTGGGTATAACAATGGGAGACAATAGATGCCCGCATCTGTAAGCTTCAAGGTACCATTACCTCTTGCTCTGCTGAGGACGGTTGCCATGGGTTTAGGAGCTTTTAGGCCGACATCCAATCCTTTCTTCTGAAAGTGATTTTTAATAAAATAAGATATTTTGGGGATGTACGGGATCGAACCAACAAATTGTAAAGGTGCTCTTCTGTTCGGTGTAGCAAGTGCGTTGGCTTCAACTTTCGCTATTGTGTCCACTACGCGGGAGACGTCAAACCCTCCTGCAATGGCAAGATCTTTCAAAGACGTAATTTCGGCATCATAGTCAGATTTCAAGGTGCAAAGAACTTTGGCTCTTTTAGCCCTATATTTGAATAGAGCATACTTGTGTGCCGTCCGTTGACGGAGAAAGCTTGCGGAGTGAAATTAATTTTATTTCTTATTTATCGATTGATGCAGAAAAGCTGGAGATAACCGATATCTACGTTTATCTTGGACAACAGGTATCAAGTGAGGGTCACATTGATGAAGAAATTAATCGGCGTATAAAACTCTCCTGGAGAGCCTTTGGAAGAAACAGTATAAGTTTCAAGAGCAATATGCCATTATGTCTTAAAAGAAAAGTATTTGATCAATGCGTCCTTCTAGTGCTTACATATGGTGCAGAGACGTGGACATTAACTAAAAGAGACACAAAGACTGCAGACAACTCAAAGAAGCATGGTGATGTGCATGCTTGGTGTAACCAGGAGAGATAAGAAGAGGAACTCGTGGATCATAAAAATGACAAGAGCGGAAGATATCATGATCACAGTAAAATCTCTTAAATGGCAATAGGTTGGACATATTGTCAGAAAGACAGACCGCCGATGGACAGCTGAAATTCTAGACTGGATTCCAAGGAATATGAAAAGATTCAGAAGAAGACCACTTAGATGATGTGTGGGTGAAATTCGAAAGTATGCGGGAGTAACATGGATGAAACTAACACAAGACAGACCGTTGTGGAAGAAATTTGGAGTCCTTCATCCAGCAGTGAATGATAATGGCTGACAATGATGATGATGATGATGATGATAACGCTTTGCTTGGTAACATTTGTGCATACTGTTTTTTTAATGCATTTATCGGATAATAGATGCTACTTCCAGGCGCGTTTTGCCGAAAAAATGGGTTCTGCAAAAATAGAAGTATCGAGTGTCATCAATAAGTGTAGTGCACAAAGTCTTACTTATCGGTCAAAGGAAAAGAGTAACGTTGCTCATAACACAATCTATGGAAATATAAAATGCTGTAAGCAGTGATGCTTCTTTGCTCAATGCATCGTCACTTATCACACAGACATTCATAGTTTTGAGTTTGTTTTAAAAGACTATCAGTACAGTTTTGCCTTTTTTTATACATTTTTTTGATTTTCAGAAGGTAAACGTCTGAGTTTAAAAAAAAAATCCAGTCCCTCAATTTACACTACGTTGTAAATGTTAGCGAGCTCGTCCATTGAAAAATGTTTTGAACTGAACATGAGGAGCTCTCAACATTCAATTTATTTTCGAAAATAAAACCATTTTTAGTACAATGATGTAAAACAGTAACAGACCCCGGTGTACCTACCAGTAAGTAATCCATATTAAACAGAAACAAATACAAAGAAACACCGAAATGCATTTGACGGACGCTCGCTGTCAAATGATTCCTCTGCAGAAATTCCTGTTGATTTATAAATTACTTAGTAGGTCAAAAGAACAGCTACGACATCTCGATAAAATATTTCTGGGAAAATTGCAGCACATAGTGTTTTTAATAAATGTATCACTGCCTTAACAATACAGTATGACCTTACATATCTAAAGCTTGTGAAACTATGTATAAAACAACCACACTTTCCTACCCACTAAGGCTGTAAATAATATCATTGCTTTCGTTAACACATATTGCAGCGGTTCTAACAATTAAAAAACAAATGCATTTGTCACCTGGATGACAATTCATTACCATCGATTAGGAAAAATAGGGAAAACCGTAAAATATGCCAAATTGCCAGGCATTAATTCTAAAACGCAGACTGGAGAATTACAATAATATGATATAAAGATTTCTCCTCCGTTCTCCGTGTGTTTATACGAAACTACATGTGAAATATAGGAACATTTAATGATATAAATTACAGGCCACAGCACATGGAATTTACTGAAACATTTGGAAATATAATTAACATTTGAACTTTACGTACTGATAAATAAGCCGCTGCCGATGACATCATTGAAAGGTATGGATCCCGGTAATCCATTTGATTATATGTGGGATTTTGGTTCCCCAATGGGTATATGATGTATTGTTTATTTTACATACTTTTATTTTCATTTTACTAAAACTGTGCATGTTTTAAAAATAGTTCCGCTCTTAATGTAAGCCTTCTTTAACCTGGTTTTAATAGAGATTCCAGTATTTTCACTTTTAATTACATGATTAACAAGAGTAATTTCAGAACATACGTTAAACAACTGTTGCTGCTTACATTAGAAAACTGAGCGGTTGCCTTTAGAAGGTATGGTGGATGAACTCTTAACGCACTGATCTCATTTCGGTGTGATATGGGTACTTCTACTTACGTTGTAGTCAAGCATCATGTATGTGTCAAGCTAAACATTTTTCTTTGGGACCTCTTTCATGAAACATTTCTCTCTTATTTAAAATAATTCATGTCTGGTATACAGAAAAAGTATGTGACACTTTGTTCGAGGTTAGTAATTAAGTCGCTACATGCATTTAACGGCATTATATTTTCTTCCGCCGGTAGGAAAACGTAGTTTTGAAGTACTGATCACGATCACAAATCCTGTAAATTTAAATATCTATTGTTTGCTATGAAAAAAAAAAACATGTTGAAACCCATTGTGATTTAAGATGGCGAACCGTAAGTCTTTGGTATGTGCGACGTCTGAATATGGGATGTAACTAATATACGAAAGATAAAATTATCGACGACACTCCGTATGCATATACCAGAAAACTTCTGTTTTACGTAATTTAAAGCGGTATAGCACAAACTGACAGGGACGCCTTCGCACCCGAAGCCTTTTCATCACAATATGTGTAGCGTAGATGGGACACGTAGAATGCATTGTTTTACTCAAAAAGAGATCAGGATTTTTCTCATACTTCAGATGTTGTGGGCTATGTATGTAAAACTGGCTTTGCAGATGTTGTATCCTACTCTCATTTCCTGACCTATTAATAGTCCCAAACCACCTGCAAATCCTTCTGACGCTGGTGGAGCAGTAAATAAACGAAATAACTTCTCTCTAATTTTAGATTTGTTTTTAATATTTTTTTCTCTTAATATTAAGATTTACGTAATTAAAACTTTTTGTATTCTTTGCATGGGTGTGGAGCTGTCTGTTCCAAAGAAAAAATAATATGAAAAAAAGGAATTTCCAGCAGATCCTTCTCGAGTCTTTGGTAAACTATCATTCCTAGCATCTGTAACTAGTTCATAAGACGTAAAATGAGGATGCAGAAATTTGATGTCACGCCTCTGAGATTAGAAAAGTAGTAAATGTATTTAGCGAGTCAAGGAACATAGGTACTTATGTACAGCAGTTTGCTGTCTAACTTTGATTTCTATTCTACATAAAGAAATTTTGCTTACTAGTACAATTATTTTATTTTGAGAAATATTGTAATTCAATAAACGAAAAAAATATACAATGATGTACAGAATTTCTAACCCGCAAATTGTTATCTAATATTTTCTTAAATACTTTCTTCTGTGTAATCTTTTTTCTACAATTTTCCCCTTACAATTTTCCCCTTTTCTCGGACCTTTTCTAAATCACATGAAAACAGATCAGGAAATGAAATTAATCTGACGTTATTTTTTCAGAGATAGGAATTAGTGAGCTATATGTAGATATGCTACTGTTGCACGCTACATTTACAATAGACTGGCGTATTGCTACAAACAGAAAATGTAGTTGTAGGAGTTACACGCTACAGTATGTAGTAGTATGTAGCGGAAAATTAAACAGTTATTCGTGTTACTTTATAAAAGTGGAAAGAAAAATTATCAAATGACGTAATATTTCCATATTTCAAGGAATATTATTTTCTGAAACAATATGATTGAGCGCGCGCTACATACATTAACGTACCAGACTTGACTTGCATTGTGAATTTTAGCCACATTGTTTATCATAGAGGTTACGTTCCTTACTTTATGCTATTTACAGGGAAGACACCTCAGACCAGTCTGATAAAACAACGCATACCAGATGCTCGAGTGACGACTTCGTCGATGAACTTTGAATGCGAGATTCGATTGCCTTTGTAAAGAAAATGAATCTGCTGATACGTTTAATGGTGTTCCTATTTGTGTTTCCTGGGTATATCAGTTAGCCCAGAATATAAGGCACTAAATACGATAAAATGTATTGTATATGATTATCCGAGCTGTGGTAAATACAAAGATACTCTATATTACTTGTGTAATTAAACTTGGTGTTCAGCTCCGAATGCCGTACTTAAGAATGTACAAATAAAGATGATCTTCGGATTTTTATTTTTAACTTACTACTATATGAAACAACAGTAGCAAAAAAGTAAAGGAATTAGCTAAATTTCGGAAAACGTTGTGGCAGTAGAAAGTTACGTTTTGAAGAAAATAGCTGTAGCAGAAGCTGGGTACAGTTTAAAAAGTAGCTTTCCAATCATTGTATTATTCTCACACCGTCCAAGATCTCTATTACGTATTTCAAACATTAGGTAAACACTGCAACCCTGGCGTCGAATCTACGAATAGTAATTCGAATAATGAAGGGGCATTCAAACATTAGGTAAATACTGCAACCCTGGCGTCGAATCTACGAAGTGGAATTCGAATAATGAAGGGATATCAAACATTATATAAACACAGCAACCCTGGCGCCGAATCTATGAATTGTGATACGAATAATGAAAGGACATCCTATCATTAGGTAAACACTGCAACCCTGGCGTCGAATCTACGAATTGTAATTCGAATAATGAAGGGGCATTCAGATATTAGGTAAACACTGTAAACCTGGCGTCGAATCTACGAAGTGTAATTCGAATAATGAAGGGATATCGAAAAATTAGGTAAACACTGCAACCCTGGCGTCGAATCTATGAATTAGAATTCGAATAATGAAGGGACATTCAATCATTAGGTAAACACTGCAACCCTGGCGTCCAATCTACGAAGTGTAATTTGAATAATGAAGGAATATTCAAACATTAGGTAAACACGGCAACGCTGGCGTCGAATCTACGAATTGTAATTAGAAAAATGAAGGGACATTCAAACATTAGGTAAATACTGCAACCCTGGCGTCCAATCTACAGAGTGTAATTCGAATAACGAAGTGACATTAAAACATTTGGTAAACACTGCAACCCTGGCGTAGAATCTACGAAGTGCAATTCGAATAATGAAGGAAAATTCAAACATTAGGTGAACAGTGTAACCCTAGCGTCGAACCTACGAATTGTAATTCGAATAATGAAGGGACATACAAGCATTAGGTAAACACTGCAACCCTGGCGTCGAATCTACGAATGGTTATTCGAATAATGAAGGGATATCAAACATTAGGTAAACACTGCAACCCTGGCGTCCAATCTACGAAGTGTAATTTGAATAATGAAGGGATATCAATTTATTAAGAGCCATAACCATCGGAATGTCATCACGTGTTTTTAATTTAAGCAGTTCTTGGCGTTCGTACTTGATACCATTTCGTTGTTGAGGATGATCTTTTAAAGAGCTAATCGTTCTCGCTAACTTAAACCTCACTGGGTTTTGACGTTCCTTGAGCAAGTTTGAAACAATCTCTTCAAGGTGTGGCAGTGAGACTTCAGCTTTTCCGATATCTTGCCGGTACGCACATTTAACCAATTGAATTGCCGTTTGCCTTACGGTACATGATAACAAAAGAAAAAGAAACAGAAGAAAAGTACATAAAAATTAAATTTATTGAAAATGTCTCATGCAACAACGATGAATAACGAAATTACATAAAATGAACACCAGATGGTGCAACAATAGCAAATGTCGTAAATCACGTGATCAACCTACGCACGGATACAAGACCAATCAGCGATGAGTCGACTGGTGACAAGGATGTAGTCAGTACAATAAAAGCTGATGGGTGTCTCTTACAACCAACCTCTGAAGATGGACAAAGTGTAGCCTTAAACATGTCCGGACGAGCGAGGAAGGACTTGTTGACTTTTTAAATATTTCAATCTTGATACTTTATAATAACTTGGCATAGAAGTTTAAAATGTTTCAACTGCTGAAATTCTGGCTGCGTCGACGTAATCTAGTTTTAAACATAGTCTGGAATTATTTTAACTTATCACCCCCTTCTTTTAGAATTGTGTTGTTGTTCGTGTTTATGCTGAACATTGAACGCGGAATACTTTTAATGATGCTGTGCATCAGTGAACACCGGACAAGTAGCATGATTGGTTGCAAACCAGAGGGACTGAAGCCGCAGTAAGGTGAGCGCAATATGTATTGCTACATATACCCCATTGCTGATTTTTATATCTCGCTGGATATACCTTCCATGAGCTTTCAACATTTAAATGTAAATATATTGTACATGTAGAAATATTCTTGGGTTCAGATATAAATATTCCATTGTCATTGAAGTCAACCTGTCTTTTCTAGGCTCATATACTACAACGTGTGTAACAGCACTATAGAGGACATTGTCCTAACATACATTAAAAATATATCATATATACAGTCTGAATCAAAAAATTTATATCATATGCATAAAATATATTATTGTACCCATATAATGCAGTCGAAATTAGAAACAAAAATGATGTCAATGGTTAAAAGAAGAAATGCATATCTCGCAAGTCATTTCTTTACAGTTATTTTACAAAAATCAGCATTTCATAATGGTAGAAGCTAAAGGAAATTATTTAGCCCCCCAATTATTCTCTACATTTAACTGTTTATCGAATGGGATTTAATTAAATGCTCAGTTTATAATAAATGAGAGGAAATTGAGAAAAAAAGCCCTAAGGTTGTTACCTAACATTATTTTGACCCACTCTGCAAGTTTGAATTAGGGAAATTTCTTTTCGGTACCTTTATAACATGTAAAAATTCTAATAAAAAATACAAGCTTGGCATAATATTGGAATTTTTGATCTCTACAACAGCTTTAGATTTTTAACGTTCATTCTCGTAGACATCCTAAACTGATAACAACTTGTTACTGAAGTTTATTTACATTGACTGCTTGACTCTTGATATTCAGACATCTCTGCATTGATACTAAATATTCAGACACCTCTGTATATATACCTAACGTAGTGGTCTAAGTTGTGGCTCCTGATCATTCGCCTAATATTAGGCTGGGTTTGAATCCCAGAGAGGCATGGATGTCGTGTTTGACTGATGCACCAGCTCTCTCCATTCCCTCGAACCAGTGATCCTAAATTAGGGACTGGCAACTGCTTATATCATAGTGAGTTGTCGCAGCCGTCGTTAAAACTGCAGTAAAGAAAATATATTTGACTGGTAGTAAAGCACCACGTCACAGACCGCCATATAGATACGTGTATGTCCTCGGGGCAATGATGACACAATAGGACGATTATAAATAAAAGATGTCTCGATTGTCAGAATTAAGAGATTTCCAAAGCAGATTAACTATACATACAGTGCGGAATGAGGAATCAATAAGTGCCTTATATATCATCGGCATTACTGGACCTAGACCAACGCTTTTGGGGCATGATATGCAAATTGCCGTGCACTGGGATTAAATCTGCCAAGAAACGACATGGTGAGTCTCCGAAGCTAACAGGACGTAACAGAAGATCTCTATTTCCCCTAAAGATACGTACGCATGTAAAAACAGCATAAAGTGGATCAATCGTCAGTATGACGCAATATTTTTTTTATGCAAAGCACAGATTCTTTTGGTTATAGGTTTTAATATTAAAAATAATTCCTGGCACATAAGAGAACAAATATGATGCATATTTCGGAATTATTTTCCACATTTCTGTCTTCGAAACAATGATTCAGGATCCCAATATTAAGTCAGTGAACTAAGGTCAGCTGAGAAAATCAAAAACCTACCGAAAAGCAAAGTATTAGGACTTTTTTTGTATAAATAAATTAAATTCCTGTTTTTGTATATTTTACTGAGAACTATATTTTCCATTTTTTTCTGTCATCGCCTATAATTCTTTTCGGCATGTGAATACATAAACAAAGCGACGGGTCCAGAACTGTATGTTGATAGTATACCACTGAGGCATAAGTTTAAAACCTCTGTATATCTCAAAAACTAAAATGTTAGATTGCAAAATATCACACGGGCATCATGTATTATGTTAAAATTCACACTAATGAAATAAAACGGTTTTCGTTCGAATTGCTTTCATTTCACGGTACAAGTCCAAATAGAACAGAGTAGAACACGAGCGTGTCTTAAAATTTCCTTTCATTTATTCATTCATTAATTATACAATTGAACTTATTTGAAATTTTTATATAGCTAAGCGCAGACAACACTTTTTAACAGTAAAATTTAGTCTGATATGTGTATATTTAGAATGAGGTTTAAAGATGTGGTTGTAATATGGTACTGTTTAAAACACCTCAATAGGTATTTTTTCTACACTTCATTACGTTTACTAGAAAACTGCTGCTGTTGGCCTTTTTTGGAATCTTTGATTGGAACAGAAGTATAGTTTCAAATTCAAGTAATGTACAAATGTAAAAACGAAAAAATAACTGTTACAATGAATTTCTAGGAAATGTTAAAAGTCGCCAGGTTTTTCCTTAATAAGTAGTGCGAAAAACTACAAAACGCAAAAAAAAAAAAAAAAAAAAACATCTATCACTCAGGCACCTATATCAGAATTTTTCCTAAATTTCCATTCAGTCACACAAAGCATGAACAAGCCCATCATACAATCACAGAATTCCATCGATATCACAAAGTGACATATTTTCTTCATAACTGATTTTTTTTTCGAAAATCCTTACTTATGTTAAGGGCATTTGATGAAGTCGGAAGCTACTTCTTTGAGATATAGAAGCCATTGTGCGTTTCACGTTTTCATCACATAATTAGCACAAGCGTCAAGTAATGAAAAAAAAGTTTAGGTTTAAAAAGAGCTTATTAAGAAATACTTTCTGTGCCATGACTACTAAAACAAAAACCAGATAGAATTTTAATAATAGCATTTCCAGATGGAAATTAAATAATCAGAAAAGTAACTGCGGAAAAGTAAGTTGATGAATTGAGCCTATTATGACGAACGTTTCTCATTCGTGTTCGTGGATATCCACGAACACCAATGAGAAACGTCTTTGGGAAAGTCTAAATGTATAGTTTCCACTATACAATATGAATGGTTTTCACTATATAAACTAGTGTATTTTCAAAAACGACAAACAACAGGTAATAATATACAAATTTTGAAGATGACAATCCGATTTTTGGCGTAAATGTGTCAAGGATGGTAAGTCAGATAATATCCGAAAACTTGAAAATTTTCATCGTCCTGGAGCGGGACTCGAACCCGCGTCTCTAAGAAAAACGCCTAGGTATGCTAACCACTACACCACCCAGAACGACCAAGTTTCCGATCAATTTGAATTTTACCATCACAGGATTCGCTAGTCGAAGCAACCGGCATTCATGTTTAGCGAATCTGGAGGTTAATAATTCTATCCCGTGATTGCCCGGAGAAGCAGATAAATCATGAAAGAAATACGGGATTACGCCATATAAAACAAATTTTGAAGATGACAATCCGATTTTTGGCGTAAATGTGACAAGGATGGTAAGTCAGATAATATCCGAAAACTTGAAAATTTTCATCGTCCTGGAGCGGGACTCGAACCCGCGTCTCCCAGAAATACGCCTAGGTATGCTAACCACTACACCACCCAGAACGACCAAGTTTCAAAGTTTCCGATCAATTTGAATTTCACCATCACAGGATTCGCTAGTCGAAGCAACCGGCATTCATGTTTAGCGAATCTGGAGGTTAATAATCCTATCCCTTGATTGCCCGGAGAAGCAGATAAATCATGAAGGAAATACGGGATTACGCCATATAATACAAATTTTGAAGATGACAATCCGATTTTTGGCGTAAATGTGACAAGGATGGTAAGTCAGATAATATCCGAAAACTTGAAAATTTTCATCGTCCTGGAGCGGGACTCGAACCCGCGTCTCCCAGAAAACCGCCTAGGTATGCTAACCACTACACCACCCAGAACGACCAAGTTTCAAGTTTCCGATCAATTTGAATTTAACCATCACAGGATTCGCTAGTCGAAGCAACCGGCATTCATGTTTAGCGAATCTGGAGGTTAATAATCCTATCCCGTGATTGCCCGGAGAAGCAGATAAATCATGAAAAAAATACGGGATTACGCCATATAATACAAATTTTGAAGATGACAATCCGATTTTTGGCGTAAATGTTCATCGTTCTGGAGCGGGTTCGAGTCCCGCTCCAGGACGATGAAAATTTTCAAGTTTTCGGATATTATCTGACTTACCATCCTTGTCACATTTACGCCAAAAATCGGATTGTCATCTTCAAAATTTGTATTATATGGCGTAATCCCGTATTTCTTTCATGATTTATCTGCTTCTCCGGGTAATCACGGGATAGGATTATTAACCTCCAGATTCGCTAAACATGAATGCCGGTTGCTTCGACTAGCGAATCCTGTGATGGTTAAATTCAAATTGGTCTGAAACTTGAAACTTGGTCGTTCTGGGTGGTGTAGTGGTTAGCATACCCAGGCGTTTTTCTGGGAGACGCGGGTTCGAGTCCCGCTCCAGGACGATGAAAATTTTCAAGTTTTTGGATATTATCTGACTTACCATCCTTGTCACATTTACGCCAAAAATCGGATTGTCGTCTTCAAAATTTGTATTATATGGCGTAATCCCGTATTTCTTTCATGAGGTAATAATATGATTCGGTTGTATTTAGGACACTGCGGCTTGTGGAATTCATTGTAAGAATGAAAAAAATGAGCTAGTTGAGTTTTTTCAGATGTCCAAAGGTTCGATGCTTTCCAAGAAATGGCAACCCCAAAACATTTTCTTAAAGCCCTTCAAGTTAATTTTTATTTTCAAATATTAGCATTGCCAATGATGTCCGTACATTACTTTTTGTTATACATTTCTTGATAATAAATATTTACATCATTTCGAAAGTGGAGTGTGTTTTATGACATGTTCCGTAACCTTTTTTGTTTACATCTGATTTAGCAATACGCACTTCAGAAAGTGAACATAAATTACAAGTGACTGTTTATCCTGCATTTCACTTTTAAATTGGTAAAATGATGAAAAATTAAGATGCCAAAATAGATCCAAAGTGACATTATCATGATTTCATTCTGTAGTTTTGGGGTTTCATTAAGCCTAAGTTATTAAATAATACTTAATTAAATTTGTTCTAAGGTAGGAAATATACTGTAAGTGTCCACTGGTCCCAGAACACTAAACCCTTAATGAACGGATGAAATTTAATATCCAATAACGTTTCTGATTCAAGGTTTACAGACTACCGTGAGCAACTCAATGGCCTATACTCATTCACCCGTTCCTAATTTAGGGACACTGGTTCCAAGGAAGGGAGAGAGACAGTGCCATTACACAAACATCATATCCATTCCTCACCGGGATTTGAACACGGACTCATCTTGGACGAACGGACATAAGTCAGAGCAAAGACCACTGTGTCACTACGCCGGCCTTTAAAATTGCATATTCAAATATGTGGTAAACGTACAGGGTGCATAGGAAAGTCCCTTTAGCCTGGAATGAATTGCGAACGGAGAGAGGTACAGTTATGCAAGTGAGATAACGCTATAGTAAAGTGACTACGACCGATCGAATGCAACGGATAGCAGCGCCTCTAGTGGCGAAATGCGGAAGTTAGCCATTGCTAATCGAAAACAAAAAGAGCTAGAGCTAAATTTGCAAGTACAAAGCTGTATAGCATCGAATAAATTAGTACAAAACGACATTTGTTTCACGCGGATAAGATAAACTGTCACCTGAATACCCAAATCCTCGATTGCGGTATGGTGGCAGCCGGTGTTTCAATTGGTCCCTCACATGCTGAATAGGGAACATGTCAGGGCAGCGGGCAGGCCATGGAAAAGACAATACATGACGTAGGCAGTCCAGGGCAACTAGAGGCGTGCGGGGGCGAGCATGATCCTGCTTTTATACCGCTTATGGAATTCCGGCCAGGAATAGGAGCACATAGGGCCTTAGGATCTTATCCACATACAGCTGGCCCGTCAATGATCCACGTACCACTACTACAGCTAATCGGCTATTGTAGGCAATCGCTCCCCAAGCCATAATGCCTGCAGTGGGGGAGGTGTGGCGTTCGATTGCGAGATTGGGATAGTGCCGTTGACCCTGGGACAACCGCAGCCGGACACGTTGATCACCTTTTCCCAAAACGAAGCGACACTCTTCGATTAACACCACACGTCGCCAGTCTGTGGGGTTCCACGTCGCTTCGGCCTGGCAACACTACAAACGCAGCCGGCGATTTTCCGGTGTGAATGGCAGCGCACGTAAGGGGAAATGGAATCGCATATTCTCTTTCGCGAAACATCGGGAAATGGCTCGTGGGCATACAGGAACATCTAGTACTGCCTATATAGTGAACAGGTTCCCCGCCCGCGGGTTCCGCTCGTACCTGGCTCATGATCCGTCGATTCTATGTTCAGGTGGTCCTCCTGGTCCCTCCGGAGCCGTTCCGCCGTGTGGCAGTGCCGCCACGTATCCACTGCTCCTGACACAGTCGGACGATATGGTAAGAACGTACCACTTAACAGGCTATACGGCAAACCGACTTCCCTACGGTTTTCAGCCCGATGAACTGGCCTCTCTCAAAGTCCGTAAGATTCGCAAACCGACGTCTATGGCGTCTACTCGGCATTTTTGTCACTCTGTACTCTTGCCTGCTTCGGCCGGTGCTCTTCGCTTTCATTTGGCATGGAATATACACCGGTTTATAAGGCTGCCGCTTCGTGATTTCAGCGTCACCACAGGGTGTACGGTCATTCGCACTCTTACCAAACGTGCATAATTTTCATAACAGCACGAAATCTAGCTAATTGCAAAGTTTCGCGGTTGTGGCATGTTTTCTTTCACTTGCGAAAATTTTATTCTCGGTGAGTGTATTACGAAAACCTGAGTGTATATTAGTATTAAAAATGGCCATCCTCTGTGGGGTGTTTCTAAAAACCATACATATGATGATGAAAAATTATTTATAAAGACCAAATTTTTAATTTTTAGCTAACACAATTCATATCAATATTTTCATTTTTATTTTGTACAAAAGGTTTTACTATTTTACTGAAAAAACTATATACAAATAATAAGGATAGCTGCTATTGAAAAAGGACCTGGTGGTAGACATTTTCTATCCGAAGTAACCTTAACTCCAGTGTTTAGAGGTTACGGAAATTTATTTGGACACACCTAGGAGATTAGGTTGCAAAATTCTATGGGTTTGGGTACGACAAATGGATTTAAAAGGAAACAAGCCAGAGTTCTAACTTTTTGAAATATTCTAAGGGATGCAATAAACTGTGGGTCTTGTTATCAGCTGTTTCTAAGCGCAAGAGAACATTGAAGGTGAGAAATACCGGTGTAAGGAGACGTAAACTAAATGCCTCTGTAATAATTCTTGCGCAAAAATATTGGAAGTAAATCTATGATAAAAACTATGTATCAAAAGCCACGCATTTATTGCCTAATTTTATATCTCAAATAATTTAACATTCGCGAAGCACTGTATATATTAGCCGGCCTGGACATCGTAGGCTTTTTATATTGTATTCGGAATGAGTATTTCATTCTGTTGGGTCATTTCGCCTTCATTATCTTTGATGCTGTGCATCATGTGCTCTGCTGATTCTTTATCTCAAAGACTACAGTCTCGTGATGATTATATATAGATTAAAATAATACAACGTAGTTGTCACAAATGTTAATGTTTTTCAAGCCGACCATGGTTTCGCTGGGTATTGACCTAGCTTCATCAGGACGAATGGTACGTAAATATTCAAATTGTATATGACGTCATAAAAGGTGTTTACGGTCACGTGTTTTGGTTAAATGCTTCCACGCGTTTGATAGAAATGGCGTGGATGCCATGCCATTAACAAATTACGAATACTTCTGATATATATGGAAAGCTTCCAAAATAACAAGTTTGGAGGTTGAATCTGGCTTGTCAATAAGTTTTGCTTCCTTAAAGAGAAATTTGTGGTCCTTTTCGTAACAGTGTTTAGTGATCGATGTCTTCTTTAGGTCACTATTCCGAATGTTGGTCTTGTGCTCCTTCAATCGAAAACGGAAGGCTCTACGGTTCTGTCCTATATACGAAGCGCCCCATTCACATGAAATTTGATAAATTTCCCACGAGTTTTTGTCTTCAACACAGTCCTTTAATCCTAAAAATCTCATTGTGTTTATGGTTTTAAAAATCACCTTAAAATTAAAGGTTTTGAGAATTTTTGTAATTTGGACCGCAATGTCACGGGGAAATGGAGTAATGGCAAAATTCTCTCGCAATGGGCGCATCACAGGAGTTAATGTGGACATGGACTTCGGTTTCCGGAATTTTGTCACAGCCTTGTCTGTAATGGAATTGTTGTATCCTCACTGTACTGCAACACGTTTAAGGAAATAAAATTCGTTTTCCAAACTGTCCATATATATCGCGCAATATACGTAATTATAAAAGGCACTGAGTTTTTGTTGATAAGGCTGATTAGACTTGGCATGTGGAGGTGAAAGAGTAGCGAAAGGCGTCCGATAAATGGTGGTTGCGAGAGATTGATTTAAGCGAGTTACCAGGACATCAAGGAATAATAGGCATCCGTTATTTTCAGTTTAGTAGCTGAATTAAATGTGAGGATCAATGGAATTTAAAAGTTTGACTAATTCCGGAATTTCAGAATGATTTCGTTTCCGTAGAATGAAAGTATCGTCTACGTATCATATACATAAGTCAAATTTCACAAGTTTGAAAAGTTTTTCTTCAAATCGACGCATGTAGATTTCACATAATATAGGTGACAGTGTGCTGCCCATGGCTAGACCTTCAGTATGTTCATAAAACGTTCCACTGAAAGTAAATCTGTTCTGTTTTATGCAAATGTCCACTAGTCTTGTTATTTCCTCAACTTCAGGTTGGCTGTAATGATGCTCTACAAGACTTGACTTTAGGGATTCCAGAGCTCCTTCTACTGGAACATTGGTGAACATAGATACCCCATCAAAGGATAGCATTAGTTGATCTACGTAGGGGTGTAGTTTGAGTCGATTCGTAAACTCAATGGAATGTTTCACAGATGTTTCGTTCGGAGTGTCCAAGGTAGTTAATTTTGAAGATAAGAACTTCGATAACTTACATGCTGCTGTGCCGATATTACTTATTATAGGTCGGAAGGAATTCCTGATTTATATATTTTAGGGAGAGCATAGAATCTCGCACAACGGGCGTATGAAGGTTTAAGTTTGTTTTTAATGTTTTGCCTCAGAGTTTCTGAGATTTTAATCAATTTCTGTATTTCTTTCAATTGTTTTTCTGAAGGATCATTGTTTGTTTCTTTGTAAGGTCCAACCGAAATAAGATTTTTGACTTTGCTATCATAAAGATTTTTGTCTAACACAACAGTAGTATAAAATGACCGATTCTGCCGCAAGGAGCAGGGGGCGTGGCTTGCGGCAGAAGGATGGGGGCGTGGCATGTGACCAAAGGATGTGGGGGCGTGGCAGATGACGCTAGTGTGTAGGGTCGGTGCTGCCTCCCTAGCGGTGCTTTTTGGAACTTTCCATTGATCTTTGAGAGATGGCAACGACCGAGTGGGGGAAAGGGGTGTGTACGGCCCCCCTACCCTAGCGGGGATTTTTGGAACTTTTCTCATGAGATTTATTGGACGTTGACAAATTTTTAAGAAGTCTTTCCAATATTTACTTATTTTTTTATTTTCTCGGGAGACTTCCTGGACTTTGTCAAATTTTTGAAGGAAGTTTTTTTGTCGTTTCCAATATTTTTTGTTTCCTCGAATTTGTTTTTATTAAACTTATATTTTTAGAACTCCGTGAGGTGTTATAATTTTTATAGACGTTGCATTATTTTTTTAATTCTTATATTTTTCTTAACTACAATTTTCATTTAAACGAGGAAAAGCTTTGTTTGAAAAGATTTCGTTCCTGTTGATTCATGTTCCGCTATCTTTTGTCCGCCATGTGTTTTGGGATGACTCACAATTTTCTCTTTGCCTCAGAAAATTTTGTATGACATGTGTTTTGGGATGAGTGACTATGATGGGTGACGCATTCGTGATAGCAGACATGACATCAGCCACCGCCATTTCCTCCGCGGGGTCGGCGGTTGACGTCATTTGAGATTCTGTAGACACATTAAATTCCAAGACTGATTTTTTTTTCAATAACTTGATCATTTTGCAACGAATTTATTCCTTATTTTTTCCCCTAATTTCCCATTTTATGTTCATAATTTTTCAACGTAACGATTTTTTTATTGTCTTCGAGGAGACTTCACGCATTTTCAACGGACGTTCCAACATAAAAACGTTTTCCAAAGTTTTGTGCTGCAGACATAATCTTAAAACACGATTGTTTAGTAACATATTTACGTGTTCATGACATTTTCTGTTACATTTTTTTAACGTTGTATCTTTTTCCACCGTACAAAGCCACAATTTTTTATGCATAGTTAAAATGTTTATTTTTTCGTATTTTTTTATTTCTTCATGATTAATCAGTGAAATGTAACTTTTAATGCATTATATTAATCTTTTTTTACTAAATGCTTGCATACTCGTTAAACTTCTCGATGTACCAACATTATTTTATTTTCTAACTAACAACTACTTTTATCGAGACTTTATTTTTTCTGTCTATGAAGAATTTTTTTATTTTATTCTCTCAAGATATGAAAATTAATTATAACGAAATTCTTTCATTTTTCTATCGCTAAGAATTTACCTTAAAATAAGTCCTGAGCTATAGTTCGCTTTGTCTGATTAGAGGAGATTCATCAGTAGCATGTTTGTGACCAGATAAGGTCTCCGTGCAGTTACTGCCTGAAGCGATGACGCATGGTGACGGGTACGTCGTGATGTCATCCTTGTGAACTTGGAATGTCATCCTACTGCTTGAAGCGATGTCGCACGGTGACGGGTTTTTCGTGATGTCATTCTTGCGAACGGATGCCAGAAGAGTTTCAGAAACTGTTTCAACTTTGAACCAATGACGTTTCTTCCAATGTCGGGGGGGGGGGGGGGTCAACAGTGAATCCTGTTCGCTATAATAAAATTTCTTACTTTCACCAAAAATCATATTCTTAAACGCGCTTTTTTTTATGTATAACTAAATTTTTATTATTTACTCACCTCATCAAAGTCAATCTCATTTGTTTTCTTCATTTAGTTCGCTTTAAATTGAGATGTTTCAAAACTTCGCGTAAATTTCATTCACTCAATGTCCGGTTCTCCAGTGTCTGTCCCTTCATTTTCAACTTCTGTGCATGCTGCATTTTTTCTTTAGACGTTTAGTTTCATTGACCTTTTCTTTCGTTTTAATTAGGTTTTCATTATCGTATTTTTCATTCATTGTCTCAGCAGAAAAAACTTTCATTCTGGAGACATAGCGACTAAGTCCGTACTTCCTCTAAACATTTTTTTCTTTTTTTTTCACGTTTTACTAATTGTTCAGAAATGCAGTTGTTTCCAAACTCCCATAGTGAAAATATCGTATTCCCCTTATAGTACTTATTATATTTTTCCTTCTGTTTAGTGTTGTATGATTCTTCACACTTTGGTTTATTTTTATGAAACTTCTTTTTTTCTTAGTTTTTTTTTCTGATTCAAACTTTCAATCTTTTCCTATCAATTTATTTACTCTTATTTTCCCATTCGACTTTACTTTTGAACAGAAATGTATCTAAAATCTTCAGATGTATTTTAGTCTACAAGGCCGATTCTTCCCTGTTTCAAATAAAGTCATTGTAGGATTTTAGTGTAAATGCCCCTAAATCTTTAGAACTTACTTTTCATAGTTAGATACAAATTCCAGGAGGTTTACATTAAAACATGAAAGAAGAGTGTTTTTACGCTCTCTCCAGTGTGTGAGCTTTCCCCAAGAAATTAACTTTGAATTCCCCCCTGTTTCTGTCGGAAACTGACAATCTCCTGCGACTGTTTTCACGCGTCTCTTGCTTACAGGAAAACCTCATATGGCATGAAATCACTTTGCTTGGGAGATTAAACTAAATTCTGGTTTTGAACTTTGAATGCAAACTCAAGCTCGCAAAAGCATAGTTTTCTGAGCAAACTTAAACTGTCTAAGATGACAAAAATCTAAAACTGCTGACTCAATGGGATATAGCGTTTGAACTTTGCCGTTCATTCACCATTTAGGAGATCCGTCGTGAACCACTAGAAGGGAAGTAAGCATACCCTGATTTAGTCCACTGTTTCCAAGGAAGGTACAAAACTAGTGTCGTAATTCAAAAGCTCTTAACTCAAGCCTCCCCAGGATGCAATTTCGGACGAACGAATACTCAGATCTCAATGCTTAGACATTGAAAAGTTGCTTCAGACAAACATTTTCTTACTTAAAGTGCTTCAATTCCGAATTTGTACCATTCATTCTGAATCATTCTTTCTTACGATAAAATTTATATTCTTTGCAATATATTTTCAGTATATTTTTTTCTAAATCAACAGAAAAAACATTAATTCTGGAGACATAGCGACCAAGTCCGAACTTCCACTAAACATCATATTCTTAGCAAACATTTTTTCCCCTACATAGCAATTTCCTAACTCACCAGAAAAGCAGCTATTCTCAACATGTAGCTAAAATAACGAATTTCTCCTAACAAATGTAATAATTTTTTTAAGAAAGACTTAGTTCTTTTCTCTGTATAACGACTTAATCTATTTTTCGAAAAACTGTTCTACGTTTACATATTTTGTTTAACTTTGCTTTACACTGTACTCTGATTTTTTTTCTTTGTAGTACTTTTTTCCTGTTTCCTTCCAACAAACTTGTTTCTTTTCGACTCGATCACTCTCACATTTCCATACAAACTTTTCTAATATCAGAAATGTAACAAAAACTCAGATATATTTTTTAACTTTAGAATAAGTCTCACCGACATTTATTATCATGACAGAAACTAAAATTTCATACTTTCTCCAAACATAATTTTCTTAATGAGTTGTTTTACACTTTTTTCATAATTGGCAGGGACTATTTTTTTTTATAAAAGGTTAATTTCGAGAAAGTTAAATTCCGTCTAGTGTTAATCGAACAGAAGAAATATACATCAAGGAAAGAAAACTGAAATTATACATATGCAAAAAATTTGCTACGGCTGAAGGTCCCCGAGTGAGTTATTCAACCAATGCTCGTATTACCCATTCAAAGATGGAGGTATCAGGATGGCCAAATACCTCGTTGTTGCCTTCTTGTAGCAAAAGAGGTGGTGAACTTCACCAAACATGGTTCCATAATATTGGAGAAACACATTAAGGTCTACGGAGCAATTAAGCCCACGCCAGTGACCATCTACGTTCACATACACTCACATTTAAACAGAAAAAAATATAAATGAATAACAAAAAATAATGAAATAAAAGTAGTCCTGAAAAGGACTGATGTTTAGTCCTAAAAAGGACTTTTTTTTTATTCCTCAAAAGAACTTTTTTCTCATCTGGACTCTAAATTGCTCCAACGTATTCCACATTCTTGAGCTTCCACAATAATTTTCTTCACATTAATGTTCTCGAAGAAAAAGTGAGTAATGGTGGGACGTATCAGCGATTGAAGGCGCTCACCAAAGTATTTCCCCAAAGTTTTGGGTTCAACAAGAGCAAATGCTTCGTCAAAGCATAGAGTCCATTTGTCTTCTTCTGTTTCGTTAAAGCACCTATGCCCCAGCTGATTGTTTGGCATGAGATTAGGATGCAAATGACATTCTCTGCAGTAATACACTTTTGCAATGTTTTTTCCAACCGCATCGGCCAGAGCAAGGTTTAAGAGCATTGGTGTCTTGATCAGATATCGTATGTTCCAGTCCGAATTTACTGCATACCAATCTCACTGCATCACGAAAAACTGTTCCAAACTGTAATTGCAGAATACCGTCCCACAGCTTTTCAGAAGCATCACGAAGCGTGTTGAATTGTTCCCAGGTTAGTGACACCGAAGCACAATTCAATTGCAAGACATAATTGGAGCACGCGAACAGTTGTTGAAAGGTGTACACAGGCACATCAGATAAAGGTGAACAGTTCATCAACAGTTCTTTATTGATCACTTTGATTTTGTTGAGAGCGTCATAACAATGCGAGCGGTCCATGAACGTCTTGAATGTTCTAGCAGACATTGTCACGCCATATTTGGTAGGAAACAGTTTTTCTCCTTTGGTAGTGTAGCTGCGAATGTGCACTCTCACAGTTCCAGAAAAATCAGTCACTTCAGCAACTTTGTTTCCCCCGAGGGACACATGATGAAGAGGCATGCTTTCTAATGAAATACCGTAAGGAGGAGGTTCGGCAAACGGATCAGGACATCCATAGTTTAAAAGATTCCATCGTGCTTCCATTAAGAGCGGATCATCACTCACTTTTTCTTGGCATCAGAAACATCTGAAGACGAAGAAATTCGCTTCATGTTTAACGCAGATCGACGAGGAGGTAGGTAACACAACGTGCACAGAATTCGAAGGCAGAGAACAGAATGAGTGAGCTGGTCTGTCCTCGGCCAAAACTGATATCAAATTGTTGTTGACGCATGCGCGTTGTTCACTGTGTGATGACGTGATTGTACAGCCACGAGATAAAGTAGCCTCTGTTATCATCTTTCTATAGGTCAGATTTAATCGAACATCAGGTGCATTTTCGCAACGTGGAAGGTCGTGAAACCATGACTCATTCGTCTTGTTCACGCATGTGTGTGGTTCGCTTCTTGATGACGTGATTGCATAGTCACGTGATAAGGGTGACCCTGTTATCATCTTTCTAAATGTCAGATTTAGACGAATATTGGGAGCATTCTTGCAACGTGGCAGTGCATGATACCATGACTCATTCGCGGGGGTAGCATTTGTAAAAGGGATCCACATTCCAAAGCTATGACGACAGGCCGAAAACCATCTCTTTTAAAAACAAAGTCCCTTGTTTGGCCTAGAGAAACTGAGGCAATGCATGAATTTTTTACAATTTCACCTTCGTCATCTCTGTGAAAACCAATACAGGGATTTCCATTTTTATACTTATTAATGAAAACAAAATTGAATATTTCTCCACATACATTCTCAACAGCATCCTTGATTTCACGAAGTACTGGTATCCAAGGTTTAGCCAGCACGCTCAATCCACTGAATGAGTAATGGAGATGATTATCACCGTAGACCGCATGTTGTCTAGGAATTTTATATGTTTTTCCATAAATCTTAATTTTGCTGAGATCATCACCGATATATTCTACTTCATTTTCGAGGTGGTTAAGATAATCTGTAGCTTCAGAATCAAAAAATAATTTCTCATAGGAAAAATGGAGGTCATCCTTATGATACATCTTAGAAGAATACATTTCTTCAGACGGAAGAAAATGTAGCAGTAATTGAAAAAAGCAGTATCTTCACACCGAGCAACGAAGCGAGAATGAAACAGACAGACTTGAGATAAGACATACGATTAACGAGTGCGTGAGTGATCGGCGATGCAAGCACGAGCACGTTACGGACATGTGTAAATGATCAATAATTTAGCATGTTCGTTTAAAACCAGTGTCAAATAATCAGGCAAAAAGTACAATTTCCGAAGGCCTGAAAATGAAATTGACTACATGTGAGAAAACAAAATGGTGGTGATCGTGAAACGTCGACCCCCCTCCCCCAAAAGAAAATGGCGACGACAGCTAGTAGGATGGCAACATCCAACATGGCGACTCACCCACACACGTGCCGTACAAATCACATCTCAAAGAAGTAGATATTAAACTTCCTTCTTCTTATATTGCCACCATTCACAAAAATTTGTAAAATCAGTGTTACTATCTCCATTGTTCCACCCTCAGATTTCATTTTTCCTATGCGAACAGAAACGAGCGTGAACCATTGTCATAGAAGACGACTCGTCCGCATTTCCACCCTCGACTCACACAAGACTAATGTCGTCGCCTAACCCTGGCAGTAGTTCACCAAATTTAAAGTACATGACCTCTTAATAAGACCTTTGACCCCATTTGTCCCATTTTTAATAGGGCTCGTCCCCCGGTGGTCCCCTACCACATACTAAAATTTCATCAAAATCGAACCATTTTTAATGCCAGTTATCGAGCGGACAGACGGACGGACAAAGCTGGAGCATATACGCTTCTTCAACCTACGGTTGGAAAGCGTAAAAAAAGAAAGGCATATTGAATGCAGCGTCAGCAAGCATGGGAAAAAATGTGAAAATACGAGAAGTTTGGCGTTTCAGGTCTCCTACTTCTAGGAGTGTTTGATAGTTTTGTTTAACTATTTTAGGAAGCAGAATAACTCAATACACATGAATACGCATTAAACAAACGCCGGGAATAATTAAATTAAACATTTCTGCTGTACCCAAAATATATTTCTTAGCTGAGCTACTAGAAATTGCTATACTTGTGCACGTGAGGAGACTAAAAGCTGTTTAAATACAGTGAATGAAAAATTGTGGTCCCCATTTGAATTTTACTTAAGACTCGTTATCTAACAGTGATTTCAAATTGCGTGCTATACAGAACGTTGCAACTGTGTCTTCTTAGCTTTATTCCAGCATGTCATGTAGCATCACTTCAAATAAAAACTGTTACTGTGTCAGTATGGCGCTGCAGAATAAAGTAGATTGCCGTGAAAAATTTCACTACTTCTAGTATCACTTCAAACGAAGTGGCAAAATATTCGTCAAATATCATGACATTTCCATAACTCTTAAATACGCGTGTTGGGCGAGGACCTGCCTTCAATGATCAAAATAATTTGATAGATTATAAACCTAAAAACAGTATGATTGAATCTGCCAAAGTGCAGATCAGATGACAGTGCATAGGTGATCTTAGGAGGGGAGAAGTTAATTGCTAGGTTTGTTTCTCTAACTTAGAAAGAGATAATATGCTGATATTTCTTGATGAGCTCTTTCTAAATTCCCTAGTCGTTGCAACTTTACTGAAAATCTTTGCCATTGCCGTTTGAATCTTAACCTTCATCTGAGATGGGCTCAGAGTACACGAAGATTTGCTACATGTTTTTGAAAGAACGACTTTATCTCTTTTTGAAGCTTTAAATATCACATTCTGATCGGAAATGTGTTTGACACGTTGCATAATTATTTACACGATTGTTTTTTAGACCTCACAGTTTGGCAAATCTCTGAAACATTTCTTCGAAATTTTTACTTACAGATATTTGCTACTCTTCGATATTGAAACTTCATCTGAGATTCAATGATTTCGTATCAAATCTTTTAAATATAAAAGTGGCAAGTGATATTTTATCTATTTCAAAACGCACGTGCATCTTTAGTGCGCGTAATAAGTCTAATTTTTTAAAGTGATGATAAAAAAGAAAGAAAAAAATCTTCCGATGGTAAACATCTTCAGATTTCATTATCTAAAAAAATCTTCACTTAAATTAAATCTCAGGTTTTGTATTTGGCACAATTTTAAAACGCAATCATGGGAAACAAAGTGCCAAATATAAATATCGTTGGTGAGTAGTTCATTCATTATTAGTAGTCATACAAAATGTTTTCAATTCCCACATATTTTGATTATTTGATATCAGACGTATGAACAATCGCTAATAATACAACAACACAAATTCTGAAACCCGTTGAAAGACATAATCACAGATCAAGAATCCAAGATTCCAAAATTTGGATCAAACCTTACAAAGATTTGTTAAGTGTCTACGACTGATTGTTCCTTTAAAATTTTAATCACTTGTATGCAAACTCAGCGGAGTGCTGAGAGACCAAAACGGCGTGACGCCGTAGGTCTAGCCGCCCTTGAAAGGAGAAATGAACAGATGTTCAGTTAGGAAAGATGAAGAGTTAAAATTCATGAAATGTTAGATTTTGGAAAGTGTATGCATTGCCTTAGGTTTATATGCTGAAAATATGGAGCAGCTCTGATCTCAGACTAGAGAAAGTGGTTTTCAATATGATTGATTTGATTTGATTAAATTGATATGATTTGTGGAAGACTGATATTTAGATTTAATTTTATTTGTGCATTGATGTTTATTACTTAATTTAATTATTTAATATCATCTTTGATATGTTCAGTTGAGTCAGTCAGGATATTACTTATTGAATTTAAATTACCTGCACTGCGACTTCTTCTTTTAATGTTTAGTAGATGCATTAATGAATTACGAGTTCATTATGAAGGTCTGCATAATTTGTTTTCATCTCTTGGTATTTGGGGATTTTAATAAATATGTGTAGACTTTTAAGGGCCAAGCAAAGTATTTGGAGGCTCATTTCATTTCAAATCAGCCAAATTATAAAATCTCGTTGCCCTCATGTCACAGATTTTGTGAACATTTTTTGGCATCAAGTACATTATGAAAAATAATAAAATTATTGCTTTCAAAATGTTTGGGTTAAAACTGAAGTTAGAGATTTTTTTTTAAAATTTGACTCAATTTAACAAAATGGCGTCAATCGACAAAGTGATTTTGAAGTTTGTAACAACTATAACTTTCCTATTTATGAACCAATTTAGTTGATTTCGGTGTCATCGGAAAGAAAATAGTATAAACTATGAAATAAAGTTCTTAAAATTCTGGAAAGTTACATGTTAACCTTTTCAAATGTGCAGTAAAATATTTTTTGTTGCAGCAATTTATGCAACATCAGGAATTTATTATAGCAAAACCACAAGTTTCACCACCTTGATATTTTTTTTCATAATGCTGATAATTACTTCTTTTCACCATAAAACAATCTGGAGGGTGTTTTTGGTGTTTAGATAATAAAAAAAAACTAGGAACATGTGAAAAATTACTAGTGTTCTCATAATACACTTACAAACATGCAGTGTTTACCTATTGTTTATCAGATGAAAATATTTTAATACCTCATTATTAAATAATTAATAAATAATTATTGTAATTGTGGGCCATTTGAGCCTATACTAAATGCAATAGTTTACATCCTCAACACCTAATTCAAGGTACTTTAGTCTTTGAAAATAACAGTCATTATAGTTTGATATCTGGCAGCAGAAGTGTAACTAGGATCTGGCAACGGGATGTAGTTTTTGTTTTAATTCTCAGCAAGGAGTCCAAAGTTCGTACATCTAATTAATCTTTGCATGCATTTCTTTCCTAACAAGTGTTTCTGCTCATTGGAAGTCACTAAATTACATTTTTCAACACTATTGAATACCTGGTAAAAAAAAACAAGAAAATTACTGAAACGAGATGGTATTTTGTCAAAAGGAAGTAACAAAGTAGGAAACAGATTAGGTAAACATGTGGAAACCCATGTTCAGGCATTTGACTATGACGCTGATAGAAGTCGGATTACAGCTAATACAATAGATTATCTATCTGTCCCATCAGAAAATGGCAAAAGAGTGTACGAAACAAAAAGACCCATTTTGCATAATCTGAAAGATGTATACTTAGCATTTAAAGAAAAATATCCTGATGACAAAATTGGTTTGACCAAGTTTTGCGAACCTCGCCCTAAAGATTGTGTTACTGTAAACAGTCGGGGAATCATTCCTTATGTGTATGCACATATCATCAAAATGTGAAACTGATGATGCATGCTGTAAATATAAAAGAACCCTACACTGAACTGCTACAAAAGCTTGTTTGCAATATGGAAAATGAAGAGTGCATGCTGCATCGTTATCCCAGAGTCCTGAAGAACATGAACTGCGTAATTATTTACTGGAACTGGAATTCTTACGAGGTGCTGAAAATATTGGTTTTAAGCAATGGATCCAAACTGACCGGTCTTCTTTGGACACATTAAACAAGACAGTTCATGAATTTGTTGAGTCCCTGGAGCAACAACTCCAAAATTTGGCACAGCGTCATTACATATCAAGATTTCAAGAGTCACCACTTCAAAATCAGCAAGGAAATACTTTCTGAATCTTTCTGCATTGTTATAATGGACTTTGCAGAAAACTATACGTGTTTGCTTCAAGATGCAGTCCAAGGCTTTTATTGGCAGAGCATTCAAGTCACCCTTCATCTGTCTGTTGTTTACTATAACTCAGAAGATTCAATAAAGTCAATGTCCATGTATTTTGTAAGTGATTGTTTGAAGCATGATACAATGGCGTTATACGTTTTCCAGAAAATTGCTCTGTCCTAAGTTTTGGAACAGATACCACAAATCCAGCACGTCATGTACTTTAGTGATGGTAGTGCCGTACAATATAAAAACTTCAAAAACTTCGTAAATTTGTGCCATCATAAACAGGATCATGGAATAACTGTAGAATTGATTTTTTTGCCACTAGTCACGGCAAAAATGCACGCGACGGAATTAGAGGTACCATAACACGTTTAGCCACAAGAACAATTCTACAACGACCGTATGAGAATAATATATTAAGTCCCAATGATGTTTTTACATTTGCCAAAACCCATGTTACTGGAATAAACACGTTTTATGTTACAACAGAATATATAACAAAATGCTCAAAAATGTTGGAGAAACGGTATCACACTGCTTCTACAATACCTGGGACACGATATTATCACTTCTTTCAGCCACTAGATGAGAGCAGCTTACTTAAAAAGCGTGTTTCAGCTTCTGAGAAATCTTTTCAACTTTATCTTGGACAGCGAAGCAAGCAAGAAATTATATCCATTAAGGAATAACGATTTGTTGCAGATCTATCTATCAGAATCAGTGGTGGATTGAGAAAATAATGGAACTCAGGGAAGAACAGCAAGATTCAAAGATTCAATTGATGATACCAAGTGAACCTTCCTCATCTTATTCATGGCCTAATCATACTGATGTCTGCTGGATTCCATACGAAAATATATTAACGAGTGTACCTACCCCAAGCACAAGTGCCAGCACTGGTCGCTTATACACCTTTGGTTCAGATATTGTCCAATCCATTCAAAAATTGTGTATAAATCGAAACATGTGGTAGAATATTAATCATGGTAGAGAAAAATATAATTCATTATTTGTTGTGTACTAGTTAAGAATTAGCCTATGTAAGACAAATCATAATGAGAACAATAATACTTTTTTGTATTTTATTTGTTTATTTTTTTATTCTCCAAACTGAAAAAACACCACCGTGATTTTTTTATAGTGAAAATAATTCATTATCAGCATTATGTATAAAACAATTAAAGGTGGTGAAACTTGTGGTTTTGCTGTAATAAATTCCTGAAATTGGCATAAATCGCTGCACCAAAACATTCCTTTATTCCACATTTGTAAGGGTTAACATGTAACTTTCCAGCATTTTAAGAACTTTGTTTCATAGCTTACACTTTTGGCTTTCCAATGACACTAAAATGAACAAAATTGGTTCATAAATAGGAAAGTTATAGTTCTTACAAACTTCAAAACCATCTTGTCCATTTACGCCATTTTGTTAAATTGCGTCCATTTTCAAAATGACCCCCTGACCGCAGTTTTAACCCAAAAATTCTGTAAAAAATAATTTAACCATTTTTCATAATGTACTTACTGGCAAAAAAATTCACAAGAATCTGTGACATGAGGGCAACAGCTATCAGGGGATTTCCCATGAAGTAACACTGGAGTGCACTTTATTTCGTTAGGAATGCTTTAATATTGGCTAGGAGTGATTTTTATCTCTTATACATTTTTCTTCATATATAATGCTAGTTATGCATTATATGTTATTATGAAAAATTACTAAAAATAATTATTTTCATATGTTTGAGCTTCTTAAGTACGAAAGTTCGAGCCTAGTGGCCTATATTACATGTTATTCCGTTTTTCATTTACTGGTAAAATATTATATATTTACACAGAATGTTGTTTTGAGGTGATACTGTACATTATCCAACAGCCTAGCACTTGTTTTTATAGCGACATTTAATTCAACAGGAATGATCACTTTACGATGGAAGTAAACGCACAATATAATTCTTTGTCAAGCTAAGCTGTCTATTCGGCACTTGTCAACACTTCGGCTGTTTTGAAAGTTGCAGAGAAATGGCCTGAAGGCAGAAGCGTAAACATCTGCAAGATACACAGTCTGAAACTGAACTATCTGCAACCAATGGTACACTATATGTAAGCAATGTGTCGTGTTTTTACTTGATTACAGATACGCTATTTAGAAGCAAGTAAAAAACACGTATAATAAGAATTAATGATTTACAACAATAAAAACTGATATTTGCAAGAGAGCGAATCTAATCGGTGTATACATCTGCTGCTAATATTTACTGCTAATACGCTTTGGACAAAATGTGTTGAACTTTAGTAATTAAGCGGTATTAAGGGATAAATAAGGGGTGCCACCAACTCTCTCTTTGAATTTTAGAAAGCAAATTATTAGAGTGTGGAAAATCAGGTATACTTAATCTTTGTGTGTGAGTGGACGACGTACAGACAGTTAATTCGTCTTTATCACAAATTCCGATTCTACATAATTCAGAATGATAGTGTAAACATCTGAGAGATACATTGGCTAACAGGCGTGACTATCATGTGTACACCTCCACTCCAAAACGCTTGGCTGACAGGCGTGACTAATCTTTGTACACCTCCACTCCAAAATGTTTTGTACCTCTTTTGTGCATGGCCACATCTCAGGAGATTTGGAATAGTGAGCCACATTCCCCCCCCTTTAATTGCTTCATCGAAATTAAAACCGCACCAGTGCTGGATCGTGAAGCGTGGAAATAGGCCTTTAAATTAATGAGACAATGTGCATATTATTGCAAGCGATATCTCTAGAACTTTCTCATATATTGTGTTGTTGCTGGTGTCCTTGGAAAATTCATAATGCATTGCACTCCACCACGTCGGCCGAGGGGCCAGCATTCTGAACAAGAGGAACAGAGCGAATATTCTTCATGCTTTCCCAAAAACGAAGCGGGCTAAAAAAACGAAAATATTTAAAGGCGTAAAGAGCATTTATAGGGGCAATAATGTAATCTTGATGGTGGAATTCTAAAAAAACATGACCTCTACGAGATGAAAGTTCCTTTACGGAAGACGGAAAATTAGGAGCAGAAACAAATCCAAATGGATTTCTATTTTCACAGTCTTAGTCACATCTCTTATGCTGCTAATTTTTATGGTGATCAGTAATATGCCATTTAAATTCACACATAAAGAATTACTATATATTCATCATATGTCCTCGATTATTTATTTTTCGTAGGTAGTATTATCACAATATAAATCAAAAATGTTCGCCAAGCAGTAAAGGAAAATTACTTGTACATAATTATAACATCGATTGGAAATGTTGTGCATTTTCACGGCATGGATTTCGAGTTCTGTAGTTCACGAAGAGATAACATTTTGTTTACACTATAAAATTTAAAATATTTTATATATATAATTTACCTTATTGATTGTTTTACAATTTTAGAAGGTTTTTCCTATTTTTTCCCGCGAGGTACAGGACACCAGGAAAAAGAATCAGGATTTCAATAATTTGCTAAACAATGCTATTAAATGTTAAGTAGTGCAGCTAGTATGGTAAGTCAACTGATTCATCTCTGATACAACCGTTGGAATTTCGAGTACGTGTCTGGCCGCCCACCCGGGTGCGTGTGCCGGCGTGGAGCACGGTGTTGGCGGCCTTCGTGAGGTGCTCGTGCCAGCCGTACGTGGGCGCCTAGACTTACCAGTGCAGGAAAAGTACAAGTCGTCATGGCCACGCTACTTCGCTCCGCCGATAATCCGGAGGTTCCGATTGCGGTATTTTTGGACTTAGCCTTTACCGCTATTTTTTAGAGAGCACGTGGTCTTCACTGTTTGTGTTAGGGAGCACGTGGTCTTCACTTTTAGTGTTAGCGACCACGTGGTCTTCATTGTTAGTGTTGTGTTTTGTGTGCCTTTTACTTTGGATTACTTAAGAAAGAACTGTAAGTACTTTTTCCATTATTTTCATTGAGTAGAACTTGTTTTAGTGCTTTTTATACATTTTTTTATTTGTTAAAGGACAGAATTTGGTCCTTAACAATGGCTTTGAGAAAGGCCTCCGCTAAGAAGGAAAACTATCTTCTGTAACGTATACTCTAGATTAACTTTCCTTTTGATTTTTACTATCTCTGGTTATTTTATTTTACTATGTAAATTATCTTCTTACTGAACGAGATGTTATTTCTCCCGCTGAACGAGATCTGGCAATGAGTATAAGTCATGACGTGGTGGTAGCCAGTATAAATAGGCGCGTTCAACGATACAAGGGAGAGCTGTTGTTTATGTGTCAGAGAGCGGTTGTTTATGTGTCAGAGAGCGGTTGTTTATGTGTCAGAGAGCGGTTGTTTATGTGCGAGGGAGCGGTTGTTTATGTATCAGAGAGCTTTTTGTTGATGTGCGTAAAGAGATCTTCGTTTATGTGAGAGCCAGATATCGAGTAGTTGTGTGACCGATGAAGTGAGTGTGGATAAATAATAGAAGTTTACCAAATAAAAGATTGTCTTAGTAAGTACGTTTTTCTCAGTTCATAGTACTGTCAGACCTCTGTCTGGCTGTTAGGTTTATTTCATTAGTTGTTATTATTAACAACCAGCATTAAGACTTTATTCATCTTAATTACTACTACAGCATTACTAGCAGTTAAAAGCTTGTTCATTATTATTACTACACTACTAGCAGGAAAGTTTATTCATGATATAATTAACAAACAACAAGCATTAGAAGAAGCTGAATTCATTATAATTTAGAAGAAAAAGAGGAATTCATTATACTTCTTGTTACCCATACGGGTCGTACTGCTTCCCAAGTCGGTAAAGTGATTTGGGAACACTTGGGTTCACCTGCTGAAACGCTTTTACATTTTTTTCGGGTAGTGAATCCGAGAAAATTTGAGATCGTTTTGAAGCGTACTGACTATTATTTGCAGCTCGTGGGGAAAACACTCTACCACGAGTCGTCCGAGATTCACTGTTCTAAGGGGGACACACACATTAAAGTTGTCTTCTGTGAGTACCTTCCATACCAGGTAATTAATGAAGCGGTTAAAGCCGTTTTCAATGATTTTGGAAGGGTGCTTAATGTTAATTATGAGGTTAGAAAGGAGACCGAAATATACATGAAAGGAGCCTTCTCGGGAACGCGAATTGTCACCCTCGACATGGACAAAGCCGTTCCTAATTTCATGTATGTTTCCCATTTCAGATGTATGAATGTGTACAATGGGCAGGTCCGTGTGTTCCGGCGATGTGGACACGGGGGCACATCGCTGTTGACTGTGCTAAATCCTCTTGCGAGAATTGCAGAGCTCTGGGTCATAATATCAAGGACTGTAAAGATCCTTCCGGGAAGTGCAAGTCTCCACAACACAAGAGACCAGAATGTAGTGCCCGTACGTTTGCCCAAATGGCCGGAGCCGGGCAATTCCAGGTAAACCAAGATGATATTTTTAAGGAGCTTGACGCCACGAGAAAGTGGGGGAAGCTCCTGAAGCTGGGGGAAATTCCTCGAGTGGCGAGGTAGTAGAAACTCACCAACTTCGTGGCTCGGGGAGTGCCCAGGAGGAAGCCGAAGGTGTTTCGAATGTGGAGCAGGTAAGTAAAAAATGGTGAGGCGGAGAAAGTTTCTCCAAAAAATGATAAAGATAATTTTTTTGCTACAGGTCAACTCACGGTGGATAAGAGGGTTCGTTCACCAGAGGCTGGAGACGGTTACACTACGGTTATCAAAAAGTCAAGAAAATTCTCTAGTGAGGATATTAAGCAAATGGCAAATCAGTTAAATGGAGTCAGTATTATTGACGAGGATGAGAAAATGGTGGGCAAAGATAGTGAGAAAATGGAGGTTTGGTCAGGTGAAAAGGAAGGAGAAATTTGTGTGAGTGGTGCGGATGAGAATGTGGAATTTTTCGACATTAATGATTTCCAACTTGAAGTTGATAATGGTTTTGAAAAGGTAAAAATTGATGTCACTAGTGTATGTAAAGTTACTGATGATTATGTTTGTATTGTCGAGGAGATCAGCACTCCCATTTCAAAAAACAACGAAGTTGAGAGTTTTGGTGCAGTCGACATGACTGAAATTGATGAAGTCCCGAGTTTTGATGAGGCCGAGCCAGCGACGGATCCAGTGCAGGATATGTTCCCGCGGCAATCCGACGACGCCGGTGGTTGGATTGAGCCGGGAATGATTGCACGGGCTCTCCTGCAATAAGGCAGGAAGCTTGCATCCCATAGCAGAGCTGTGGAGTTTCAGCAGCGGCCCTGGACTCCCGAGGGGGAATCTAGGACGGTTTCTCCACCCCTCCTGCGGATGCCAACGGAGTCCGAGGAGGCTCCCCGCAGTGAAGCGCTGCTTTTGACCGAGTCTCCTGCGAACGGCGGCCACCGTGGTAACGAGGCTGAAGTGCCGCGGGAGGCCGCCGGGGCAGGCTGGCACTCTGTCGAAGGTGCGCGCCTGCCGGTGACGGGAGTTCGGAGGCCAAGCACCACTCCGATACTATTGGCAATAGATTTTTTTGCAGTAAATCAAAGCTTTCTACGGATTCTGAGGAAGAACAGTTGGCTGAGTAGATCGCCGAAGATCTGAGGGCCAAGTTCAAGCGTCAGGGAAGACGGCTGACCCAGGCCAACGTTGATGCGGCGAAGGATCTTGCCAAATTGGCGAAGTCGGAATTCGACGGAATGGAGCACGTCGTTCCGACGGTTACTGGTCATAAAAGCCGACGACGGAGAAACAGTGCGGATACGAAGGACACAGAGGGACGCAATACATCGAGATCTTGAAGGTGAGTTGCTGTTTTGGTTGGGTTCCTCTCCCTCTGTTTTTTGAACATGGGAGTTTTTTTATGTGGTGTTTTTTGCTAACATACTACTTCCTTTTTCAGATTGTGGTAAGTATGGCTCATAATTACCAAGGCACCGATCTGCGTATTGGCACGTGGAACGTTTACGGTCTCCGCACCGTTGAAAAGCAGAAGTGGCTCGCGGGCTACTTCAGGGAGTCGGGTGTTGATTTCTTGCTGGTGCAGGAAGCACACCATAAGAAGCCCGAGCAGGTTTTTGCGTTCCGTAGGAACACCGGGCTGAATTGTAGGTATTCTCTTGGAGCAAATGGTTTCACCGGGGTGGCCATTGTCTACAAGCCGCAGTACGAGGGTAGCATCACGCAGATGCAGACTGATGGGGACGGTCGCGTGGTGGCTATTTCGGTTAATAACGGATTGATGTCCAATAAGGTGGTGTGTGTTTATGTTCCGGTGGAGGGTCCTCTCCGGAGCGGGTTTTATGACCAGCTGCCGTTCTTCCTCAGGGGAAGCGAAGATTTTCTGGTCGTCGGTTAGGATTTCTACTCGGTTGTGGATAACCATATCGATTGGTTGAGTACTCACAGGTGCAGGTGGTCAGAGCCGTACAGAAGGAGTCTTACTGATCTGATTAAGAACCAGCAACTTAAGGACGTGTGGAGTCAGCTGTTTCCGCCGGAGCCAGGGTTCACCTGTCACAGGAATCATTTGGCTTCAAGGATCGACATGCTGTTGGTCTCAAAGATGGACTGGATTATGGGAGCCCAGATTTTTAACCCTAACTCACAGCCGTTGTTTGTTTCTGATCACAGCGTTGTCGTGATGGACGGCTGTGTGCCAGCACCGAGGGCGAGGAAAGCAACACCGTGGCGCATAAACGTTACAATGTTAGACGACGTTGAAGCGCTGTCACGTGTCCGTTCGATCTTGGAGGCCGGTGCAGAAATGGCCACCGATGACAAGATCCGCGGTTGGGAGAGGGCGAAGGACGAGGTCCGGAGCTCCTTGGTTGCTTGCGGTAAGTAGTTGGCGAGAGCTAAGCGGGGGACTCAGGTTTTTCTGATGAACTTCCTGAACGCGGCTCTGAAAGGTAATGAAGACGGGTGTAACCTTGGGATCATTACCCAGATTAGGCAAGAGATTTCGGATTTTTATAGAGGCATCAGCCATAAAAAATCGGAAATCGGATATTAATCACATTTACCGGAAGCTCGAGGCGGAGCGGAAGAGGGAGAACCTGGAAGTTCTTGATATTGCTGGAACCGAGGTGAGGGACAATAAGCAGATCCTGCAGGAAGCTACTAGGTATTTCGGCGATCTCTTTTCCAGCGAGGAAATTGATCCTGCCGTCATGGATATGTGGTTGGAGGGTACGCCGAGGATCCGATACGAGGACTTGGATAGCCTCGAAGAGGAGTTCTCGGTATCCGAGGTAAGGGTGGCGATTCAGGCCTTTTCGCCAGGTAAGTCTCCGGGTTGTGATGGTCTCCCGTCGGAGTTTTACAAGAAGTTTGTTAATGTGTTAGCGCTCTGGCTTACCAGGGTGTACAACGAGATTGTGCAGGTGGGTCGTATGCCGGGGACCATTCGGAGGAGCATGGTCACTTTGCTGTGCAAGACCCCCTACGCCCCGTCGAGGGAGTTAAGTGGTTGGAGACCGGTGTCTCTCTCCACAGTGGACTAGAAGATCCTTGCTAAGGTCATCAATAGCAGGCTTGCTAAGGTGGCCGTTCATCTTATTGGTGCTAACCAGAAGTGTGGTATCGGGCGACGCCGGATGCAATGGAATACTAGGTGCATTCGAGACGCTATCACTTACCTGGGCGAGAAGGGTATTAAGATGGGGCTCTTCTTATCTGACCAGAGCAAGGCTTTCGATAGGGTATCGTACGAGTTTGTCGGAAGATTGTTAGAAGCCCACGGCTTCGGAGTATTTGTCGGAAGTGCGATTGGGGCGTTGTATAGAGATCTCTCCGGGAGAGCCATTATTGCCGTTCGTCTCTCCCTCTCTTTGAGGTTCAAAGAGGAGTGAGTCAGGGATATCCTCTCTCTCCCCTTTGTTTGTTTTGGTCTTGGAGACCCTTTTGAGAAGAGTTGCTATGAAGGACAGTGTTAGGGGTTTTCCGGTCCCGGGGAGGAGGGAGTCGTTGAAGTACCTTGCGTACGCAGATGATGTTTCCTTCTTCGTCGACTCGGAAAGGAGCTTGAACGGGATGCGTGATGCTTTCGCTGAGTACTGCATTGCGACCGGTGCCCGTCTCAATGAGGAGAAGTCGAGTATTATGCTCTGGGGCAAATGGGAGATATCAGTGGTTACAGGTTTAGTGTGACCGATGGGCCCGTTCGGATACTCGGTATCCAGTTTTCTAAGGAAGGGGTCCACTTGAGCACCTGGGGTAAAGTTCTGGCGGAGATGAAGAAGAGCAAGAATGGTGGCAGGAGGTGGGTATTTCTAGAGTGAATCGGGCCAAGTTAGCTAACGCGCTTCTGGTTTCGAAATGCACTGTTGCCAGGGAAATTGAGTCCCCACCCGGAAGTCTCATGAAGCAGATGGATAGAGCGGTCTTTGGCTTCATTTGAGCCGGGAAGAAGACCGAAGAGGTGGCTCGGGCGGCCCTATACTGTCCCAGGTCAGAGGGGGGTTTGGAAGTAAAGCACCTTCCGACATGGCTCAGTGCACTCCGGTTTAAGGGTGTGAAGGAGCCCTGGTCGCCGAACACCCGTGTGGACTTTTGGCCTCCTATTTCACGGGGTGGGACTCGTCCAAATACGTTCCTGGCCACAGATTTTTGGCCCCCGACGCGAGAGGATGCATAGGTCTTACCAGCTTGGAGGTCGCCTGCAGGACTTTGTGAAAGCTGACCGCGCCGGGAAGAACACGCAGCAGATGTACATTGACCTGCTCCCTAGGCCTAGGGAACACGTCGTCAAAGATTTCCACGTTCCTAGGGACTTCTGTATGAGAGAGGCTTGGATGAGCATTTACTCGACGGGTGTGGACTGCAAGAAGAGGGACTTTAGGTGGCGGTTGGCCACGATGTCCTTCCAACCAGGAGTAGGCAGTTTCGGTGGGGTGGCATCTCTTCCGATAGATGCCTTTCGTGTGCGGGCATTAAAGACAGGTTCCATCTCTTTTGGGCCTGCCCCATGGCGCACAAGGTTTGGCAGGGAATCTGGACTTGGGCTTGGCACAAAAGGCTTGACGCCCTCTAGTTTCACCCGGCTAATGTGTTTTATCTACATCCTGCATCGGCGGCGGGCAGGGAGGTCTGGAGGAGGATTATCACCGAGGTCTGTTATAAGATGTGGAGGGAGAGGAACAGGGTTCTGCATTCCCGGACGTCTAACACGGGCTTCTCTCCGACAACGGTTATCTTTCAAGTCAAGTGTGAGCTCCGAGACAGGGCGAGAGTGGACGCTCGCACTTTGACCGACCGAGCCTTTAGGTATCGGTGGAGGACTTGGCCTCGGATTGTTACCGGGACCAAGAACAACTACACATTTCATTGGGGTAACTTACCCCCTTAGTTTTGGCCCTTGAAGCCCAAGGGATCTCTCGGGGAGTGTTGGGCTTTTTCTAGTGTTATGTTTCTGTGACTTGTGTTTGATGAAGGGTGTGGAGGTTAGCCTCCGACCCTTTCATCGGCGGTTTAATCTGTCTTCTCCCCGTTCGAGGTCGGCGGTGCTGGCCGCTGACCGAGACGGCAGGAGCCTGTGTGAGTCGGGGGGAATGAGTGTTTTGGTTCTGTCTCTGCTCTTTCTCTTATGATGTGGTATGAATGGATGGTATCTGAAGTGAGGGTGTTGTGTTTTTGATGTTTGTGGTGTGCCGGTTCCGTGTGGAAGTAGGCCGGAGAGGCACCTGCCTTGGGTCGTGTGAGTGCCTTGGTGCACCCGTCGGCCCGGTGTCCTCTCTGACAGTCTCCCGTCCGGGTCGCTGTCACTTGGTCACCTCTCAAGGGGACATTTGTCCGCCTACATGGACGTTCCGGGTGTACCTTCCTGCTGCACCCGCCGTTCTAGGTGACCTCGCCGGCTCTTTGTGTGCGAGTCCTTTCGAGTTCTTCGGAGGATCTGTATGACTCGGGGTTTGTCTGGAGTTGCTTGTTGGGCCGTGGTGGGAGTACGTGTAAACATCAGTGAACCATGTCTCGGTGTTTAGTTTGGGCGTGGTGAACAGTGTGAAGATGTGTTGCAACAAAGTTCGTGTATGGGGGAGAGGACGTCGTGCGAGAGCACATTAGGGCGCTCCCTTCTCCCAGCCCCCATGATTTGGGGGTCTTATACGAAGACAAAAAGAAATATCATAATTTACCATCAATATAATTTTCCCACGCAAAAAACATTAATCAAATTTTAAATGAAGTACGCGCTTAGAAGTATTCAGTGATGAAAAACAAAGGTGCAAGTAAAATTATTTTAGGCGAAACAGGCGTTTTAAAACGTAGATTAAACGGAATTTGCATGCAGCAATTCCGTTTAATGTACGAATTTGTGAGTCAAGCAAATCAAAAGGCTGCGATAAACTGTGTGATTCGAAATACTGTTGAAAAAAATACATTTCAGTTAGGGGCAGAATAATAATTTCTCAGTTTCTCCTATTCTACTTTTTATACACAAAAAATATTTTTATTCCATTTTTCTTCTGGAGCTATAGTTTCTTAATATAAATATTTTATCTCTTCCTGTTACTTTCTTAAGCATTTCGCCGTTAAAAAAAAGCTGTAGAAAGTAAATACGTTGGTGGAACTTCTCTCTTCATGTATTGAAAAAATCGCCAAAATTGTTTAAAAACATACAAATGTCGAATATCATATCGTCAGGAAATTTTGTAATTGGACGCTCTGCTTTGAAACAGTAAATTAAACTTCACGACTAGAGGCTACGAACAAGTAAAAATCACATTTATTGCTATTGATTACCTTACAGATATGAGGTGGTTTCCAAAAAGTTCCCGGACTGGGACCGTAAGACCGATGATAGTAAGAGTTACTAAACTGAAGCAAACGTCGTCCTTCAAAATAAGATTCTTTTGCAAAAATCCCTTCTGCCAGCAGCTGTAATGTTTGTCGAACCACTTATGGAAACCATTCTTTTTAATGTATGCCATGCAACCAATGATGCGTTCTTCATTTCTTGTGCGCTCCAAAACTGATGACCCGGATGTCAACGTGTCCTCTCTGGGAAGAGGTGGAAGTAGCAAGGGTTGAAATTAGGTTAGTACGGTGGGCGTGGGAGGATAAAGAATCTTGTTTTGGCAAGAAATACAATAAAGAGGAGGTACCTATGTGCCGGTGCACTGTAGTGGAACAATATCCACAATTGATCTCCCGACCTTTGAAGCCTCTTCTTTCGGATATAGACGTCGCATCATGTACAGAGAGATCTCCTTGTTGACAGTGAATCCTTTAGGGATTACTTCAAGATGAACAATAGCCTGGATGTCCAAGAAGACCTCTACCATGTTCTTCCTTTTGTTGCGGTTTGGGCGGAATTTCTGCTTGCGTGGAGAAGATGGCGATTTCCACGTAGCTCATGGCCGCTAAGTCTACGTGTTGAACAGGAAGTGCCATTTTAATCCCCGTTACGATTTTTCTAAGAAATTGTGGATCTTAGATCGCCCGCCATTTCCATGCTTATGGCCAACTGATCTTCAGTTAACATGCGTGGGACGTTGTGTTGACACACTCGGTGTATCTTCACAGATCATCTGTTAGTATTCCTTGACCTTGCCTCTGCCATTCCCTGAATCGTTTGTTTTCTGTTGGAGGTTACGAGGACGAAACCTACACAATGTTTAAACCGTTCCAGCTATCTCTGGCCGTTCGCTTCTTTCGTCGGCGTCTTCGACTTAATGTCTGCTTTCTCTTCAGTGACGAAGCCATTACGATGTTTTTGAACGCGACAATTTGTTTTCGCCATAAACTTGCTTCACCAACTCGTAAGTATCATTTGCATTATTGCACAAACGAACGCAAAACTTAATGTTAACGCGCTGCTAAAATAAAAATATACAAAAACAAAAAAAACCCGGCATTTTTCATAATTCACTGAACATTGCGTATGTAGCTCAAAGTACCCGAATGTACCTCAGCGTTCGCGTGACGTAATGGACAAAACCAATTTCCCTGTGAGAGCGGAACGATGTCGTAACTCATCCAATAATCAGCGTGGGTATGAGCACACGTACTTGGCCGTACAGACGCAGTTCCGGAAAATTTGGATCCTACACAGGCGTGCAAAAATTAAGAGCGAGACCGTTTTGCGAATGTAACGTCGTGCAGAAGTGCTCCACATAGAGTAAAATCATGCCATAAGATCCCCAAGATGTAAGAATATGGAACAATTGAGCAAAACCGTCCAAACAAGGAATCCAAAGGATACAAAGGCACTTTTTGAAAATGTAGCATCGAGCACAACTGGACAGAAGACAGAAACGTCCATGTGAGAGGCGGCTGCCAAGAAAAATTCAGTCTTTCATAGGAAAGATGGTTACCCCTGACTGCGTTGCAGGATTTACAACGTCTGTCCATTCTGAAAACGAGATTGTCAAGGAGCTGTTGAGGCATCGCGGCCCATTCCTCTATTAGCGCCAATCGCAGCTGCGGAATCGTTGCTGGCAGCAAGTGACGTGCTTCCAAGCGTCTCCCGAGAAGGTCCCACACGTTTTCCATAGGATTTAGGTTAGCGGACCATGCGGGCCAATCCATGGATGAATATTTTCACACTCCAACAGCTCTGCGACAGCCACTGTACGATGAGGTACAGCGTTGTCGTCCATGAACAGGGACTCAGGACCCACATCACCTCTAAACAGACGTACGTCAGGAGATTTATTACAAACAAAGCTATCATGCTGCTTTTGCACCATATGAATGGGAATAAAATTTATGGCGGAAATTTTATTTTCATGTGAACTGGTACAAACTACAGGAGAGTGCCTTTTTAAATCCATGAATGAGTTTTTCTGAGTACCTCATTTCAAGTACAACATTTTTTTTTCAGATTCAACCAACTGTGATATAACAAATGACACATTTCTTTAGTATTTATGGATTGCAGTGAGAGCTGAGTTGTCAAAATCTGGTTTTGTAACCCAACTGACTCTATTCATCACATGTAGTGCCATGATGTTAATTTTCGCATTCTTTACTTAAGTTATTTAACAAAAATTTTTATCGTCCGAGTACGGCCATTGATACATTGTCATGAGTCTGAAGTCTTTCAATGACGACTGATTTTTTATATGGAGCAAAAGTTGGGAAGAAGCGTCATAAGGCCTTCTGCAAGTTATGACTTTCTTTTTGTACTGATTTATTATTTGTAAATGATAATATAAATGTTGTGTTACTGCGATAAAGAATTCAATTAGACTTTAAGCCTCTTTAAATAAATCGAAGGCCAACGCCAATTACATGATCTGACAATGTATCAATGTGCTATAATAAAACAAGTATCCAGAATACGTAAATTCCCCTGAATTTTGTCATCTTGTGTAGTTTATCTAAAATGTATTCCAAAGTAAAACTTAGTATACACAAATCAAACAGCTTTTAAAATGCAGTAAACATAATTGCGTATTTCTTAGCGAACGTAAACTAATATAGATTATATTTCCAATCAAATTTATTTTTTAAAGCCCAATTCAGATGGACCCTTCTGTGTGCTCTGGCGAAGACAAGTTATAATGCTCAGATGGACTTTTCTGTGTGCTTCGGCGAAGACACGTTATGAATCTTGCTTTTTTGTGCTGATTTTATTATTTGTTACCGATAATATAAAGGTTTTGTTACAGCGATAAAGATTTCAATTCGACTTTAAGCCTCTTTGAATAAATCGAAGCCCAACACCAATTACACGACCTGGTGATGCATCAATGCGCTATAGTAAAACAAATTTCCAGAAAATGCAAACCCCTGAAATTTGTCATCTTGGTTGGTTTAAATAAAATATATTCCAAAGCACAACTTAGTATGTAAAATTCAAACATCTTTCAAAATGCAATAGGCATAATTGCATATTACTTTGCGAACGTAAACTAATATAGATTATATTTCCCATCAAATTATTTTTCAAAGCCCAAATCAGATGGCCTCTTATGTGTGGTGCTGCGAGTGGAATATAATTTTATTGCTATTCTTATATATAGACTTGTCTCTTGGGGTCTTCTGTAAATCATTTGCTTCGATATCGAAATTCTCGTAGCAGAGGTGTCCTTCGGCGAATGTTGCCCGGTTGTAGACTCCCTATGACGTCTAGCTGTTAAAGACGAAACCGGCTGCCTTGGCTTGATTTGTCTCCTTAGCGTCCTTGTCTCGGGTTTGCGGTTTTTGTTCCGGTTTCTTCAAGCTCTCTTCAGAGATTGGAGGACACTTGACTTTACATACTAAACCGTTTTGCTACCTCAGCTTGCGATCGCCCATCTTACAATCTCCTGATCGCTCTTCACCATAAAGTCTTTCAAGCAGTTATGCAAATCTATTCTTTTTCTAACAGTGCAACACAAGCTCAAATTGACAAACCTCGTTCAGAGCAATTTTTATCAAGGTCACTTGCCAGCCAGCTCGGTCACACAAGACGTCATGTGTATATCTTTCTAGGACGTAGCACAATGTTGCTTAGGTACGTTGAGTTTGCGTTTCACCGTGCGAATATCTCTGAAAAATCTTTGCGATCGAGAGTTTTCATTTTGGACATATTCACGAGTTCCTTTTTGTTAGGTTAATTTAGTACACTAGTCTATTTGGAACACTACATGTTGTAAATTAACTTCTCACTTTTTCACAATAATCGATGTATTAAAAAAAATACGTATTCGTGTAGTCAGACGCTGACTGATAAACCACGCATGGCGCTGAGAATTGTTGGCGCTGTAGCGTAAATTCGAACGCACTCGACTAGTTATCGAGAGTTCTGGGGTTCGGATCAAAGCAGTGCCGGAATACAATTTTTCAGTCGCTATGCGTTGTTTACAAAATAACGTGGAAAGAGTGATGACATCGTCCATTTACATTTATATATTAATCGATGTATTTTTCGTAGACTTTTATCTGATGGGACACCATTGATGAAATATATGTTTTATTTTTCGATACGGAGAGCGAAATGCGCGTTTTAAAAATTTAGTAGTACAGGGATTTTTAATGTGTGAATGTTACAAATACTCAAATAGTTCCGGGAATTTAATTTCAATCAAAATTTCTGAGACAACTGCCCAATATTGAGAAATCTGCAAGAGTGCGTATGTTTGTAACGCTTTATACACGTTTCCCAGAAGAAACACCATTATAGAGGAAGCAGACTATTTTGACCCATTCTAGGAGAGTGCGTATAATTGAGCCCCTCGGGACGATAACGCGCCATCCCACTTTTTGAAATTTCCAACTTGGACCTAAATTTAGTAGTTTCACACTCTCTGAAAATAGGCAAGTTTTTTTAGATTTTGGGTAGTATTAATAGGAACACCAAGGTTGACGTTTGCATTTATTTTTGAGTACAGTTATGTAATACAACTGTAACGTAGTCCAGAATATCTCAGATGGTACGTTTTGTGGAATGGCCTAATCTGGTTCCATTCCATCCTGTCGCAAAGGTCATTGCACGTTTTTCAGCAATGACTCCTTGTAGTTTTTCCCTAAACCAGCAACAGTACGAATCAATGAAGTTTCAATGTTATATATAAATTTAGTTTTTGATAAAATACTAAAAAAAGTTTAAATTATTTCTTGATCTGGTTGAAGAAAGTAGTCGAAGATGCATGTGGCAATTCATTTTAATGCCTATTGTTTAAACACTTAATACTTCGGAGAATGAAAATTCGCGACTTTCTGCTGCATTCAATGATGTTTCTGTGAAGTTATGATCTCATCTGAATTAGTCCACAAATTTTAATTTTATACGTACAGTGAAATAGCAAATTATTAGGACAACCAATAGCGATCATACACCCACCATTTTTACTTACGTACGCAACTGTGACGTTGTGATAGCTTTATAACCGGCTCTCTGCGAAGGAGTTAGACATATGAAATGCGAAGATAGCAACAGTATGGTAAACGTGTTTTTATAAGAAATTTTGCGGGAGATAAAATAGTGGACTCTAAGCGTGCAAATTTAGGCATCTCCGAAACGGCAAACCTTCTCGTAGACACAACATCAGCTGCATGAATGGTGTACAATCATTGGAGTACAAACACCGGAAAAGCAGGCAATGGTCTTGCTTTGGGCGGGAACAACTGCTCATTGTTCACCGACAACATCGGATGTATTACATTGTACATAACATAGTTTGAAAAAGCTTGGTAACATCTAGCATGAATTTAACGTGGTGCTTATGTTGCTGTACAGGAATGTATAGTTAAGCTGATGTGATGGTGGCCGTTCAAAGTTCCCCGATATATAATATGGCAGAGAGTGGAAGAACTCTCTACGATTCGAAGATGTAGAAAGTGCATAAACACACACAATCTTAATTTACCGCTTCGTTGGGGTGGCATTTTCTCCACGTTTTCCCGCGGAATTGCGGAGACACTCCTTTACATTCGAACGTCGTAGCAGGAAACCTTCCAAGATATGTTAATCTGGGGTAATGCGTTCAGTTGACCGATAGGTTTGCAGCAGATTCTACTTTCGACCTAGTTAATAGGTTTACGGTGTTGTAAAGTCCGTAACTTTCCAACAAATTTTTATCGTACTCAATTAATACCAAAACTACCTTCCTGTCAATTTGATGAACCAGATACACGGGTGATGCATAGACTAGATTATTTAATATACAAATTTCTGATGTACAGGAATGAAATATTAAAATTATTTTTGCAATTGAATATTGCAAAACAGAATTGCAATATCTTCAAAAACCGTTTTTCACTGGTTCTCAAAAGACTTTTGTAAAACATGCATAATCTTTAAATATACAGCAGATGTATGTGAATATTTGATTAAACAGAATAAATAATTTTTCCGAAGCGATTAATATGCATACAGCAAAAATAACACGGTGAAAATCTTCCAGACACGTGGAGACAATGTAAATAACAAAGTCACCTCTTTTTCGACCTTTTTCTTTAATTAACACACATTAACCGAACAATTGTATTTCGACACCGCTGCGATCGACTCCCAGATCTCTCCATAATTAGCCCAGGGTGTTTTCCTTACGCTATGGTACCGATAATTTACGGCGCCATGTGTGTTTATCTCTCAGCATCTGACTTCCCAAATCCATAGAATGGGCTCAGCAACTGACACGTCTCCATCTGGTTGAGCTTTAGCGGCACAAGCTATTTAATTACAAGTATAAATCCAAACGGCGACGGAAATGGTGAAAATCTACCAAATACGTGGAAACAATGTAAATAGCCAACGTCGTCCATTTTCCCCGTTTTGCCTCAATTAACACAAAGCAATCGGCAATTTCAACACCGCTGGGATCGAACCCTAGATCACTCGATAACTATTGTCTGCACATATTTGGAAGATTTTAAGACTTTCTCTCGCTCTTTGGATTTATTAGCAATAATTAATGAGGTTGTGCCGTTAATCCCCAACAGTTGGAGACGTCTAACTTGCTGAGCCAATCCTACGGATTTGTAAAGTCAGATGCTGACAGATAAACACACAAAGCGCCGTACATTGTTGGTATCATAGCGTAAAGCGAACTCATTCGGTTAGTTATCGAGAGATCTGGGATTCGATCCCAGTGGTGTCGAAATACCATTTTTCGGTTGATATGTGTTAACTAAAGAAAAACATAGAGAGAGCAATGACTTTGAAAATAAAATGGATAATATGACAATTTAATATAATTCAGCTGCTAAACGTGAAAATTTATTATCATACGTAAAGCATGTAATCATCACCATCATCATTGCCAATCATTATCAATCCACTGATGGGCGGTCTCCTGAAGTTTCTTCCACAACGGTCTGTCTTGGGCCAGCCTCCTCCATGTTACTCACATGTGTCAGTCTCCTCCATGTTACTCACATGTATCAGTCTCCTCCACTCACTCCCGTGTGGTCTTCTTCTGGGTCTTTCCTGTCCTTTGGAATCCAGTCTAAAATCTCGGCTGTCCATCGAAGGTTTGCCCTTCTGGTAATATATCCAGCCCAATGCCATTTCAGGGGTGGTTCTCAGATCGTGATGTCTTCCACTCTTGTCATTTTTCTGATTCACGAGTTCGTCTTCTTATCTCTCCTGGTTACACCAAGCATGCACCTCTCCATGCTGCTTTGATTTGTCTGCAGTCTTTGTATGTATCTTTTAGTTCAGGTCCACGGCTCTGCACCATACGTAAGCACTGGAAGGATGCATTGATCAAACAATTTTCTTTTGAGACATAGTGGCATATTTCTCTTGAAAATAATACTGTTTCTTCCAAAAGCTCTCCAGGCAAGTATTATACGCAGATTTATTTCATCATCAATGTGACCCTCACTTGATATCTGCTCTCCAAGATAAACGTAGGTATCTGTTATATCCAGCTTTTCTCCATTAATCGATAAATTTTCATTTCTTGTGAAAGCATTGTACATCACTTTTGTCTTCAAGGAGTTCGTTTTTAATATCACTCTATTACTCTTGTCAGCAAGTTCCTGGATCATACTCTACAGATCTGAGGGGTAGTTGGAAAAATGACTAGATCATCAGCAAAACGAAGGTGAGTTAGATAATCTCCATTAAAATTTATCGCTTTGTTTTCCCAGTTCAGTGATTGAATGACATTTTCCAATGCGGCATTAAAGAGCTTGGGAAATATGGTGTCAACTTGCCTCACTCCCTTTCCAATTTTTTATGTATTCTCAAACACCCAAATCCTTGCACTTGCATTTCCATAGATGTTTTTAATAATATTAATGTATGTATCTTCAATACTGCGGGATTTCAAAGCCATTGTAACTGCTGATGGTTTCACCGAATCAAAGGATTTTTCATAACTGATTAAAGTCATGCATAATGGGAGTTCCTATTCCCTCGCTCTTTCAATTAGCTTTATCAGTACGTGAATATCATCTATAGGGCTGTAGTACGTGGATATCATCTTTAGTGCTGTCCTGAATCCAGCTTGTTCTCTCGGTTGAGCTACGTCAAGCAATAGCTTCAAGCGTTGTAAAAGAACTGTAGTGAAGATTTAATAAACCACTGATAGGTTTCTAGTTCCTGAGATCCTCAATGTCACCTTTTTTATGTAGAAGGATAATTGTAGTATCGCTCAAATCCTAAGGAATCTTCCATTCATTAATGCATCGATTGGAAATTTGGGTGAGTACTGTTTCAATTTCTCAACTTGCTTCTTGTATGATGTCTACAGTAATTCCATCTTCTCCTGGAGCTTTTTTCCCTCTTCATGTTCTTGATTGCATGTGCAACTTCTGTTGGCAGGACTGGAAGAACTCTGGTATTAATACCTTTCACGATGTCTGCAGTGCATGTATCATCCTTTTCATCCAATTATAAAGAGAAATCTTTCAATCTTGTCAACATTTCGCATCTAATTCTTGTTACAGAACCATCTTCTTTTATCAGTTCCATAATCTGTTTTCTTCCCTTATTTTCTTCTCTTTAGGTAATTTTTCTTCTCTTTAGGCTATGGTTATTTTCGATTGCTTTTCTCACTAATTCTCAATTTAATTTCCTTACGTCTTCAGTGATACTTTTTCGTACTGTCTTTCATAGCTCTATATTTTCCACTTTGGAAGTCACATTTTCTTTAGTTGTCCTACTCTCTCTTCTTTGTTGCATCAGAGTTTTGGTTTTTCCTGATAATTTGTTCACGTGCAACTTGTTCTTAGTACTAACTAATTTTGTTATTGTTTCCATAAGAGCTTTGGTTACATTACTGTTAATTTCAGAGATGTCCACTTCTTCCGACGTTAGACCTTCTACAGTAAATAATCTGTTCCTCAGTTCCAATTTTAAAGTATTATGATCCTTTTTAAGGTTCGTCATGTTAATGCATTTTTTTATGAGTTGACATCCTAGAGTTTAGCATTGAGGTGCATCTTACATCTCACCTTTCAATGGGCACTACCTGTGTTGCTTGTTCAGCACACTGAAGTCTTTCATGACAAATTCTTGTGACACATAATAAAATAAAATCAATTTCACTTGTCAATCCATTGGGATGCCTCCATGTCCATTTCCTTTGCACCTTTTTCTTGAAAAATGAGTTCATGATAAAAACCTTCAGCTTTTGAAACTCCACGAGAGTATTTCCACGCAAAACAGTAGGATGTCTTCCATGCTAGATGCTAAGATGTGTAACAAAAAACCCATCCCGAACTTCACTGGAAGTTTTTTATCCCAGTAGGAAAAGGATTTCCTGATATATTTGAAGCAGCAGCATCGACATTCTGCAAGGGTTGTTCGCGACTGATCCATTCCAAGTGCCCCGGTCGATAGAGTGAAAGAAAAGTCAGTTCAGGAATTCCAGCAAATCGCGTTCGCCGTTTGCTTGACCCATTCGCTTCTGTTATCGAGTGGAGGATCTGAAATATCCGAAAGATCCGTGGATCCGGAGGTCGTTCATATTCCTTCCGTTCTTTGATCGGAGCTGCTATTTCATTGCCAATTGATTAGGTCCTGGGTCGAAAATTCTTTCGTTTTACTAGAATCCTCTAATAACCATTTTATCTTCGGTTTTATCTAATAGTTTGCACTGAAATGAAGACATATCGCATTTTTTAAATTCTGTGTTTTACATCTTTTGATTATTTCATTACAGTTTCCCTCATAAGATGGGGACACCAGGTACGAACTCTGACCCACTTGCTGTTCTGTAATATGGAGCTCGAATTCCCTAATATTTATCTTGGAATCGCGCATTAATAAATATGAAAGACAGTAATGTACGGCCACAGAGTGAAACAATTCATTATAAAAGTCATCACACACCACTCTAAGACGTTTAAATTGTGGACAACTGCTAACTTAATGAACATACACTACCGGTCACCCGCAAGGAGATGACTCGCACTACTTCCCGTTTCCAACAAACGAAAGTCTGTTCACTAAAGTTCAACGGATCACTTTAGTGGTACCATCTGAAGGATCCGGATCGTTTAAATGACAGAATTTGCCCACCACTACTCAACATTACCTAAAAAAATGTCTCCAAACCCTGGCTACCAAAACAAAGGACGCTTCAAATTCAAAGTAACTTCAGTTTAAAAATGATGCCTTCGCTTTTTAATATAATTCTTTATAATAATATTTTAGTTAATACCAAAAATATTTTTAATTACATATAAATAAAAGTTTTAAAACTTTCGCGCTTTCAATAAGAATGAACGAAAAGCACTCACAAAATTGCCTTCCTGCTCGCTTTTCGGAGATAAAAACAAAATACATTGATTTGCTAAGATCCAGGATAAGTTCTTTTGCAAAACATTGTATAAACACATGGTTTACTTCGTACTGAAGTGATGTATTTGAAAAACGTTATTTCAAAACCCAACACGTGATAACGACATTAGACTTACACGCTTCTTATGTATTATTGTATCGCTCTTTGTATGAAGATAAATTCTATTTCTTTAAGAATTAAATAAAATTTCTCCTTGCTGAAAGTAATATCGGATTCTGCACTGGTTTCTATAAATTGAGCATAAAGTCGTAAAATACCCATAATTGGGCGAAATACCCTTCAAATTGCAGAAAGTTTGCATATGTTACAGGCGAAGGCATACAGCATCGATGTACGGAAGGCAAATGAGTGGTGCCGAGAGCGCTTTATGCAAATGCGATAGAATTTCGGAGGATCCCCAATTCATGTGACGCGATGAATGACAAGATTTCGAAATAGCGATTTTGTTAATATGGTTTCGAGACGTCATTTACCAGCGGAGTTTTGCTACAGAGCAATAGGCCGACTCAAAATAGGGCAATGACAATTGGACGTCGCAAGGAGGCTCAGCGTCCATCATTCTGTGGTGAGCAGGATGTGTTTCTGTGGTCAGCAGGTGTAACAAGCTCACGGATGCAGCTTCCCGAAGGAACAGCGAACGTAACCCGAGGGCGACGACCTCCGCTGTATTTGCGGCTTTCGGAACAGTGGAACAGGACGGCTACACCGAATTATCTCAGATCTGTGCTTGCGGCAGCCACCGGATGGACGGTATCAGCTTCGACGGTATTCAAAAAGGTCACTTGCAGGAGAAAATATCTACGGTCTGTGGTCTAGGACAAAAGGTCTATGCTCGGCGACCGGTATTATACGTGCCCCTCTCCCCCGCCACTGGAGCGAACGTTTCAAGTGGTCACGAATGCTTGTGAATTGGACTCAAGATCAGTGGAAGTCAGTCCTGTTCACTGATGAGTCGCGATACCGTTTACAGAGTGATTCACTCCGAGTTTACATCTACAGAGGCCGGTGCTCGAAATCTTCCCTTTATTTACAAGCAAAGGGTCACCTATGGTGCAGTGGCGTAATTAGCACAATGTGCGCCCCCACACAAGATTTTCTTCAGCACCTATAAGAACAGAGATTTTACCACTATTTCGAACAAGAGGAAGATGTTCTTTTCACAGTGTGTGTGTGTGGTGAAGGTGGTGATTAAAAGCGAGGGGGGGGACAGGCAGGAAGGCAGCGAGAGTATGTGGAAAAAGTAAGGGGTTACCTAGAGCCTTGTAGTTTTAACTTTTTAAGTTATTTTTGGAACATAAATCCATTGTGGAAGGTTAGTAATCAGCCAACCAGGATTAACGCGGTGCGCGGACCGGTACATAAACATGAACATACATTTTATCGTAAATAACGAATTCGGTAAAACATATTTAGGTGGTTAAGTTTCATAAGACTTAATAATCATCCACTTTACTTTACTTTCATTTGTTTCTGAAGTGCTTGGTTTTGGTAAAATGACTGCTTTTAAACTTTAAATAGTTGACTTGCCAAATGAGTCATCATTCTATTCATCAGAAATGGCACTTGAGCTTAATTTCCTCTGCACAAAAAGAACTGGTCGAGTTTTGAAAGTATCTTCAAGTGTTCTCTGTCTCTTCTTTTTTTTCCGAAAGTGTGCTTCACTTGGACGATTTTGTGACATTTTGCAAATGGATGTCGTTCGCTTGTATATGAAGGTTTCCACACAGTGAATGCGGTAGACGTACTTAATATAAGGAAGAACTAAAGGCAATAGGAACGTCTAATTGCTTTGTCCAAAATTAAAATAAATCACTTGAAGAAATCACCCTCTTATACAAGGTAGATCTGCGGCTGGTGTGAATAAATGTGTTGGCGACTGTCGTTTACGTAGGTGACTGTTTTTCCATATCCTCCATGGCGAATCTCAATGTGGTCTCGCATTTTTCCTCAGCAGCATAAAGAGAGGACGATTGGAGAGCGATCGTATTAAAACCCAGAGCCAAAATGCCAAATAGCTTCAATCTGTAGGATATCCAGTATTTTAAAAGTGAAACTTTGTATTTATTTAGAAACAAGCTAAATATATCTTAAAGAAAAATATGAAACATTGGGTTAATTATTTGTTAGTTTTTGTACGTGTTCGGATTTTTTCAATAGAACTATAACTTTCAGCTGAAGTACGCCCTTTAGGTACCTGCGCCCCCTGCAGCTCCCGCAGCTGCAGAGGTGGTAGTTACGCCACTTCTATAGTGGTAGTAGTGTTCTGTTGTGGGCAGGTATATCGTTTGGCGGCCGTATCGACCTCTATGTGTTGCCACATTGAAAACTCAATGCTCAGAGGTATGCAGTGGACATCCTGGACCCTATTGTTCGACCGTATGCGGCCACAATTGACGATACATTTGTACTCTCCCCCTCACACAGCTCGTGTCGTTAACCAGTACCTGGAACAGAAGACAATGGATTGGCCAGCGCGTTCTCCCGATCAGAATCATAAGAAGCTTGACTGGGATGCTCTCGGGCGGCGTGTTGCTGGCCTCCTATCCCCTGTCCGAACGATGCGCAACTGCTTTGTTCGAGAAATGGTCGCGGAAAATTACGGATATGTTCGACGCCACAATTAGTATGGGACATCGCTGTCGGGCCTGTTCTGCTGTTCGGGGTAACCACCTTCCGTATTGAAGTACCTTTTCCTATTTCATCTTGAGACCTATATTTCGGTATTTTCATGTTTTTTTTCATGCAAAATGTAAATGCTTTGTATCAATAGTTCTTACTTTTTTTCGTAACATTTGGACTGATAAAACTTACTAACAAACTTCATCAGAATCGATTGCATACTTTTTGAGTTATCACGATTTGTCCGTTTTCTGTTTACTTTATGGAAGACAGTATATATCTAACGTTAAGCTGAAAAGCATAGTTTTTAAAACTTTTATTCGACATTAGATGCAAGACACCATTCCAGCTAGATTGCACAGCCAGTCTTACTGAATACGGTGACACAAAATATGAGAAATTCTTGAAACCTTTAACGACCATGACTCTAAAATCTAGTATCACTCTAAGTATCATAACGCCTGTTTTTTCACTGCTTTGTTTAGTAACAACAATAGTGACTGACGGTAACTCCTGATGATCCCTCATAGCTCGTGCAAATTTAAAGAACAGGCAAGGGTAGGAAAGCTGTGGTCATTTGTATGTACGGGCGTTTGTGGCGTTATGGTCGTTTAAGAGTTAAAGTCCACACTACAGGTGACCCAAAATATCAGGGATACTGATATTTGGGTCACCTCTAGTGGAAAACATTAATGCATGCTTTACTATCGAAATACGCCAAAAACTGAAGAGGTACTTCTTCAAAACGTTAAGCAGCGGGATATATTTGCAGGAAATTAACTTCTTCGGGAAATGAAACCATACTTATTTGGTTAGGAAAAAAATCTCTAAATATAACTTAAATCGGGGTATTTTCCCAAATGTGTGGAATAATTAATACCTATATATGAATTTCATTTTTGTGGAAGTCCTTTATTAACGATCTGAAATATATATCACAGTAAAATAAAAATACTTTGCTTTTTTTCTAATTTTTAAATCCAGATCTTTGTACATTGATTAGTAAAATATTTTTTGAAGGAAGTCACATTTATTTGTTTCACTAATCTTTCAAAATGTTCGCTAGTTCTGTATAGGGCACATTACGATTTTCTATTTAGCAAGCATACTAAGCCGCTAGAATTTCCTTATACGCAATCGCGATGGTTCGAAGCAAAAGAGGTTATCGTCTTGTCGGAAAAAGGAATTTCAATGATGTCAATTTTAGTCGCAACCAAAAAAAAACCTGAATAAGCATTTTATGTGTGTGCTTGTTCTTCATTTATCAGCCAAAATATATATGCATTTTACAAGCCGAAAGAAGCAGAAGCGCAGTTCTCATCAGTTAATCTTCGAAGGATATTAATTAACAATATCTTCTCCCACTGTAATTTTGACATTCCTTTTGAAATATTTAGATTCTTGTACTTCTCTTTACCTTTTCTTCGCACAAGTGGTATGATCTTGCAGTTAAGTTGTACAGGTAAATTGTGCATTCCATCAAGAATCAAGCCTTGAAATATGAGATTGTCTATAGCAATTTACCTCGTTTATTTTCAGCGATACAGCTTTGTGACTTTCCTTTTCATGCTTCATACATTTTAAATTTGTACATCACATTTAAAACTTTTACATCCAAATTATAAAAAGAAATTCTGGATCACCCGTATAAAATATTAGAACAGAAATGGCGAAACACTACTTTGACTTTTATAGTGCAAATGTCAATAATGCGTTTCCGAAGCGGTGGAAAATTACGAAACAGGAGTTTTAATCAATATTCTATCGAAAGAGAAAACACCTATTGCGTAACTCAGATCTTGTTTTTTAACTATAGCTCATTTTCTCAGACAAGGATCGTTGCATATCTGCAAAAACAAGCAACAAACAAATAGGACTCAAAATAGAATGGTGTTAGGCATATAAGTATGAAGCGAAAAACACCGTGCGGTGTATTAATTATTAGTTCTTACTAATTTTTTTCTTTGAAAAGAATTGAAAAAGTGTCAAATGAAATGCACACAATATTGACGTGCACAGAAATTGCATTTTCACGTGATCACCAGAGGTGTATTTCCAATAATTGCAAATGAAATATATTGTTGAGTACTCATAAAGAAGGCAATTATATTTCGAAATTTCTTTTCGTATGAGTAATATCATTTTATCCTACAAAGATTTTATGATTAAATATGTACTATTAGTTTATTTCATTAGTTTTACGAAAAGGATATTTCAAACAGCTTTCGTCACTTGAATGAAAATTTACATACAGTACTTTATCATAAATAATATATACTTGAAATTGGAAAACAAAATTTCCTTTGCTTGGTGCCGTTAAATTCTGAATGTTCTCGCAAATCTTCAGAAAGCAAAACTTAAAAGTAATGAAAGTTTCTATCTCTGAAGTTTGCTATGGTGTACGAAATGCATGCTAACCTGCTACTGATTCCAACATGTGTTTTTTGCAAAATCGGATATCTCAAAATGTTCTTTAGCACAATAACTATTTCTGTAGATGAACATGAGTTGTTCACTACCCAAGGTTCTTTAAGTATTATTAACAACACTGCCTTAACAGTAGTTTATTCAACAGGATTTCAATTACTCGTATTGTTCAGTTCCGTTGCCTTATCGAAATGTGGCTAAAGCTCATGAAGTCAGAGTGAAAATATAATACCATGAAGAGTAAACGTAAAGAAACAACAACAAGGTAAACCGGTTTTCAACGAATTCACTTTCATGCCTTTAAGGGGGAATGGATTACTTTAGCAAAATCGAAGTAATACTCCAAAGATGCTAATCAAAAAGATCTGCAGGTTCACCTCACTAATTCACCTCCTTAGCGAAATAGAAATATTCCAAATATTGGGGATAACGGTTAATTGGACTACCGATAAGTCGAGGGAACCGATTATTTGTCACAATTATTGAATCCCAACGCAAATTAAATCTTTGAATGCAAGCTGGGAAGATTGATATGTATGAATCTTACTATTTGATCTTTTCCGATACAAGGCGTTGCGACAGATGAGGGAAATAAATTTAGATGTAATCGAATTAAAAATGTATTAAATTCCATGTCAATGCTTCTAAAGAGCAACTAAAATAATTTTCTCCTTCTTTCATATTAAAGACTATTTTTTAGAAAACTTCTAAAAAAATTGATAATCGAATGGCAGGTGAGCATAATCGAATGCCGCATACACTTTTATATCTATGCTACAAAAATTGCATTTAAAATATTTTTCTTTGCTTTGCGCTTTGCGTGTAGTTCGTAATATGTAATTTTTTCACATAATGTCTAGAATCTGGTAACGAACACTACAATTATTTTATATTATTACTGTTATTAAACCAGGTAGAGTAACTGTGTCGAAGATATTTCAAGCAGTATCTTCACTCTTTTAAAGACCTGAAGACATTATCTCATACTTACTACTCATAAATTTCACAAGATTTTCTATCTCGAGGAGCACAGATTTTTTCTGCTTATAATAATTCATATCGAATTTGAACAACATAATTTGATATATTTTATTCGAGCTGGGACAGCGTTTCCGTTAAAACATATTTCACATACATTTGCTAATTATTCCCTACACTTAGTTTTGAAGTTTTATTTGTTTCACAGTAGTAATGCATATGCCTGCATGTGCTTCAAAATCCCCGATTTACGAAATGTTGTCCCAATTTTCTCTTAAAAGAAATTAGGTTGGTGGGTTAAAAATGTCCAAAAAGCGCTTTAAAATAAAAAAACAAAAAAAAAACCAAAAAAACTTGAGCCATTTCTCAGCTGCATGGGTCCAAAACTGTACCGCTACAGCCTGAAAGTTTTAATGTCTTTTTTCTAAACACTACTTCTTCCACAAGTTTGATTTGAAATTAAAAATACTTTATTACGCTGGACACCCTTTAAATCACGCTAAATCATACAAATGCGTTCTAAGTTCATTGAGCAAATTTTCGCTGCTTCTAACTTAGTGTCTACTAATTTTTACAATTTTTGCATCTGAAAGCTTCATTGAAAATGTATTCCTAATACTGTATTTTATTCACAAGGATATAGGTTGCGTAGGGTTTCCACTTCAAGTCGGCCACATCAAATGAAGCAGCAAATCTTCAAAATTTGCTGTAGTCTGTTAAAAGTTCGGTTTTTGGAAAAATAGGCGCAATCAAATGGTATCCATGGTACGACGAAGAGACATATTGATAATATTAAAAAGAACTGTTTAATAAAATATATACAGAAAATATTCCGAGTGATAGATGAACGTCTATTACCTTTAACATGGGTAAGATTAAATCTACAGTTCTCCCATTGGCTGTGGTGGTTTGTTTTATAATATATTGAGGAATATTATAAAATACACAAAGCTCAAAGTTATTATTATTTTCAGGAGAATAAAATTTATCTGTTTGCATAATGTTTTAAAATTCATTATAGGGTATCGTTAAAACTAAACGATAACTTCAGTATTTAACAATGTATCAGTAATGTCACAATTTTGAACGATGATAAGAATTCCAAGAATTCGGAATGAAAAACTGTTTTACTAAGAGGAAGCAAAAAACAGGAATAAACTAGATGATTAGAGGTGCCACGTATTCTAGTATGTTTCCTGCACTAAAATATAAAAGCACAAATATAGGAAAAGTAATATAACATTGAAAATCGTCTTATTCTCAGAATGTTTTTTAATTCGCAAATCATTTTCTTTTCTTTTTATTTTTTTTCGAATTTCGTATAATTCGTAGATAATGCGAAAAACCTTTTCTTTTCTTTGAGTGGTCGTATGGAAACTTGGGAACTTAGATGAACATGGCCGGCGGAAATCACCATTTGCAAACTCACCAGTAGTAAACACAAGCAGGAACGAATTGAAAAACACCTCGTATTTGTAAACTATAATTATAGCACTGTAGCTTCATAGAACGATGCACCGAACATTTACAAACATATCACACAACTCGGAACATCGCAATTCAAAACAATTATTTTTAACTTTTTATTGAACATCTATGAATTTCTTAGTAAATTGAAAGTCGTAAAAACTTTGCATCAGACATTTGCGATAAATATTTTAGCGTAAGTAGAGATTATAACAACAAATTCAGCTGGAGAAAAGTAAAGACAAAAGATAAGTGCTTATATGCTCTTGAGATGCTCATGTCCAGCTCTTGCTTCTCTTTCATTTTACCACCCAGAATGAATCCGCAGTTCGAGGAGGGACGATAGGAAGGTGATCAATAGATTTTTCTCATAATATGTGACGTTTTAAGGGATGCTAGGGCATGCATATTCAACTGCATGTCGTCCTCCAACCAGACGACCGAAAGTGTTTTCCAATTTTTTTTATTTCATATGCTGCGTTTCCTAATTGATGAATGAGTTTTTCTCCACATGAAAATACCACACAAGAGGAACATATGCCAGAAATGGCTCATTTCAATATACAAAGCACATAATTGCTTTAATGGAAGTACGCTTTCACCTAAGGTGAAGAAATATGATATTTAAAGATTTATGTTTAGAAATTCTTCATTTTCTACCTGTGTAGGCACAGGAGGTAAATCTGGTCTTTCAGGCATTTGAAAAATTCAACATAAGTTTTTATCATTCCTTTTGTTCCAACTCTAAAGTATCTGCCGGGCAGATTGAGATGTTGACTGCAGTAGGTTAGGACAAAATATTTAGAGATTTACAGTAACCTCCGAGTGAAATGATAATGAAGTTAGATAATTAGCTCGTTAGGAGTACATGGTTTTAGGCAAAAGTAAATTATAAGTGCCTGTACCTTATATCTTAGAAATATTAATAATGGCCTAAAAAAATTAGACAAAACTCTTTTGAAAATAGAATCTGTCTGATCAACTTTGTTTGAAAAAAATATTTAGACATTTCTGTGGTTTTGCAAACAATGCCCAAATACACACAAGGCATTTCCATTCAATTCCTATTTAGGAACATTTACCCGGTCTTAGGATAAATATGATGGTATAGCGTTACTTCCAACAATTCGGGAAAATTGGTTCTCAGTGGTAATTATCATTCTGTAACCCCGTTTCGGTACAATTATTAGACATTTGTTCAACTTGTGTTGATGATCTTCAAATCTACGAGAACGAAATTTGGATATTTAGACATGTTATTATATCATATATAAACCAAAAAAGGTAGCAAAATGAATTTAATCCAGTTTTCTCAAAATTACCATGTCGATATTCCTTCTTTCGTAATTTGAATTCACGTCTCCGAATATTTGTATCCTAACCTTATTTTTTAATCACAGTGGCAGGTATTTTATCAGAAAAAAATTATTATTATTCTTAAAAGCACCAAAAATTTGTTATGTCATTTATTTGAGAATCACCCTGATAGGTTGTAAATACTTGATCACTTCCAACCATGAAAAATTACTAGATGTAGAACAATGGGTTTTCTCAATCCATAAAATCTGATAATAGACACGTGTTTCCATAAAGATGTTCAAGAAATTGGAATGAATTTATCATTAAATAAAATTTAAGGAGCAAAATAAGAAAAAGTATTGAAGAAAAAGATTGTATGGATCAAATAAGTATGCATATATTTATTACTGAAAAAATATATGTGTGGATCAAATAAATATGCAAAATATTTACATGCAAACTAATGGTATATAACCCAAGATGAAACATTCCTTTAATTATCGTAAATAATCAAATTAGTTAATATTCCATTTGACAGTGAAATCGCCACTGTTCGCAACATTAACTTACTACTGCAGAAAAAATAATTTATAACTTAATGACAACGTTAGGATTAGATTCCATAGTCGTTTTCGACTATAAATTGATTGAAATCTATATCTACATTTACACCTCTTGTTTCGTATATCGTAAAAAATTTAACTCGCTGAATTTACATACCTGTTATCTGATGCATCTTCGCTTAGGAAAGAAAGAAGGTGTTTTCTACATGACGAATCCATAATTCTATTGAATTATACATTGCTCAGTATAGACACATTTCAAAAATATTTCATGTGGCTTGTTTTTTCCTTTGCAGAACTTAGAGCACTACATGCTTCGCCGTACATTTTTTTCAATAAAAGTCCTGACATCACACCAATGTTAAAAATAAACTAGATTTAGTTCGGCTAAAGCAATCATTTTAGCATATGTTATGATAATATCGTGTGCGCAGTTTAAATCCACGTGCGTCCGTTTTACAGCGAATGAAATGTGACTACAGATTTTAGTCCAATTTCACCGTCTTTTATATTTTGAACCAGAACTTCAAGGACGAGGACTATTACTTATTTTGTCTTCTCTCGAAAGAGAATTTTAACGCTACGTTTATAAAGACGGATGTCATCGAATTCCAAGTGCATCTCATGTTCTGCTGTTGTTTCTAAAGGTATTCAATTCGAAAAATACTTTTACTGAATGTATTACCTCGTTTTTTCGATACGGGTGGAACAGAGGATGAGTAGAAAGTTTTGCAATATTGGATCACTGTATGGCTTCATACGCAACTTTACGACGAAAGCTGATAAGTCAAAGAATAGGCCTACGTGTTGTACCGCCTGTAGTCATCTGTCTGCCAGTTTTTCGATTCCACGGGGTTACCAGTTCTTGTCCTTCGAGGCGAAGAACTCCTTCACCCAGGCTACCACATCTTCCTGGTTGTTGAAGTGCCGCCCGCGAAGCAAATGGGCCATGGACCGGCGCAAATAATAATCCGACGTGACAAGGTCCGGACTATACGGTGGGTGTGGCATCAGTTCGATGCCCTCAAGCACCTGGAGTTTTGCCCGGGTCGTTCGCGCGGTATGAGGCCAAGCGTTGATCTGGTTTAGCAGAGCGCGCTTTCTGTTCACCAATGCCCAGTACTTCTCCTACAAAACGGCATACATCCACTCCATCTGCTCAGAGTAGAGGGCGGCGTTGATGGTCCAACCGTCTGGAATAAAATTCTTAGTGAATTATCTCCTCGAAATATCCCCAGACGCTGAGCGTCACCTTGTGTTTGAAGCGCCCACGTTTGGGAACAGGTTCAGGAAGCTGGCCAAAGCTCAACCACTGCCATTGTTTTTTTAGGATTGAGAGAAAAGACCCACGTTTCATCGCACGTAATAATTCTTTAGGTATAATATCTACGTAGCTCGGGCTTTCTAGGAGCTTCGTGTACACTTCCACTCCGTGGTTTGCTTCAGCTGGCGTCAGTTCATGCAAACCTTGCTGAGCTCCGGAAGGTTACGAAACACTTTAGTGTGTGATTTACCCAGCTCGGCTGATAACCTCCGAGTGCGTGTTGTCGAATTCACCTTCACGGCCTAGCGCAGAGCCACTTAAGCCACGGTTCGCGGCCCACCATAACCTGGCTGTTCATCGAGGTACCTGTCACCTGAGCGAAATCTCTTGACCCATCTAGTTGCGATGTTGTGGTTCACGGGACCTTCCTCTTTTGCATGATGAATGTTTCGTGTTGCTTGAGCAGCGTTATGGACGAGTTCAAACTCGTGAAGCAAAAGTTACATAATTTGCAGGCTGTGGATGTTCACCTTTTAGGCGTCCCAACAGCAGACAAGATGCAGTTTTGAAACTAATGGAACAAAAGTTTCGAGACGTATAGACTTATAAAATGAGGGATTTAATCATCTATATGAATTATACAAGCTTACTGGTTTTACTGCGGCATAAGTTAATTTGTTTTATCCTGTATGTGACGGCATGCCGGTTATTAGCTGTGACCTATGGTGGCAGAGTAGTGGTGTCTCCACCTAATATAAACTCAATGGAAACTACCGATTGTCACGAGAATAAGTTAGTTTTCCATTTCAGGTTTATTTCAACGCTTCAGCAAGCGTTCTTGAATCACCTTACATAAGCCCCACTGAGTCATTTAGCAGCTTTGTGGAACAAATATATATATTATTTTTCGGAAGAAATACTGAAACAAACCGAATATTTTTTTTCATGGAGCACATAATTATTTCCATGTTAAACACCCAATAAAAATAACAACGGTATACTATTTCCAAAACTTTCTTTAAATTTTTTTACCTATAGCATAATTACTATTTCTTTAAAATGTTATTGTCACTGGATATTCCCGTTGATTATATTTGCATATATAAAAACCAAAATGTATTAACATTAGCAATTAAATCTCTATACATTTTGTTCCGTAAGTACGGTTACGGTATGTACAAAATGCACTATGCAAAACCAGAGCTACCATAATCCATGAAGAGTGATTAGCCGGAATATGAGTAACAGCTCGGAATTCCACCCTAGATATATCCAGTGATATGGCATATGTGATTACGATGCCTCCTACTGTCAGCTTGTATTTGGTATCGAACTGCCTAGCCACCAATCGATCGATTTTTGACTTTGTATAAAGCGATCTAGCACATGTCTTTCTGTTTAACCTAGAGTGTATAGTAGAATTACTCGCTTTAGTTTTTTAAACATTTTTTTTGTTGGGTACCACTCACTGAAAGGCTGCCACTGTAACGGGAAGCACAACAAAAGGAAGCATACCGCTTATTCTATAAGAATATTGTTTTGCATATATAGAGATAGGACAAAATAATATAAACATCTCATAGATAGGCGAAATTTATTTATCATTTTAGGTGTTGTGCCACCATTTGCTTTTGATACAGCTACCAACCGTCTTGGAATAGACTTATACATCTTTTCAAAAGTTTGCAGAAGGACGTTTTGCAATTTACCGATCATAATATTAGCCAATTTCTTCTTAGATGTTGGAAGATTGATTGTGCTTCTCATTTTGCTCTCCAAAACTGTCCACAGTGGTTCGAGGATGTTCACGTCAATTGATTATTCTGTCCAAGACAGATTGGGAAGTTCGTCTTTGTGCTTCCTCAAATCAAGATTAAACCTCTCCGGCTGTGTGTAAGGGCGCATGATCATCTTCAAAAGTAGTATCATTGTTGGGAAACAGCATTTAGACCACAGGATGCACCTGATCACATAGGAAAATTCCAGTTTTGAGCGTCCAATTCTGTTACTACATCGAAAAAACATCAAAAGTACTTTTGCTGTGATAGTCGAATTCCCTTGCTTCGGCGTTCCATCAACATTACCCCATTAGGTTTTGTTACGGTACCGTCAAATACAAAGTGCACTCTACAAAAGTTACCAGCATAAAGAATCTGAAACAGTGAAAACGAGATACCATAAGCTCTGTCACTAGAATCATGTTGCAGAACACATGGCGTGAAACTGAGTACAGACTACACATACTTCGTGCCACCAAAGACGAATCTGTCGGGCGCATTGAACTGATTTGAACTTCACTAAAAACGTTGTGAGTAGCACTATCATTTTCATGTTTAGTAATTGTTCTTGTACGTATTTCCCTGCAACCTATATGTGGTTAAAATGTTGAAATCTCATGGTAGGCACCTTGTGAAATTTTCTGAACGGTGAAACGAAAAAGTGAATTTTTGTTGGTTCAACATTACGAAGAGGTTTTAATGTATGAGTAGTCACTAATTGCCCTTATTGAGGCAATTCATGCCATTTCAAGTACGAGTTTGTTTTTGTTTTGGTGTCAAAATACGTTATCCTTTTCCGTTTCGAAATTCCCCAGTCAGTTTCTTAGTATGCCGATCCCCTGGTGCAGTAGCGTAAGCGCAGGATAATGATCACTTTTTCCAGATGTGTCCGATTTCGGGTTCCGGTGTGTCAGGGCTGTTGTATTTATTTGAGGCGCTGGTCTACCGACTTTTATGGAACCAATGGCAGTAAATGTAAAACGTCGACAGCTTATAGGCCATCAATCAGCTCGTGGTGGTCGTTAAATCTCCTACTTCCCAAAAAATCCCAAGAATTACGTCAAGATGCCTTAGAGGGTATGTCTATAAGAAACTTGGTGCCACAATTCAAATTCAGTTATTAATAGTTTCCTTTAAGAAGTCCCACTGACGAGAACCGTAGTCAAATCAGATCATATGCAGAGGATTTTAGGAAGAAAGTGTCTTACCGCAGGTCTTAAACAACCCTTAGAAATACGAAGCTAAGAGCCCGATAGGAAAGTGACACGGAAACGAAGTTGAAGGGGAGGATGACGCCCTCATTTATTACTCGGGGCAGTACCCAGGGTCCGACGGCTTAACGTGTCCATCCAACGCACGACGGATTTTTAGTGGATGGAACGTTCGCACCTGCTGGGATCGAACCTGAGGTTCTTTCTGTTGTAGTCACGAACGTTGCCCACTAGGCCAACCGCGACCTCGCGAATTGTGCTCTCAATATTAAATAATATATACATTTCTGATATCCGAGGAAATACTGCATAAAAATTCCATTTGAGGTTTCACCAAGGTTTTATCGTTAAAGATATATGGTCAAACCAAAAATGAGTGACATTATTTTAAATACCTGTTATTCATCATGTGTTCAATTTTCAGATCCAGTCATTAATACTTATCTATTTCATTAGCGTCTGTGTCAAGTAATAGTTTCTGTAAGTGTACTTTTAAGTTCTAATGGTATCCAGTGGTAGGGAGGAAATGGTTTTTAATTACATTGCTGGCCACCCAAAATGCAACACGAAGAAGGAGGCATCCGATAGGCCTGAAATTCTCAGCATCCGTCGCCCGCGAGAGGACATGCAAACGATTAGCATTGCAGGGCATATGCGAATCATGTGCGCCCGGCACGCCACCGAGAAGCACTATAAGAAGGGTGCACAGCAGGCGTGGTGTAAGTAGTGGAAGTGTGTTGTGCTGCCGGACCTGTGCGTGGGGACACCGCAGCGATGCCTCGTTGCAGAATACGGCAGTCATCCCAGCAAGTTTCGGAATTCGACACAGGATGATTAGTGGCTTATTGCGACAGCGGTTTATCGTACCGAGACATCGGGAGCCGTGTGGGACGACATCCAGCCACAGTGAGGCGAGTACGGATTCGGTGGGTGCAGGAGGGACGGACGGATCGACGTGAGCGATTACCGCAGCCGCGGCTCACCACCGAACGAGAGGACCGGAATGCTGTGGGGCGGGCATTCACGGCTCGGACCGCCACATCACGAACGTTAGCACAGAAATTAGGGGTGTTGCGCAACAACATGTGGCACCACGTACCGTTCGACTTCGTCTGTAGGAGCGGGGATTTGTCGCACGGCGCCTATAGCCCCGACTACCATTGACGTTACACCACCGGCAGGTGCGGCGGCAGTGGTCCGTTGAACGCCGCACCTGTACTACGGAATGTCACGACATTGTCTTCTCCGATGAATCCTGCTTCTGCCTGAAACACCACGATGGTCGGATCCGCGTATGGCGGCACCACGGCGAGAGACTATATGTCGCCCGCATTAGGCCTCGCCATACCGGTCCGTCCCCTGGCGTTATGGTTTGGAGCTCAATTCGATATGACACCAGTACCCCTCTACTACGCATCGTCGGGACACTCAACAGACACCGCTACGTCTCTGAGGTTTTGGAGGCTGTAGTCCTCCCTTACCTGCAGACCTACCAGCGAACACGTTTCAACAGGACAATGCGTACCCGCACGTGGCAAGCATCGTGCAACAAATCTTCACGGACCACCAGGTGTCACTGCTGCCGTGGCCCGCCTGTTCTCTCGATATGTCGCTCATCGAACACGTCTGGTCGCTGATCGGCAAAGGAGTGGCCCGGCAAGCACCACCAGCGGCTACGCCTGATGAACTGTGGCAACGTGTGGAAGCAGCCTCGACCGACTTACCCCAAACCTCTTTCGTTCGATGCCGCGGCGTGTAGCGGCCTTTATTGCCAGCCATGAGTGCCACACGAACTATTGATGCCTGCGCCTTCCGCAAGTTGCACGGACCTGTAAGCTTAATCGTTTCATCTTTGTATCTGTTGTTATGTGTCCAGTAAATTTGGCTTTGCTATCTCGTGTCCTTCTTGGTGTTGCATTTTAGGTGGCCAGCAGTGTATATTTCTCGTGTGAAATCACTATTTAGTTAAACTGATTATTAAGAAACCCAGTATCTAACATTCTTACGCACACGTATGTATGTATATGCTGAATATGTGAATTACCCTCTCTCGTACAACGCTAAAAGACCATATGCAAAGTGCAAAATTTACAAAACCATAGTTTATGGGCATCAAAATCTAAAAACTTTTCAATACTTCTAGGGTTACTGTTCGAATCAAACCGTTAGTTCCTTTTTCGTGCAATCTATCTTCTGTCACATGATCGTAATAGTTCCATTCGGTGTTACAATTTACTGTGGGATGTTCTATATTTTGTTTCCGACCAAACTTTTACATTTTAGCCTCTCGAAGGAAAACATTCACACCTATCGAATTATTTTATCAAAGCTGCGATTTAAAAAAAACCTCAAAAATCATGGAAATGAAATTCTATGAGATAATAAAGTGCTGGTGCACAAAGAAATATGAAAAAAAAATCCTTTCCTGATAGGGCTTTTTATACTCTTTAAATTTCAAGTTTTCACTCTGCTGGAATATTGTTCTTAAATAATTTGTTCAGTGGCACATGCATTGCTTGAGATTTAGAAGTCAGATTTTTAGGTTTTAAAGGCTAACGAAGAAATAGGCTTTAAAACCATGTTGTTTTATTAATCTTTTTTTTTTCAGTTCAATAGAATTTATGTTAAAATGTAGTTCTTGTGAAGGACCTCTTTTTGTTTCATAAATTCATACCTTAGCTGACCATGCAGTTATATTCAATACTGATATATCCTAAATTTCCCGTGGACGTTATCGAAATTTACCTGAGAAACTTCAGCTGTAATAAATATGTTTTCCCCCTTAAGACTCCACTTTGGTTTTAATTTCGTTTTACAGCACATCCATGTCATAACAGTTACATTATGGTGACCCAAGTTCTAGTAACTATGGTAAAAGGAAGTTTGACCTTTTAACTCCAATGAACGTTTTCCGGCATATCAGAATTCTTTGAACTTTCTTCATAACACCAATAGTATGCGAAATAATAATTTTAACATTGCTAAACTTGAATATACTTATCGCCTGATGCCTAAAAAGGTACTCTGAAATTTTAATTTGTCAAACATATTTGATCATATTGGCTGAATGGTGTCGCCCATTTATGTAAGACATTCTTCCATACAAATAGTTTGGTATGATCATCATCATATGTAGAGGATTTCAGGAAGGGAGTGTGACCCCAGGTCTTAAACAACTTTTAGAAATAGGAAGCTAGGAGATTTCGGCTAGAGTGCCCGATAGGAAAGTGACATGGAAGCGAAGTTGAAAGGGGGAGGGGACAAGTACCCGGGGTTGGACGGCTTAACGTGCCCATCCGACGTACGTCGGATATTAAGTCGATCAAACCTTAGGTCCATTCCGTGGCAGTCACGAACGTTGCTCAGTAGGTTACCCGCGGCCCAGATAGTTTAAAAAGTAGAGCATATTTTTTTATAAAATTAGGTTTTTAAATTATATACTAAAACGGAAACGTGATACTTTGAATATGTAAATATAAAATCTATGATGAAAATATATAAGCAAAAATTCGAATCATATGCAATCTTTCCACTCGCACGACACTGTGCTTTTCATAAGAGAGTAAAGGAATCATAAAAGTTTAAAAAGGAGTAAGGAAGTTACTAATCCATTGGAAGTTTCTTCGTGTCTGCATCGCTTAAAAGGGAAAATCATACAAAATTTGAAACGCATGGGACAAAACTAACATGTAAGGTAAGATCTCAACTAAAAAAACTAAAAAATGTAGTAGATGTTTTTAGATTTTTTATGTCTGTCTAAAGCCTTGCGTGAAACAAATCTTTAAAATTGTGAGACCTAGGACGGTCTCATCGCCCCTGACAATGCGTCCGTCCTTGGTCTCATATGTTTTTAAACGTAGCGAAAACTAAAGTGGTATGAGGCATTTCGGTAAACGCACATGTTTAAAAAAATTCTACTTAAGGAACATGCCATCCAATATTTGCTAATATAAAGCACTCCTTTCTAAATAGGGTTTAGGACCGTCAGTTTCACATTGTGAAATCTTAAAGGCCCCTTTCTTCTCTTTAAAATACATCCGTTAAACGTACTGTAGTTTAGCACTACTAGAGTGACAAACTCTAGCAATTTATATTTGTAAATTTATTTATAGTTTAATGAAAGGCAATGTGAAAACCAGCATGTCCTTTTAAGAACAAGGAAACTGAATTGCCAAACATAGTTATTGCTGAGAATGGACATTCCCACTCATTATGTTAACGGTTAGTTAAGTAGACGTGTCCATGGGCAAGGGTTTCTCTCATGCTTCTCTTTTTAAACAGTGTGCCGTATCTCTTTATCATTTTTTCCCAGATCAAGAAATTGTTCTCAAATGAAAATACGTCTATAAGAACCTCATTCTCCCCACAATACAAATTCACCGATATCACACAAAAAGATATATATGCTAAGTATTCCTTTTTTATGCGTTGTCAGCTTTAATATGTTTTACAGTCATGAATGTGTGTATGCTAACTTTAAGTAGTGCCCGAATCACGGAGAAAACCATACAACATAAGTAAAAGGGATAAATCATAAATGAAAAGTATAAACGTTTATTATTTCGAATTTGAGTACTGCTCTCATGCGAACAATAACATGAGAATGAAGTAAAAAGCTCTTGTGTGAGACGTATTATGAATGTCAGTGAAGCTTGGGCTGAGTATAGAGATCGCTGTAAATGGAGTCTTCTTATATATTAAAAGTAACTGAAGTGCAAACTCTCCGAATTTAGGCGGGAAACTACGGAATTTCAGCCGTTTCCCCCGCTCTCCGGATGAATGTCAAATTATCTTGATTTTCACCTAGAATTAGCTGTTATGATGTTTAAAATTCCATCAACCACCATTGAAAGAGCGAACTTGTCGTCGCGTGACCTAGCGCCGCCTCCTCCTTAAGGATCCGAGGCGCACGCGCCACGTGGGCTTTCACAACAAGCAGAGAGTGGTTTACTCCTCCCGGAAACTCTCTCTCTCTCTCTCTCTCTCTTTCTCTCTCTCTCTCTCTCTCTCTCTCTCTTTCTCTCTCTCTCCTTCTCTCTCTCTCTCTCTCTCTCTCTCTCCTTCTCTCTCTCTCTCTCTCTCTCTCTCTCTCTCTCTCTCTCTCTCTCTCTCTCTCTCTCTCTTTCTCTCTCTCTCTCTCTCTCTTTCACTCTGTTTGAGCGAACAAACGAAAGCTCTCCCACTTTACTTTATGTATATATATCTGTGATTCGGGGAGGCAGAGTGACAACGGCTGGTTATACGGAACTATATTCACCTTCAGACATAATAATTTGAAAAGCACGCTTGGTTAACACATACACGAAACATTTATTCTTCATCAACTGGAATTTTGATGGCGGCGGATTGCTCGCTCTTGAAAGTGGCCCAGCTATGACTGAACCTGGCAAAATCGTGCTGCGCGCAAGATGAGGTGGTCGAATTCTGTAGAAATCTCACTCTACGTTGGCGTCCTAACTTAGAGTCTCCTTGACACCAGAAAGACCTCTATCTCATCGATGCTTCAGGAACAGTCTTCTAGCTATCCTTCTCTAATCGATCTTCAGTAGACTGTACTAAGTCCGTAATTCAGTAGTATATCATCAACTACTCTACCGGAATCCCTGACTCGGGTCGATTCCTTCTGTAGCGGCGACCTACCTCTTCTAGGGTCGGTGCCCGCTCATTCACGTGAACTCCGAGAGTCCACCGTACCATCAACGCAAACGCGTTCCTTTCTACCGGAGGACTATCACCTCCGCTTTCCGAAGATAGACTGACGAGCAGATCCTGTCGGAGTGACCTCCTCGCTCCCCCACCCCCTTCACGCTGCTCCTCTTTCAAGGGCGATGGCACTGACCTTCAATTCCGCTGGCCGGTCCATGCTGCTCTCCTCTCTGGCCACGTGCCAACTTTCGCGCCCTTCACCTGCCCCGCCCCTAGTCGCTTTCCGGGAATCGGGCTCCCGGACCTTTAAATCTACCTTGCGTGTTCCTCGTTTTTCTCCCCAGGCCATTCTTTGTGAGTACCTCCTTCCAAAAAAGCAATCCTGCCACCGTAGTACATTCGTAACAATACAATTCACACTGTTATAATTATACAAAAGAGTATGTCAGTCACAGCGTCCTTGGCGTTATTCTCAGTTCGTAGAACAAGTCCTGGCCCTTTCTAAGGCGTGAGAACCTGAAGTCTTTTGTCATACATCTCGACTTCACACAAAAAAGTATTAAACATCTTTGCGAACTCTCTGTCGCCATTTTGGGAACTTCCGATGTTTTCTTTGGTCAAAAAATCCCCCACATAATGTTTATCATTGAAATGAATTAACATCGTTATTGTGTCCGTTCTTACTTGCCCCTACTTCTTAGACGAAACATGTGGGATGTCATATTTAACATGTAGAGTCTTAAACCACATGAGCAAAGTTCGCTCGGTGACCTCCTCGGCGTCTCTTTAATTAGACACGCCCACTGTTGTGACACACATATATACATACATACACTGGGCAGTACCACCAAAGAACCTCGCGGGGTTACTACCTGAGTGTTGACTCCTCCCCCTTTTCAGTTTTCTAGGGTGCGAAGCTCTCCTCCTTCTTCCCTAAAAGACAATCGTGATAGAGCATCTGCATGGGGAATTAATTTCCCTGCTATGTGCGATATAGTTCAATTGAATTGGGCTATGGCTAAGCTCCACCTCTGTAGTTTGGAACTCTGTGAAACCGCGCTGGTCAAATACGTTAAAGGGTTGTGGATCTGGTGAGGGTTGTGGATAATCTGTATCTGGTGTCCGAAGATCCACCCCTCAAACTTCTGTAACGCCCACACTATAGCGTAGGCTTCCTTATGGCTCGCCGCCCAGCGTCCCTGTGTGCTAGTAAGCTTTTTACTGGCGTACGCTACTGGTCGGATCCTCCGACTCTCGTCTCTTTGCCCCAAACAACACGCTACTGCGTAGGCGCTGGCGTCCGTGTGCAATACGAACGGCTTATTTAAGCCTGGGTTAAACATCACGGGTGCTGTGCACAATAGCCCCTTCAGAACGGTAAGAGCCCCCTCTAGTTCTGATGTCCAAACCACCTACTCTGACGCCTTCTTTCCGGTCAGATCGCTCAACGGTGTAGCTATCTCTGCAAATTTAGGTACATAATCTCCGTAGTAGCAACACAGTCCGAGAAAGCTCTGTACCTCCCTTTTCGTCTCGGGGGGGGGGGGTTCTAAATATCGTACTGCCTGGAGTTTCTCGGGATCTGACTGGTGGCACCCAGAGCCTACTACATGTCCTAAATAATGTACGCTATTCCGGGCGAAATAACATTTCTTCAAGTTGGCCGTGAACCCGGCTCCCTCCAGACTCCTCATCACCAATCTCCAATATGGCGTACGCAATAAGCTCCCCGACTCAACGGTAATTATATTCTCCCCTCCGGTAGTGGCTCTTACCTCTCCGGAGAAAGACTTGCCCCTATCACTTGCTACCTCCGGTCGCTCCTGTAATGGCTCCCGTGCTATCGTTAGGCTTCTTATTCGTGAGCCCGTCGGGTACGCCCACTCTTCCTCCGTTCTCCTCGTCACCACTTCTTGCATATCCCCTAAATCCTCGTCGGATTCAAAGATGCGCCTTACGACGTCAATCCTGGGCCGTTACTCCCTCAGTTCTCCTACGTGCGCGTGGCGCTTGTGTCCCAGACCCAAATCGATGACGTAGCAATCTCTCCTTCGCTTCTCTAAAATAAATACTCGACATGTCCATCTTAAACCAATTTCATTCTTAGAGTCGGGGGTAAGTGCTATGACTTGGTCATGTACTTCGAAGGATTTCGGCCTCCGCCGTCGCTTATAATATGAGACGTCTCGTCAGGGTTGACCCTCGTCTACTTCCCCTGCCTGCTGTGTCATTTTCTCTACTTTATCCTCCCACTCCTGAAGGTATTGGGTGGCCGACGCGGTTATCCATATGGGTCCCACAATTTCCTCTTTTACCTCCTGAACGGAAAATGCTGGCCTCCTAACTGGGGTTATGGGAACCCGGTCGTCCTGTGTGACTGGCCTCCTAAATTGGCAAACCTATCAGTCATAACCATATTTCTCAACGTCCTTCTGGTCGGATGGCCAATGAAATGAGTGGCGGATACGCTCTAAGGTCTCTTCGTGGCCTAAATGAGTCGTATCCACTGAGTCGTGCGCCAACCTCATTCTTTCTCCCCTCCTACATTCCGGCACCACTAGCTGATTGACTGTTTGTCCTAACACCTTCTCTCGGTGATGCAGCAGCCCATCTTCCAAAAGAAATCCTTCCTTCCCTTCTATGGCTTGGGTAAAGGCTTCTTTCAGCGTCTCGCCGCGTGTCTGCTGGTCCTTGAAAACTACGTAGTCTGAGCTACGAGCCTCCTCGTCTAGGGGAATCCTATCTCGGCTAGAGCTGGCCTCGCTCTCCGTCGACTGCAAAATTTCTGTCACTGGACCTGATTGGCGGCCTGCCGCGCGCTCCACGGATGCCCCGCCTATCTCAACAACCTCGCTCCCTGATGCCTGGGGCGACAACGGCTCTTCCGACGCTTTCTCCTCTCGTTCTTTCCTCGCGACGCAAACATCCTGGTCTTCGTCTGGATCTATTCCCGTAAGCTTTTTCCCTTCTAGTAAATCCCTTTCGTCGTCCTCCACTCCTGAAATGGTAAACGCCCCCTGGGTTGAAACTAACCACTCGGGAATCGCTTGCCTAGCTTCCTTCATCATCGCATTATCTAACAGCGTAATTACCGCATCGTTACTGAGCTGGGTTACGATAGCACACATTATTTCTGTCATACCCATTACCCTTTTCCCGACCTTTTCCAAATCTGGGTCTATTAACCTAACTTGTAGTTGTTTCTCGGGAAAGTTTGCAGGCCTCCCGTCGAAACCTGTCAAATGAATACGCCCGATCTCTTCCTCGTCTTCTTTCCCTAGCTTACCCTCTTTTACACAACCAAATTCGGCCCCGCTGTCTACGATTATCCCGGCCTGAATTCCTTTCGCTGTTTCTATCTTTAACTGTCCTGCTACAGGTCACTCCATAATCTCGCCTTGGCTACTCTCGGCCTTCATATTTTTGCCTTTAACTTCCCACGGTCCTCTTCGGGTTGCTTCTCGACGTCCCTTGCTTTGGATACTTCCCTTGTCTCCTCTCTATTCGCTACTCGGCTTACCTTCTTATTCCCATCGTTTCTCCAATTGCCTGTCGGTCCCTTACTATCTTGTCCTGTAGTACCTCTCAGCTGGCAGTTGTTCCGAACAATGAAAACCAGACCTCAAGAATGATGAATTTCGCACCAGTTTTCACAGTTGGCAAAACACGGGCAGACAGGTGGCTTTTGCCTGGCATTCCGCTTCTCCAGGCTCATCCGTAGGATAGCTAGATGGTGAAACCTGATAAATCCCTTAAAAAAATATGTTTACTGCTCCTGTGTCCACTTGGGATGAACTGTATAACACTCCAAGAAACATTTAACGTTTGTCTTGCTAATGTCAGGCTTGTGTGTGGATCTTCTCCACCACGGAATTCCGCTTCCGTTGCGTCGAACATTCCTTGATGGTGTTTGCCTTGCCTCGAGTGACATTTTGGAATTCGGCGGTGAGTATTCCAACCAAGGTCAAGCGATTTTGTAGCACCCCTCACTTTAAAACTCAGTTTTTCCTCTCTGCCATTCTACGTGATCTCTCAATTCACAATTGTGCTGCTTCTCATAGGTCTTTACCCTTCAGGATAACATCACGTTTCTGTTGATCGGGGTAGTAGCAGCATGACTATTTTTGGAAATGACTTATTGCTAAGATGGCATCCTATGAACTTTCCACGTTGAAAGTCAATGAGATCTGCCAACAGCTTTTTTCGTACTATTTGTGGGGGTTTATTACATTTGCCAGGCATAGGTGGTATATTACCTTTCACAACTATTTGGGAAATGCTTGTGAGATACATTGGCAAACACATACTTAAATTGGGTGGCTGGATCTTTTGATAAAATAGTGCATTTAAGCGAGAAATATTTTAAGGAATAATTCCATTTACCAGAAGTGAAGGCAGTATGCCAAAGTTAGATTATCAACGCAAGAAAATCAAACTCAAAATTAATGAAGACATGTAGATATATATTATATAATGCAGTAAGAGCGTTTCCTCCTTATTAGCAGCGACAAAATATAAACTTGAAATAACAGCGTTTTTCTTTAATGATAGTCTGTTAAAATTACACTGGCATCTCAGTTCTTTAAAAATACAACACTAGAATACAAGTTATTTCCCTTGTATCTATTTTCAATAACCAACTAACGATTTTTTTCTTTTGTGACCACGCATTGGTTATTAAACTAAAGGAACTTTTTCAACTTGAAATAAAAAAAATATTCATATTTCACGTAGAGGATTCAGTGAAATTTCCTTATATTAAATTCCACTGCAATGTTTTCATCCCACTAACTGCATAATATTTATGAGTAATGTCATACATAATCGAATATGTTTGCATGGTGTTTATTAGCTTTCCACGAAACGACATTTCCGAAATAAAAAGAAAATGAACAATACCAAAATAGTACGGTTATTTTTGTCATAATGGCAATAAACGAGCACAAGCTTACTCATGGGATAAACGCTACTTTAAAAATATTCCACTGAGTCAGGTGGCCTTGGCATAACGCACACGCAACGCTTCAAACAGCACCGAAATCCATTATACATTTTCTCATCGAGCAATCCTCAAAAACTCTATACGGTGTTTTGAAGGCTGGCTTACAGGTTCATCAATAAGAGTATTAGTCTAAAACATAAGTAAATATCTTATTTTAAAAATTAATGTATTTCAATAAAACATATACCTAAACACAACTGAACGACAGTTACAACTATCTAAAATAATGTTTTCTTTCTTATTTCTACTACTCAGTTATTTTAATTACATTATTCTGTTCATTAAACTGCAATAAAGGCCAACCATAAAGACCAAGAAGGCTATCATCTAGTGCAATTCTTTTGCGAAAGTATAAGTTCCGAGTCTCATAAAGGTAAAATTACTTTTTTTACACATTTCAATGGCATAATCAAGATCATTCAAGCAAAGGAAGAACGCTCTTTGATTTCATCGACGTCTGTCATAATTCTACACGCACGAATGCAATGTTTTCTGTTTTTGCATTTTGTTGGGTAACTATTTATATCGCGTACTGACACACTTATCGTAAGAAATGTAGGCAAACCGACAACACATAGAACTGTGAAAGTACATCTCCAAATGTGTAAGGCTTTTCTTATTTTTCGTTAAAACAAAACTTCCGGTGGGTTTGGAACTCTTACCGTCTTCGTAAGTTTGTCAGATCTGCACATCCGTCATCCTTTGTTTTATCTTTATACCTTGAATGAGCTTACAGAAACGAACTGTTATAATAGTCACCAAAGTACTATAATAATCACCGCTGCTTAATTAGAAAAAAAATAATTATATATACTAAATGTGTAATTTTCGTTTGTAGAATGAAATGCATTTCTGTTTATACTATCATGCTCGCTACTATCGCCGTAAGCGAGTGGCATAGTTACTGCTTCGTATCCTGTAACAAATTTCCAACAAATTTGGAAAGATTTGGCAGGCCGCTGCAGACTAGCGTTTCGATATAGAGACGGAAACAACCCAGGAACAGCCACTCCGTTATCTCATTGGGCAGGAGAGAACATTGAACCCACGAATTTGCGTACGACTTGGCACGTTTGAAATCCGTGCGTGACATGGTCGATCAAACACAGCAGATCAAGCCTGGTATTTGTTTGCATTATGTGTATGTTTGATGGGATATACACTGAGTGGTCACGTTATTATGACAACTACCTCAGTACTTTGTTGGGGCACCTTTTGCTTTTAATACTGCGTGGATTCTTCTTGGCATGGACTCCACGAGATATTGATAGGAGTTTTGTGGGATCTGAGACCATGCTTGATGAATAGCACTTTCCAGGAGTGTGACATCGCAGGATTGTTGGTCCAGCTGTCTGATGGCTTGTTCAACTTCATCCCACAAAGTCTCAATTGGTTGAGATCTGGAGATTGTGGGCGCCACCTAAGCAAAGTAAACTCACCGGCATGTTCCTGAAACCAATCATGTACAATACGAGCACTATGGCAGGACGCATTATCTTGTTGAAAGTAAACATCGCCATTAGGATAAACCATTCACATGACAGGATGCACTTGGTCCGCAACGATGTTTAGATATCATGTGCCAGTCAGACGTTGATCAACACGAAATAAAGGGCCCAAAGTAGGCCAGGAAAACATTCCCCAAACCATAACGTAGCTTCCACCAGCTTGAAGGGTTGTATTAATGCATTTGGGGTCCATGCTTTCGTGCTGTTTCTGCCAAATCTTCACTCGGCCATTGGCATGGTGCAACTGAAAACGTGATTCATCGAACCACTTAATTTGTTTCTAATTATCAAATCTCCAATCCTTGTGCTCCTGTGCGAACTGGAGACGTTTTGTCTTGTTAACTGTAGACAGCAAACGTGTTCGAACAGGCCTTTGGCTGCCATATCCCATCCGATGCAGTGCACAGCGAACAGTGCGTGCAGGGATCCTTGATAAAGATGGTCTGTAATTTGCTGCATTGTTCCCCTTCTGTTGTCTGTTACCAGCCTGGACACTCTCCGTTCCGCTCGAGCAGTCACTAGTCGATGAAGACCACACGTTGCACGTAGAGACCCAGTTTTTTGACTGACAGTCCAGTATTTAAACATTTTTTTATCAACAGCTCCTCTGTAACATTTCACGAATACGGCGGTTTCGGTGATACTCGCTCCATGGCTCCGAGCTCCTACAATCATTCCACGTTGAAAGTCCGTCAAATCGCATTTTTTACCCATCTCGTCACCCAAAAATCACTACAACTACTGTCGCAAGCACTAAGCTTTCCCTTTTTATACTAGCCTCGCCCTCTGGCGGCAACAGCGGGAAGCCATAGCTCATTTTCTTAAAACTCTCAGGTGGTCAAAATAAAGTGACCACTCATTGTATAAAAAGCTTTGTATTGAAGTACCAAGTATTATGAGTTTAATACATATTCATTTTTAGTTCTGTTAGTTCCAGCAACTCTTCTTATGTGTGCAAGTATTCACTTCATATGCACGTTTGAAATGCGTGCGTGACGTTTTACGCACATCGATGAAGTGCCAAGTAAATTATTCACTAATTTTTACTTGTTTCAGACAATTGTTAACTTCGCAAAAAAAAAAAAGAGGCTGTCATAACTTGTTGCCTTTACATCGAAACAGTGGAGGACTAAGCCTTTTGAAAGAATAAGCATATGTATTTGTGAACCACATTTCATGTGATGGATAGCATATTTCCGAAGCTGATGAAGGATGTCACTTGGAGATCATCTCAGAGTAATTGCATGTCAATCCCTTTGCAATACGAGGTTCATATATAAAGGAAACGTCCGGATGAAATTTCTTAATATGTTGTTTAAATTATTTTTCTGCCTGTAAGAAGCATCACAAATGCAACAACTGATACCGTTCGCAGTATCCAAACTTACCGACACATATCAAAATGAAGCCCGCCAATTATCTATCAAAATGAAGCAACACAAGTTACCTCTTTGCAGTAGCCATTGTTTCCTCTAACTGGGGTAACACTGGGGTTAACAACCATACAACAAACTTTAAACGAAACACATTGTACTGGTTATTGCCGTATCGATGGGAATACCAGCTTTTTAACACCATGGTCTTTCACTTTTGGCAGAGTGGTCAGTCTTCACAATTGAGTCTGTTAACCATTTAATCGCGAATGTTATCTGTTCCTAATTTTCTATCTGGTTAGCTCGTATTCTGCAGGTAGAATACTAGTTATCCAGCTGTACGCTAGCGCATTCAGTTTTTATTCGTCTCCACAAACTTTCTTATTTAAGCAGATAAAAATCCACATTTAAAAGAAAGTACTCCCTGATTAAAATATGTAACAATTTTCGTGAGACCGAACAGACTCAAATGAAATACTGCATTCTTGTAGACCCATCACTTTGCAGACTTTCAATGGCTGAATCGGATTAGAACTTACCACATGGCAACCAATCACGTAACTGAAGAGAAGAGAGATAATTGCTTAAAATCCTGGAAGCAGCATGAGTGACATGGGCTGAATTAGAGAAAAACGCACAAGGATAACATTAAAAATTCTAATAACTACGCAAAGCAGAAGTAGAACGGACATCCCGGCTTTTGTCCTACTCAACGCAATAAAAAAAATTCTCATCACAAAAAGGAATGTGTTTTTCTGCAGCCTTAATATTATTCGCCATAGTCGCAGAATATACCTGGATGCCATGAATTCAGACGACAAAGGAATCAACTAATCTTCAAGGTCATTAAATCGGTTAGATTTGCTGTAGTTATTTTTTTTCAAAAGTGACCTTAGTATCAATAAAACGAGAAAAAACATTTACCCCAGAACCAGAAAAAACCGCCCGAAAATTAAAGTAAAGGATACGGCGGCAATGAAAAAAAGCATGCTCTGTAATAACTGCATTCTGAACATCAGACAAAAAAATATTAAAATTAAATTGCAGTGCAACCGTCGCACAAATAATGAAAATTAATAAAACATTAAACTTTATGTAGTAAAAAAATAAGCAGCAATTACTTAGCATTCCAAAGAAATTTCAAAACATAAAGAAAATATTAGAAACCTTAGTGGGAAGTTTTTAAAATATCTAGAAAAGAGGAAATCTAGTTGAGAGGTAGCTTTATTACTCTTGAACGTGACAGAATAGAAAGAGGAGATTTCCAAAGTGATTGAATAATTAAACCGGCACAGCGATAGATGCATGTGTGCTCGAAAGAATTGCCCGAAGAGAACGGGGTCAACAATGGAAAAAAACGTTTTAATAATCAAAAATATATTTTTTTCACCTTACGAAATATATTATTTAGTGATCAATGCTTTCAGGAAGACACCTCTGTCTGGGATTTGGAAATATTCCTAGCTGATGAGCACATTACTGCCCATTTTGCTATTCAGTGAAACATGAATTTCAGCTTCCAGTAATATATGTATAACGTATATTATTTATAAATATTGTAAACTATTTAAATTACAAAAAACTTAGAAAATGATTTTCTCATGTGGGTTGAATTTCACCACAAACTTAAAGGACACACAATAGACTTAAGCTATGTATCAAAAACCAACGAAAAGTCTGATCAAATCAGACCAAGTACTGTTACGTGAAAACCAAAGGAACTGGATTATGAACGAAATAGAGTTGTGCCAGATTTGTAAACAATGTTATAAAGAAATTATTTACGTTAAATATTTAGCTGTAAAACAGGATTTTCGTGAATGTCTGGTGTGCTCTAAAACGTAGATGCTCTCCAGCAACTAGTGGTATCAATGACATACCTAATACGTGGGGATTCTGCAAAGCAAACAATCTAAATTTATTAGTATTATTATAGATCTAACTTTTCTATCTTTAGTATAAGTTTCAGAAACATAACGTTTGCAACTTGCTGCGTCGCTAATAGAATCCAAAGGTGAACGTTAGTAAATGGACTTCGAAAATTAAAGTGGAGCCCACAATATGTACAGATATACACATACCGGCCACTGAATCAGAAACATTTCTTCATTTCGGGGTTCGACCTCCTTTTGCACCACCTACCCTAACCACGTATGCGGTATGACATTGAAAAGACAAGCTGTTGCGGTGCATCTATGTTTAAAGCATACCAGGCATTCGCGAGACCTTCTCTTAAATGGCTCAGATTTCACGGAAGATTATATTTGACCCCGGATCTGTTTTTGTAACAAATCTTATTCATTTTCAATGTGGTTTAGATCAGTGCTTCGTGGTGGCAGGGAAAATATACACCGATGCACCATTACAATACGACTACCAACCTAATAAGCTGTAGGACCACATTTAGTTCGCAAAACCGCGGCCACTCGGCGAGGCATCGATTCGACGAGGTGGCGATAGGTATCCTGGGGTATCTCGTACCAAAATGTCAACAGCAGGTCCTCCAGTTTTCGTACACTTCGGGTGGTGTTGATTTAGCGTGAACCCGCTTTTCCAAGTCGAACGACAAATGTTCGATTGGGTTCATGTCATGTACATTTGGAGGCCAGAGCTTTAACAGAAAGTCACCAGTGTGTTCCTTGAACTAACCCTTGACGCTTCTGACAGTGTGGCAAGGCGCAGGTAACACAGGTGTTATGAATGGGTGAACATCGGATAGGCGTGTATCTAAACATCGGATTTACATCGGATTGGCGTGTTCCTTGAACAAACCGTTGACGATTCATCTGGCGGGGATTGTGTTATTGGGATAATGGGTCCTAAAGTTTCATAAAAATAACATCGCCCACAGCAGAACACTGCTTTCTCCTGCCGGCCTGTTTCCACCCAATAGTGCATCCATGTGCCATAGACTCCGTTGGTAATCGGCGTATCCGCGCTCGGCCGTCTACGTGTTGCACCAGGAATCTTGATTAGTCAGACCAGGCTACTGTCTTCCAACCATACACCGTGATCGATGATCTTGGGCATATTGCATGCGTTGTTTGCGATGACGTGCAGTGAGCATGGAGATCCGGGTGGGTCTTCGGTTACGCAGGACATGCGCAGAAAGCTGCGATGAACTGTATGCTATAACACCACTGTTGTAGCTGCGGGTTATGTGTCGCACTGTAACCCTGCGGTAGTACTGAATAATGTGCAGCAGTCTCCGATCCTCTCTGGCATCAATGAGATGACATGCAGCTACACACAGCTGGATACCCAAAGGACGTCGCATATGAATGTCATGAAACTGAATAAATAACACTTGATGCAGGGCTCTGTTGATCACTGTGATTCTTGTTTTCCAAGTGGGAAATCCGAGGACTCAGTTGAGTGTGCAAACGTCAAATCGTAATGTCCAGACGACTAGGTCAGTACACGGCAAGGCTTGTAAGCATCTCACAGTTAGCCGTAGTTAGTATCTTCAAAATGTTGTTTGGCAGGTAAAAGCCACTAATGCTGAGCGAAGGACAGTCTTAAGGTACGAGCTAAAAATCATACTGTGAAGCAACTAGCCGGTAATTTGAGATCATGCAACCGGAGTAATGTGTTACATCCAATAGTAAATCGAATTCTGCTAAAGTGCGGGGTCACAGGCGGATCCGTGAGTCCGTGATAAAGCCGATTCCCCGTCGAGTGTGCATGCAATGGGCACGACATAATCAAAGCTGCATTTTGAACTGCTGGGAGTACGTCGAATGTTCCGATGAATCGCGTTTCCTATTGCACCATGTGAACCGACGTGTACGTTTGCGTCGTTCACCTGGAAAGTATTCCACCCGGACGCCCGGGTGGTTCAGCCGTGACCTAGGATATAAACATGACAGCCGGAGGACAATGTGACGTACGTTTGCAAAACGAATTAGCTTGGTGCTCACTGCTGGTTATTCTGACCACAGTTCTCCCGGCAGCAATGTACTGAGGGATAAATCTCGATTCGGTATATACAAGACTGTGAAACATCGAACGTTCTTCATGAAGTAATAGGCCTGATATTCCAACATGTATATTTAAAATCAGTTTCTTAAGTAAATAAGATCTTTTTTCTCGCTTGTAACAAAAATATTCTTTAATTTTGAACTGTCCTTTTCTTCTTAATAAATCATAGTGAAAGTAGGCAAAAATGTAATTCGTTTCACTTGAATTTACGTAAAATAGTGGTTTTTAATAAAACATTAACTGTCACTAGATGCAACTCGAGGAATGACAAGATATTAAAAACAGATTTTTGAAAGTAATTACCAGTAACTGCAAACTTTTTTACTAAATCTAAAGTGAAACAAAGTTTCAGTTATGTTTCAGTTATGCAAACGTGCTGGTGCCAAAGGATATCACATGAACCAAGAGAAGCGCTGAAATCTAAGAAAAATGAGTTTAAAGCTGAGAGCAAGTGTTTTACGCAGTACATTTGTACAACGAGCCATGGGCTAATAGAAAAGAACTGTTAAGAGTTACGACCTTTAGTAACTTTTGTTGCACTGCCATTGAGTGGAGATACGTTGAGTGTCAATGTGGAAAATCAGGTTAAAATATGTATACCGCCCCTTGACACTTCCACATATGTTACCTAGGTTACTGTTACAAAAACAGTTTGAACACGGGCCCTTTACCTCTCGTAACATCTACGCCGAGAGTCTTCCAAGCATTTCTTCCCTAGATGTTTGCATTATGAAATTACCTAGAATCCAAATGTGTCACCTCTGCGTGTTCTGTACTTACTAATCCCATTAGTACGGACATTGAATCTATGCTGCTGTGACACGATGGTTCCCAATGCTTCTTAAAGCGAAATTTATCTCTCCTGCTGCATATGTGTTACGGCTAAGCTTAAAGTGCTTTGAACTTAACGTTCCGAATACACCAATATTGGTCAAGCTTGCAGTCGTGATGCATGGGTGCCACTGTCAAGCCTCATCTGTTTTGCGGGTATTCTTCCACTCAGTCCACTGCCAGCAAGGGCAGACGCTCTGTCGGCAGTCTTAGTGCCATCGTCGTGACAGATTGTACACTGAAAAGCAATTTAATTAGAGACAGTTGGCGTTATGCAACTATGGCGATGTGGGCGGCCCTGTAAACGGAAACGACATGACGTACAGAGTGATCCGACAATATAAGGAGTGATGCGACGGGAATCAGTAAGAGTCGGACGCAGTAGGGGTGAGAAAAAGGATCTAAGCGCATTTGATCGTGTGCAAATTATCGGGGCCCGACGAATGGTCCACTCAATCTCTAAAGTCGTGCAGGCACTGGGATTTTCACGCGCCACTGTGTCACGGATACACCGTGAGTTCATCGAATCCGGTAAAACCATTCTGCAAGGGCCAACTGCCGTGGACAACAGCGTGTGGATGAACAGGGTAATCGTTTGCTAGCTCGTATTGTAACAGCGGATAGACGGGCCACAGTGCAAGAAATCACTCGGCAATTTAACGCTGGCGAACAAAAACGTGTAAGCAGCCACACCATCCAGAACTATCTCCTCGCTATGGGTCCAGAAACCATCGTCCCACGAGGGTACCGCTGCTGACCGCACATCACTGGGTGCAAACATTATCATGGGCGCGGAAACATCGCCACTGGACTCTAGACATGTGGAAAAACGTTGCCTGGACTGATGAGTCGAGATTCACGTTGGTACAAGCGGATGGCAGGATACGAGTACGGCGCAAACCACATGAAGCGATGGATCCTTCTCGCCAGCAGGGTACTCTTCAAGATGGTGCGGGTGGTATTCTCGCCAGGGGACTGTTTACGTGGACTGAAATGGGACTCCTGGTACGTGTCACCTCGTCCCTCACAGTTCCATGGGCGACCATGTGCTTTCCTGTGCGTCTTGAACATCCAACTGGGGTCCTCATCCTGCAACAAACAATGCACCGTATCATCGCTCCCCAATTGTATCCGAATGGTTGGATGAACACTCCACCGACGTGACCTCGCTTCCTTGGCAAGCTAGGTCACCTGTTCTCAAAACAATCGAGCACATCTGGGATGCCATCGAAAGAGATGTTAGAGGCTCTGACGCCCTCCACCAAGTATTCGTGAACTGTAGGAGCTTGTTCAGGGGTCGTGGATCTGTATGGCTTCCAAACGCTTCCGGTGTCGTGTCGAGTTCATGCCGAGACGAATTCTCGCCGTCATCAAAGCGAAAGGTGTGCTACACGTTACTAGACAGGTATCTCTAATGCAATTGCTCTTCAGTGTATATACGCGTGACACACGGATAAGTAAATGTTTCGTAAAGCATTTTTAAAAATTACATTATTAGTGAATTGTTTTGTTTATTTTATATCAATTTTTATTTTTTAAAAATGTACGTTCCCCTTTTTAAAATGTTAAAGTCTCTGAATTTTGAACCATGTTCTGCAGGTTAAAAATTACTTCACTTGAGCACTTGAATAGCGCCCTCTATGTTGTATCACAAGTTCTGCACGGATCCCTCGTAATACTGGTCAGAGCCATCTGAAGATAAAGTGAGAGGGAATAAAACGCCCTCACTGTTTTTATACAGTTAAAAAGATGAGAAACGAAGAAAATAAATCATAACATTTAATGTCTGTGGTCATAATTGAGGAAATCAAATAAATTTTGTTAAGTTCTAAATTTTATTCAGGCCAAAATAATATGGTGATTGAGCGGACATGTTCAAGAATGCGGGGAATATTGGCTAATCCTGCGATATAAAAGACGAAATTAATTGAATGAAATAAGATTAATACCCAAGCCGTGAATTCGACATCACTGGTTTATACAGGGTTATTCAGCTAAGCGTGTACATACTTCTGGTAGGGATAGCTTGCACAAATACAAAACGGAATCACATAGCAATGCAGTGTCGGAAACATCATGTTCATGTGCTTGTGTACAGAGAGGACGAGCAGCAGAAAGAGCAGCTCGTAAGAAAACAAAATTTATTTCATTACTCACAAGACATTTGGAAAATGCATTGTGGTTACGGACGCGTGTTTAAAACTGCGCCCATGAGCTGTCACATACGCTTGATATCGTCTGTGCATGGAATCACGTACATTTTGGAAAATTTCTGGCGTGTATCGGACTTCAGAAGCAACCACAGAGATGCGTGCTTCAAGGTCCTCATCACTTTCAATGGGGGCGTCGTACACTAGTCCTTTGGCGTAAACCCAGAAGAAGTAATCAAGGAATGTTAAGTCCGACGATCTTGCAGGCCTATGAACGGGACCACCACACCCGATCCACTGATGTCCAAATGTCATGTTTAAGTGATGACGAACGTCATTGCTGAAATTGGCGGGGATTCCATCGTGCTGTAACCACATTGCACTGCCAAGTGACTGAGGGACCTGTTGTTCGTTTACTAGCTCTGGCAAGACTCCCTCCAAAAATATCCGGTAAGTGCTTCCGTTCAGACCAAGAGGCATGAGGTATGGGCCAATTAAGTTGTCCCCGACAATTTGTGCCCAAACATTAACAGCAAATCGGTTTTGTGCGGAACGCGGTCGTACAGCATGCAGGGTTCTCTACCGCCCATACACGCGTGTTGTGTGCACTAAAGCAACCTTCTCATGTAAAGAACGCTTCGTCTGTGTACAGCACATAATCAGGAAAGTCAGGTTCTGTCGAACGTTTCTGCAGGTACAATTGCGCAAATGCAATGCGCTGAAGGTAATCCTCAGGGCTTAGTGTCTGAACGTGCTGCGCATGATAACTATGTAATGGGTCTTCGTGCAGAACCCTCCATACGGTGGATTGGGACCGACCGAGCCGATGGGAAATATCTCGTGTGCTGGCAAATGGAGTGTTTGTTGTATGACTTAACAAATTCCCTTCGATGGCAGGAGTGCGTACCCATCGTTCTGGACACCCGGCAGGCCCCTGGAAAAACCATTGTCGCATAACCTCTCATGCAGCCGTGCAAACACTTGGTGGTTTGGAACTCGTCTGATCGGGTACCGTTCCTGGTACAGTCGTACAGCGGCTCGTCCATTGCAGTCCGCTGCTCCATAAGCGAGATGCATAATAGCCATTTTTTGCGTTCGTGAACACAGCCATCTTACTACCTCTGCGGTCAGTTTACAAATTACGGTATCCTGAAAGAACGTAAGAGCAGTTTCGCTGCCAAACAACGCCATCGACCGCATTAAGATGGCGTTTCCGACCCTGCGTTGTTAATTCCGATTTGTTTTTGTGCAAGTTTGTACACGCTTAACTGAATCACCCTGTATAATACACTGGCGTGCAAAAATTAAGGACGTGACGGTTTTTCGAATATAACGTACTGCACAAGTCCTACACATCGACTAAAAGCATACCATAAGATTCCCAAGATCTAGGAATATGGGACAAGTGAGCAAAACTATCCAAAGAAGGAATCCAAAGGATACAAAGGAACTTTATTGAAAAGGTAACTTCGAGCACAACTGGACAGAAGACAGAAAAGTCCATGCGACAGGCGGCTGCCAAGAAAAATCTAGTCTTTAGTAGGGGATATGATCACCCCTTACATCGTTGCAGGATTTACAACGTCTGTCCATGCCGGACGAGGTTGTCAAGGAGCTGTTGAGACATAGCGGCCTATTTACCTTGTAGTGCCAATCGCAGCTGCGGAATCGTTGCTGGTGGCTGATGACGTGCTTCCAAGCGTCTCCCGTGAAGGTTCCACATGTTTTCGATTGGGTTTAGGTCCGCGGACCATGCGAGCCAATCCATGCGTTGAATATCTTTACTCTCCAACAGCTCTGCGACAATCACTGTACGATGAGGTGTAGCGTTGTCGTCCATGAAGCGGAACTCGGGACCCACAGCACCTCTAAACAGACGCACGTAAGGCAGGAGAACCTCGGTACAATAGCGGACACCAGTGACTGAACCTTCTTGGAAGATGTGGATGTCAGTACGGCTACCAAGCATGATACCGCCCCAAACGAGAACTCCGCCGTCTCCAAACCGGTCCTTTTCGATGAAGTTGAAAGTGTGATTGCGTGTTCCCTGCTCTCTTCAGATGTGTATTCGTCCAGAATCGCTCGTCAGAATAAATCGGCTCTCATCCGTAAACAGAACTCGACCCCATTGCTGATGTGTCCAGTTCTTGTGTTCCTGGCAATACAGAAACCGCCGTCTCCGATGAGCAGGCGTTAATGGCACACAACGTACTAGTCGTCGTACAAATAGACCACCTTTGTGCAGCCTCCTGGCCACGGTAAAACACGATAACGGACGTCCAGTTGTATGTTGCATGTGCCTTGCGATTTCTCCCGCTGTCTGCCGTCCGTTTCTTCTCGCTTGTAGGACAATATACCGGTCCTTCGCCGCCGTAGTTGCTCGTGGTCGACCACTGCTGAACTCTCGGACAGCTGTTCCTGTCGTTTTAAATGCTCTCTAAGCTCGTGAAACGACGCTGTGACCAATCCCGAACTCCTCGGTCACACTAGTCACACTTCAACTATCTTCCAACTTCCCAATGACGCGACCTCAGGTAAAGTCATCCAGATGTCGTCTACTGGATTGCCTCTTAGCCATATCACACGGTGGCAGGAACTCGACGTCGTTCAAACCGATGTACACCGTGCAGTAATTTTCACAGAATTGCTGAGCGTACACCGCCCGAGTGCTTTATACCCTTCCGACCCCCCCCCCCACTACGTCATGCTGCATATATGTGCATACCCTACCGTACCGGACCCTAGTCTATCACCTGAGTAGTCTTTCGGTCCGTTCTGTCTGCTCGTTTTCCTGTTATTCTAATTCTCCTTTCGTCCTTAATTTGTGCACACTAGTGTAAAACATTGCGTGTTTTGAAAGCTTTCAGCATATTATCCAAAAAACATAGGACATTAAGAAATCGATAATTTTCAGCTGAAATTGTTTCTCTATTTCTACAGCGTTTTAAGCCTTTAACTAGGCTAGAATTATAAGTTTAGTAGCACCACGAGAATATTGAGAATACGCACAATCTTCCAACAAAATGGAAATAGCTCCACATTAAATCTTATATTTTGTAATATAGTTAAACAAACATCCTAGGTCTTGCAGGAAAACGGAAATAGCTCCTCCTTAAATAATATACTTTGTATTGCAATTAAACAAAGATCCGGAAGTACAAAAACGCATGTCTTAAGTATGTAACTTTCAACAACGACAATAGCAATAATCTTCCTGGTTTTTTAATTATTTCAGCCTCTTTAAGGTAAACGCAGTTTGCGGACTTGTAATTGGTTGCCCTAAGGTTTTTAATGGTTCACACTTTGTCTAAGTGTAGATTAAACTGGACGACTGATTTACAGATGACAAAATATTATTATATTTGTTTTTTACAAATTTTGAGCATTACTAGGAACAGAAATTCTGCCATGAAATCTCAACTGGCATAAATTCCTAATTCAGATATATTCACATTTAATTCGAAATCTCCAAATCAGAATAAAAACTGTGTTTTCCTTTTTCTCCTTTCCATTTCTTATTTTTGAACTAACGTTTAGAACATATCACTTGAGTTATATTTCTCTACGTAAAGTCCTTCTGGTATCTTTGTTTCCTTGTGTAAATTTCCGTTAATTATCAGTCCAAAACATTCCGACAGCGCAACATATTACTTCCTCGACCAACTTGTGTCATTTAGCAGAGCTGAGAGTGATTCAAGGAAATAAAAACGATAATAAAATGTCAATGTCGCATGTTGTTTAGAGGTGCTGGGGTAGTAATAAAAGAATGTTATAATAAAATGCAAAACAATAAAATGTCAAAGTCGTGTGCTGTTTCGAGGTGCTGGAGAGATAATAAAAGGAAATAATAATAAAATGGTAAAGAAAACAAAAATAAAATGTCAATGTCCTTTGTTGTTTAGAGGTGTTGGAGTATTAGCATAACGTTAAAATGAAACGTTTCTTTTATGTCCATGAAAAACCTGTCGTAACAAACTATGAAGTCTTCTAAATGTTTATGTGATATAGACACTGAGTCATTTGGAGAATTACGGTCTGAGAATATTCGACTGAAGTGAATTGTCAACTGCAAACTGTGTGTTAATAATTTGCGGATAATAACCAACCATTTGTTTTTATGCATGTTTTGTTGTTTCCTTTTCACCCTGGACTATTATGTCCTAGGGAAGGGTATGTTCAATCACTTTAAATAAAGCACCAATTAATTCAATAGCAAAAAATATTAAATAAAATGTAGTCCACACAATGGTCCAAATGAAAGTTTTCTTTTTGTGTAAAGAAGGTAAGAAAAATCAATATCTGTTAAAAACTAAAATTTTAACATAATCTAATTTTACACTCTAAGACACAGGCTGAACATCAAAAGTGATGACGCAAACATTCGGTACATCTTATCAAGCAGAAATGGAAAATGTGGTTAAGTATCTTTATTTGTTTTGTTAAAAGACAAGGCTTTTACATTCTTTGGGGAATTTATTTTTTTCTAATACATTAGGATACTATCTTCTCGGCTTGTCCGAATAATCTTTTTAGTCAGATACACCTACGCCGAAATATTTGCATAGCATTCTTCGGACATCATTTGTTAATTGAATTTGTTATAGTCTCATTGTATGTCTCATTATATGTAGATTTGGAAGACCTTAATTTTTATCAGCTTGGACCGTGATTGTATTAAAAAAGAATACGTAGCTTATTAGCTACGTTGACCGTGATTCTATTAAAAGAATGCTTAGCCAAATTTCTTTTCTGTTATTTTTTCTGAAATTTTAACATGTAATAAATTGGAATAAATATAATTCAATAAGCAGTCTCCATATTTACTAAATTTATCTGTTTTCCACAATGAATTTGAAATCACTTCCGCTGTTTTCAACTAGAATAGTTTTAAATTAAATATTTAATTTTAATAATAGAGAACACCATTATTTTTTTATTACATCGAACAATCTACTTCAGAAAACACCTCTCGTATCTTACAATTCCTGTTTAGAGATGAACAGTGTTTGCATCACATTGCAATATGAACGAAAATCTGAATTATGAAGGAGTCGCAAACAGGCTCGAACCGGATTAGAAGCCACTAAATGTGAGACAAAGCTATGCATATGCACCAGTCCTAAGCAGAATAGAAATTCTGAGAGTACCAGAAGGCTTTAAACCTAAATATTTGTGGAATGCGAGAAAAATAATATTTATTACATTTCTTTTAAACGTTTTTAAGTGATCAAGTATTTCTTCTTAACACTACTGCATCTTTAAATAGTTGTGAATTTTACATGACTCACCAGAAACAACACATCTCTTTTGTAAACAATATGAAAGGAACGGCATGAATTTTCTGTGGATGCTTACATGAAGACGTAGATTTCGTAAATAGATAGACAGAAAGTGCAGAAGCTAATTTTGATACATAAAGAAAAACCTGAAAATCAGATCAGAATATTAATAAATATATCTTTTCCAAAGAAAGACTGAACGCCTCCGGATTTACGATTATGCCAGGACACACTTCTGCCTGTAACATGGATAGTCCTTCCGGCGCTTTTCTAAACTCATCGTCTTACTATTTAACACTCTAATGATGAATATTCGCAACTTCTAGTTCAAGGAGATGACCAGAACCGCCCGAATATCCCATGAAGAGTGATAAGAATTTATCTTCCACATGTATCTGTCGAAGTTTCACGGCCTCTGCTGCATTAAAAGAAGTCACGATGAGTCTTCATTGCTGGCACAAAGCGAAGAAGTATGCTCTGAGTTTTTCTCCCAAGACAATATCATTCACTTTCTTAATCTCGTGGGTGTCCTCTGCTGAAAATTAAACTGATTGCCGTTGGGAAACGTCTGATGCCGAAAAATGTGTACCAAGCCTATGGACCGCAATTTTTGTGTGTGATGACCAGCATTAATTCCTATTTTTTTAACCTGTGCAATTGTGACCAATGATCTACAAGCATCAACAGAGTATTTTGGGGACTATGGTTCATGGGCGATTCAACAAATGGACTAAAGATTTAAAGAACATTTTCTTACTTTGCAAAATTTCGAAATGTGGATCCTACATGAACGCAGGAGGCCAACTAGTAAAAAGAATCCAAATAAATCATCTTGCACTTATGGCGCACTTACGAAAACTTAGATGTTGGTTTTCTCATCTCACACTTCTGATCCCTCATGGAAAGGGTAATTTTTATTGGATTCCATTACAGGACTTTTGGAGTTTCTACTCCGAGTTTTCCAAACCATCTAAAAGCACGACGGCACAAAGTCGAATTTCATGAAACCTCTATACACAAAGTTTGTTCCAACCGTTTTTGAATTTTTTTTTCTTTGAGCATCCATATGTTTCCGTTTCGTTTTCGTTTTCTCACCAATGCCTAATTTCGTGACATTACGAAGCATATATCTGGTATAACACTTTTTCCTGTGTAAGTTGAACTGGATTATATTTAAACGATCATATTCCTCTCTGACGGTCATTATATTTAAAGACATTTTTACATGCGATATGAAATAATTTACCCGAATTTTCTTCAAACTCAAGTTTGCATTTTATGCTTTAATTATTTTGTCACTTTTATTAGATTATTCAAGGTTTCGCTACTCCTCATAAAGTGTGTTTTCAGCTTTTCAAACACAAACAACCATCTGTGAGAGTTATTCGTACTTTCCCCAAAAACCTGATGATCAAGAAGAAGCATTGGACGATTTATATTTGTTTCCTATTTATTTTCCTTTTATCCTTTCATTCACATACACGTTTCTAGGAAGCGGAGGCCACAAAATCTTCATTGTGCAGTAGGTGCTCCTGTAGATAAGTTTATTTACTCGGAAATCATGTATGCATCTGTCTAATCCATTTGGTGATAACCTTTTTATATAATTCGTCCCTGCAGAAATCCCAACTTTTACGCATCAGTGTGCAATGAAATACTACACCGTGACCATTGAAGACTGAAAAAAGAGGTTTGGACAGTGGGATCAATTTTCTAGTTAAGGCACGCTGAATGCTGATACAGAATATATTGTTCGCACCACGAATTGATGGACACCAACTGCATAGCGTTAACTGTATGAATTGGTGAATACGTTGTAAAAGCTTAAGGTCTGTGTTCATGACGATTAGTGGTTACCTAGTATATACGGAACAGCGTTTGCATGACACGAGGTTATATGAATATAACTGCAGACAAGTCATACATAGCATCAGTGATGGAAAAACAATTTGTCGCAGATTAATATGTCACGCCACATGACTCTCATCGTCCCTCATGCGTTCTAGAACCACCATAGTCATACCAAAATATAAAAACTGCCCTTAAGTATGAGTCCACGTGGGATTAGATTCAGGGTTCTCTTCGAAGCAAAGTCCCTACGGTCGACATTCAGCCATTCATGGAATCAATCACATAACCTTGGCTGAATATTGAAGGAAAACGATGTCAACACTTCTGTAAATTCATGCCACGTTCAACTGAGGCAGTTTTAAGGGAAAAAACGGCCAGGAACCTAGTTAGGAGGTTGTTTCTTGTAATTTGTTTTTTTTTTGGTATATGAAACTGTTGTGCGAATATTATCTGAAAGCTTTAATACATATATAAATGAAAATAATCCTAAAAATGCAGAACGTTGTAATCGTGTATAAATCAAGCACTCATATGGTTCACAAATATAAGAGTAATTCGTATTTATGCCAGAACATAACAAAAACTGAAAATATTAAAGTGGGCTGTAATTTTGTGCAGTATAGTATTCGTAAAATAAGTTTTAACTAAATAATTTCTGAAAATTGTTTATCTTGAAAGTTGCTAATGGTTTTGCAAAGGCTTTTTTGTAAGCTTTAAATCACACACAAAAAAGATATCGGCAACATGTGGTAAATATTAGCATTCAAAAATTTCTGCAGTTGCTTTTCATAAATATTTTTATAAGTCGTTGGCTTTAAGTAATCCGGATCCTTTGTTTGATACCAGTGAAAATCCGAGTCCATATGAGCGTCCATTGGATCCGCGGAGTGTTTATTTTCCATTTGCTCTGCATCGAATTTATTCTCCATTGTTACAAGAGTCAAACATATGTGTACAATGTCACGGTAGTTAGCTATATTTGTGGATGCACGCATAATACCGAAACATAAGGTACTTCTTCAAGTAACTTTCGAATTTCCGTGTGCACGGGTGGACGTATGGCGTTGGGGCAGCCCTGTTGGCTGAAATAAAAATGGAGACGCAAGGTATGCTTGCGTCGTTCAGGATGAACGTGGTGCGACTGAAATTTAAACTGAGCTTTAATAAGGGAAAGACAAAGTTTTATAATTGTGCAAGAAACTGATAGTACTAAAAAGAAAACAAGACTTCAACGTACAGCAGAAATTGAACCTCTGAAGGAATTTCAGTGAATGACAAAGCGTCTGAGACACAACGCATTCTTATATGGTAAAAGTGGCAGAAAAGTGAATGCAGCTTTTAAAGACCTACCTGTTTTACAACGTTTACACTTTCGATATTGAACCTTAATTATATAAATGAATGGTATAAGACATTTGTAACACTCTCTAGGCGCAACTTGTAAAAAAAATAACAGTGTCAGCTTTCATTTCCTTACATTCGGTGCCTATTAAAGACATGCTTTTTCAAAAAACTGCACACAATTAGTACAAAAGCACCAATGATATATATATTAAAATATGTTTTAGAGTGTAAAACTGAAAGTCATGAATTTGATTCTACAACACATTGGTTTGTACGAATCTTGAATATTGATAATCATTGAATTGCATTTTTAGTTTTACATAGAGCATGAGGTATAAAAATCTTAAAAATACGTTTCTGTTCCTTACGTTCTTCCGTAATAAGTTTCACGAGTAATACTGAAGGTTTTGTTGTGACGTTTAGTAAAAACTCATGTACGCTGTATTAGAGTACAACTTCACCAGCTTTTCATCCTAAAGGTAGGCGGTCCAATGACTTCTTCTCCGTCTGATTTCTTTCTACTGATGCAAAGTCGGGAATAGATCTTGAGCCACATCTTGTTTGGGTGCCTCCACCGGAATTAGAGTTATTTCTTTCTTTTCATCCAAGGATGTCTTGCTACTTTTAGTGTTGAAATGCGGTCATGGATTTGCTGCGTTTTAGCACAAAGATTGAATGAATCTCTTTCCGTTTCAAAGATGGAAGAAAATGTGAATATTCACAACACAACTTGCTTTGAACTGTGTGGTAATAATGTATTTTGCTGCTAAGCCGGTTAAATATTTTAAACGTGGCACTTCATCTCTGCATTAATAAACTGATTCCACGAGGTTGCGCTGCAACTTAAAGTTTCCACGTTAAATAATTCCTTAACTATATGCATTATTTTCAAAGTTTTTTGATGTAATCTCCACATTCTATGAAAGAAAACTTTTCCGCGTATGACATTGTTTTAAGTATGACTTTTCATTTTTTTAATAAGATTTTGAAACATACAGCGGGAATTTTTATTAAAATTCATGCTTTCCTGCTAAAATGCATTGGGATATGGAGCATATTATTTGCTTTCCAACAAGAAAGTTTTATACCAGGATTTCAGATAAGCTGAACAGAAAATAAGTATGTGAAGTAAGAGGGAAGTACAAGTTTAGAAACAAAGTATACCGGAAATGATATATAAGTGTAAAATTGTAAAATATCACTTACTGCATCGCTTATTAAGCGACAATTGGCATGGCTGTAATCAAACGTAGTAACATGTCGCATTGCTTTCATTTCCCACATTAGGTCAAAATTTAATGTAGTAGCATACACATGGATAAAATTTTCATATATTTAAAATTCTTACATACTGAAGTGTAGACAAAGGTTTAGAACAACATAATTTTGCTTGATTCAGGTATCACTGCAATGCGTATTTCAAAGGTGTCTTTGTTGATTTTAATGATTTAATTCACCTAAGTATCAACACTTCTATGATTTCATTACAGGCTTTCGGCAATGTTGTTGATGAAATCCCGTGAAGCATTCACTGGGCCAAAAGCATCGTTTCAAATTCGTATGCTGCAGAAATGTAATATAAAGAACGTCACTGTTACTATAGTTTACAAGGATAAGGTAAAATTCCCCATAATTTTCCTTAGTGCTACAATAACCCTACAAATTACAGAAAGAAAAAAACTTATTTCACTTTTTCCCAACACAACATGATTTTTAAAACGTCTTTTGTAAAAATAAATCATGCTTTTTTTGCTGTTTCCTCCGATGTTTATTCTAGACAATTCTAACTAAACACCATCGTCAAATTGGCCACTCAGGCAGGATATCCTTCGAGCCAGAAGCATTGCTTTTTCGAAAAAGCCAGACCCAGCAGTGTTAATCTTTCTGTGCCGCACCTTCGGTACCTGGGTTTATTCCCTACATAGCAAATGTTTTCTATCAACTCAAAAACTCGCTCAGAAGGATGAACTTCGGTTTCGTCATAAGATCTCAGGTATCTTTATATGCGATGCTTAAGAGAAATATTGACAAGCCTCCTCTTCTCATTAAGGCAGATGTTTATGCCATCCCACTACAATATCCGGACGGCTACAGGCAGTGCTTCATCGGAATGACCAAACATTCGTTTGGAATTAGAATCAACGAACATAAAAGATACAAAAGACGAAAAAAATAATCACTGCCCTATCAAGAGAAGTCAAGTCCTCTTATCCTCTGCGGAATGATATAGAGTAATTATCTTCATACCTTCATACTCCACACCCACACCTAGTGAGATTCGCGAAGCCTTGTAAATCTTGACCAACAGCAAGGCTTGCAATGATCGCAGCTTTCTAGAGTTGTCACGCATTTGGTTTTGGGATCAATTATTCAAATATTGCGGCATCTTTCACCACCTTGCCGCGTCTTAATCAACGTGGCCTCATTTCTTAGAATGAAAGACCACATTTGCGCCTATTTATTTATTATCTAGTCAAGTATCCGCATTCAAATTGTTGAAGTGTTCTGTTATCCAGTTTGCAGTTAGCAGCTGCTTACCTTTCTTTAAAAGTCATTTGGTTTATGTACGAAAGCTTGGAAGCTGTTATTTCTACTCTACGCAAAGAAATTCGGATTCCTAATATACGTAGTAATACTATATTTAGGTCATCCATGCTGCGATTTACGCAATGCAGAGTGTTCCATCTGAGTCCCAACACACATTCTCGGTTGCTTGGAGGTTCCTTGTTCTGGGTGGTGTAACGGTAGCCTACTCGAACGTAAGTCGGGAGATGCGAGTTCGATTTGCGTTGCAGCAGAATGCAATTTTAAGTTTTCTGAAACATGTATACTCGTATATGCCTTACATTGAATAGGCACGTAAAGCAACTGGACACTCTGTTACCAATAATGTAATCTATTCTTTGCTCCCCTCGCTTTTTTCCTTCCCAAGAAGTGAATATTGTGACGTCATAGTCTCCACTCTTATTTCTCTGACGTGTCTATGCTCTGATACACTAGGTTAGAGGTACATGTACTTACAGTGCAATCTTTGCCAAAATCCAAAATAAAAGCTGCACAATTTTTGTACACCAAAATGAAAATTTGGTACAATACCGGAAGAGGAAATTTTCGCTCTCCGTAGTGGCTTCAAGAATACGCTTGGAGAAATACCACTTGCGGCGGTGTACAAAATTCTGTTTTTTTCAGTGTACAAAACTTTTATAGTTATTATATTTTATGTGCACAAAAACTTGATGTTTTTTAATATAGATGTGTTGCCTCTGAAAATTGTTGCATAAACCGCAACGAAAAGATGTCGCGGTTTTATGAACGACGTTTGAAACTGCAAAAAAATATTTTCAACATAAAGTAAATGAATTTTGTTTCGTTTCCCAGCAACACCAGCACACTTGCTTTACCTCACTACATTTATAAAACACGGGTTTTGTTCCACCGGTGTTTGACTCATGCCCCGCTGCACACTACGGTTATGCAGACACCAGCACTCGAACCCCCGAAACACGCTGGTCACGCAGGACCCTAACGGACCCTTCTAGAACTGACGGCGGCGCCGTCATGTACGGCGAGAATGTCCAACTGACGTTCCCGGTACGTTCAAGTAGGAGGAGAACCATCCTTCAGAGGAGAATCAGTGGCGTTGTCAAAAGTGAAATGATACCAACCGCGGAGGCGTCAGTTCTGAAATGATTCGTTACTCTTACGAGGGATGCCTTCACCCTGCAGCATATCCGCAACGACCCGGCGTGCACTAAACACAACTGAACTTCCCTTCCCAGGAAAATCAAACCACTCAACTAGAACATACAATAAATAAATGCACCAAACCACCACAGAATCACTCACCTCGTCCGCCACGACTTTGCACTCAAAGGTGTCTTTAAGACTGCGTCCTCCAAGATCACATTCTTAGCGTAATCCTAATATTAATAGGATGTTTACTCACCGAACCGCATCCCCTTCGTAAAACGTTGCATGCAGGATTTGATTGAGACTGTACTTTGCACTCATAGCCGTACAAAGTTTTTTTATACGTCATAGAAATCTGTCTTAAAAGTAACACCTATTTCTAGTAATTAATATATATAATTTTTCAGATGAAGTAGTGCAAGAAAACTTCCAAAAATTTCAATAGAGCTAACTTTTTTTTTTAAAAAGATCGTTACGTAATTTTAATTAACCCGTGACATCCTATCACAGTGCATCGATGATTATGGCAAGAATTTCTCCGAATATATCTACGTGAAAACCAAGTTTCCTATTTTAGCGTTGTATGATTTTGATTGTTCCTATGAAACTATATTCTCCTAAGAACATTACCCACGTTATCTTATAGTATTTGAACAAACTGAGGACCGAACTACTCTCGTAATAAGGATAGCTGTTAGTCAGTTGCACTGAAGAAATTCCGAAAAGAATCAGCTGCACTCACAGCCTGTCCCGGTTGATGGGCTGAGTGTACTCCACAGACACCCAACCCCGCAGCTTCTCCTTGGTGAAATATTATTACACTCGAAAACGTCCTCAAGTTCTTTTCGCTGTTGAAAAATTTTGCTGGTATCACCATACGTATATGTATACATACATAAGACATTAGTTCTAAATATTCGTTTTCTTATTTTCTCATTTTAATTTTTTCATCTCTTTTCTAATCAGTTTTAACGGCCGTTCCAAAATATAGTTTTGTGTAATAATACGATATAAAACACTAATGTATTTTTTTAATACGTTAATAGGAGTAAAATTACAAAAGTTTTGCAAGCTTTCACTGCCAGCGGACAGCTTCTTCAGGCTTCTAAATATAAACACTTAACAGAAACAGACAAAGAATAAAGGCAAATGTAAAATTTAAAATCATTGCAGCATAGCATGAGACTCGTATTACGCCTCGTGCTCATCGATTGTTCAGCGAGCTCTTAATGTTCAATAGCTTGTGCCAGATAGGCGAACTTTCAGTAGTTATGTCTGTGTTATTACGTCACGGTCTGATATAATCTCGATTGATTCTCTGACTGCTCTTGACCTAGGATCGCTGTAGAGCGCAAGTCTTCTTATATCCTTCCAGATCGGTTGAGCATCCTTAAAATTCACGTCTCGTGCTAACGCGGTAGTTAGTTTTCTATTTTTTTATATCCCGTTTATGCTCTGCCGCTCTGATGTGGAAATACCTTTTTATCATTCCGAAATGCCACATTGTGGATGCGTCCGGGTATATTACTTGGATTCCGTATACCCGGCTTGGGTGAACAGTGGTTGCCGGTCATGATCAGCGATGAGAATGGTCCCGATCGTCGTCGGGGATCTTAGACCAACATCCACCTTCAGCTTACGCAGAGTACTCTTGTGTTGGTAAGGAAATCCCGGGATATATGGTATGGATCCGACAAATCTTGCTCTTTCCGGAGGTGATCTTTGTGCTCACCCTGTTCCTTCCAAAGATGCTTTATGTATTATCCTTTCGATACGCTCAATGTTGTAACCAGCTGCAGTGGCAAACTCTCTTATGTTGCGGATTTCTGCTAGCAGATCCTCTTTATCTGAAGAGCGATCGTAAGCTCTCTTCGCTCGTGCTCTAAACATGGCGCACTTGTGCTAGCTGGGCGCTACATATGAAGGGAGAATCGGGTCATGAACGTAACAAGGTTTGTAATACACTTGCGTTCTAAGATTTCCCGATGGCTTCCTTCGCACCAGGATGTTTGAAAAAGGGAAGCATCCGTCCTTTTCATACTCAGCAGTGAATTCTATTTCTTGGTGGGTGGAGTTCATGCAATCTAAGAAACCATTTAGGGATACATTGTTGTGACTCCAAACAAAAAAAAATATCATCTGCGTATCTTAGCCATATCTTTGGAACTGGTCCTCCGGAATTTAAGATATGTAACACAGACATAACTACTGAAATTTTACATATCTGGCACAAGGTATTAAACATTAAGAGCTCGCTGGTCAATCGATGAGCACGAGGCGTAATACGAGTCTCATGCTAAGCTATAATGATTTTAAATTTTACATTTGCATTTATTCTTTGTCTGTTTCTGTTAAATGTTTATATTCAGAAACCTGAAGAAGCTGTCCGTTGGAAGTGAAAGCTTGCAAAACTTTGGAATTTTACGCTTATTAACGGATTAAAAAAACACATTAGTGTGTTATATCGTATTATTGTAAGTGGCCTACAACCCACAATCCAATATTCTATCTATAGGTTTGTGTTTTCGCTCAACACGATACGATTAATACGATTTGACCGGAGAGCACTTCTGGTGGATCAGCGTTGTAGCTCAAAGCAGGTTGTAAAATAACCGAGGACGCAGTGTCCACGTACATATTTCATAAGGATTTGCGTACGGTACAACACCATTTCCATCCTCTCCCTGTTTTTCGATCTTTATAGAATCTGTGCACTAAGTAATTTTGTTTTGTTTTGCCTCTCTGCTGTACATATGTAGAAGAACGATGCAATGATAGGACTGTTTTGCAGGGAATCGGTGGGCGTGTCCGGTGATCTGGCCGCCACTGTTTGCCGTTGCTGATTGGCACATAAAATGAGAGTCTACTACGCAAATACATACTTATTCAATTTTTAATATAATTGAAACTGTTTAAAGAAAAATGTATAAGAAAAAATTATAGAGTATAATAAAAAAAAACAAATACGGACAAATTAGACAGCAATGTCATTCTGGGGGCCAATACGCTAAGATGTATTGCAGATTTTTTAAAAATGGATCTTTATCACTATTCAATCTTTTTCGCCGCATAAGATCACATAAGTACGAATCCAACATGCTCCTATGAGCACCCCAGCCAGTTTTGCTGTTAAATTTCTCTTTTTCCCATGTGGATTCTACTGGCTGACTGTGGGCACTTCTGTGGGGATTTACAACGGTCAGTGAAATATATACCTGCAAATGTAAACCTTTCATCTGACGAGGGTTGTACGCTCGCCATTTGTCAGATGTTATCATAGACTGAGGAAGTACATGCTGCTTGATTATTTAATAAGGGGTATTAAAATACGGCTACTTCACTGCAGAACAGCGATAAGGAAATACTCACAGGTTCCCTGCAAATTCCTCCGAAATCCCATTCCACTGGCAATACACGACCAACATTATTTTTCCTTTTAGAAAATAAACTTTCATCTATTTCTACTGTCAGTCCTGGTCCTGCTATCAACGAAGGATTCCTTAGCGTACATGCTACACACACGTTTCTCATGTAACTATTCTAGTTCACAAAAGTGTTGTTATTTAAATATATACCGAAACATAATGCTGCCTTAGGCACGATATAAATACTTTAACTTAAAATGTGTACAAAAGTTAAAATCGATACAAGATCGGTCGCTCTCGCAAAAGATCTTGTATCGATTTTAGTTTGTTGTACTATTTTAAATTAAAGTTCTTATATCGTGCATAAGACAGTATTTGTTTCGGTATACATGTGTATATTTATTACTTCTCACGACTTCGTTCATTGGTTTGGTGTTCTTATTTACACGCACTTTATGTTTACAAACCGAAATTGTTCCATACCATTAACTTCAAGAATCCAAGAAAAATATAGCTTTTTTGAAGTCTAATTCAGAAGCTTTGAACCACGTAATAGAACGTAAAGGTATTTCTCGTTTAATACAGTTGCATCTCTCTCTCTCTCTCTTCCACTTAATGCCAATCTCGCCTGATGACCTAACGAGGAACTTCTTTAAGCATGTAAAACTCCTTTGTCTTGAAGGACAGGTATAGGCGATCGTCGGTCATTAACAGGTGTCGATAAATCAAGGAAATTCATTACGAAGGGATTATAGAAACCCTTCTAAATGGACGACATTCACGACCTAAGCACACAAAGCAAGTTTCTTCCGAATGCCCACACGATACCCCCAAGCGCAGACAAGGGGTCACCGCAGAATGAAATACCCGGAAGCGTTTGCCTCTCCGGTGAGGATGGTATGCTTACAGTAGCACGTGATCACTGCCAATCTGCTGCTCGCACAGCTCTTTGACAAAATGGAACTTTCTTATCAGAAACTTTAGAGTACTGCAGCTTCAGGACAGAAATATGAAACCCCAATTTCTTTTAGAACATTTCCCAGTTAAAGAGAATATTTCTCACCAGTCCAGATAACGACAAAAATGAAGACCGGAGAGTCATATATGTAGCATTTTTCTCTAGAGATTGTTTCCTCAGTAGAAAAACCGTAGAGCATTGTTTTTTGTTTATAATTTTGCACGTTTTAATTCTTTAGGCAATTGTGTATTCTGCTCTTAACAATCGTCTAATTCCAAAAGTGTATATTATTTAGACTTATATCCCTAAAATTATCGTTATTTGATACCTTGGTGTACCAAAAAAAACTCGAAACAGCGATGTTAGACCAACTAAATACTAAGAAAACCAAATTTTTATTTTAAAGAGAAATCGCGTAAACGTGTCAAACCTCTTAGCTATGCACAATATTCTAATAAATGCGTAAACCCACATTATGTGTTTCTCCTTTTTGTGTGTCTTCATTAAAAAATTAGAAATCCTAAATTCACTTTTGTAAACCTAGCTAAAGGCGACTCAATTTATGAAGGCTGATAGAAATTAGCTTCATAATTTTTCTCTTTTATGTAATAACTTATTTCACCAGTAAAACAGTGCAAACTGTTAGTTACCTTATGATTGGTAAGCATTTTACCTTCAGGTAAGAAAGGACTTAAAACTGTTTCGTTTTATTTTGCGTTTCAAGACGCAGATACTTTGGTAATAGTGACTTTGTTATTTAAATTTGTTTGAAAACAAAAGTCTCCTTCAGACTGGAGAGAAAATACGCAACTGCTGATTTAAATTTATTTCAACAATATCGGATCGAATTCTTTTTTGCACATATTATTAAAATTAAAAACAGAGCGACAACCAAAAAATAAAAAAATCAACACTATAACACATTTCAATAAATTCGTTTTTTGGTTTTCTTCATTGTTATACACTTAAAGCTAACGCTGGTGAGCTTACTTAAATGAGTTTCTTATTTTGCTCAAGATCTTTACAAAAATATGAAGTGTAAACCTTGGAGAAGAGAACCAGATGTCCTTTTTTTCCCTTGAAAGAAGTGTATTTACAAGATATAAATACAATTTTGTATATTTAATTAGGCAGTAAAAGTGTTGTCCCTTGATAAGTACTTTGTAGTATTTATCTTGAGCCTATTTATCACATTCTACAGTATGTTTTGTGGTATAACTAAAGACACCCCGTTTCGGGAACACTGGTAAGTATAATGTTTACATCCCAAGTAACATATATATAACCTTATTACTCGGTGATGGGGCAACAATCCAAAAAAATATCTAACAAGACGAAGTTAAGGCTCGGCGAGACGTAGCCTGCGCCGTCGTATTTTAAGAATTAAAATGTAGTGCACAGAAGCCAATATACAGGCTGATGCAGGAGCCGACTGCGCATGCGTATTTCTGTTGACTTGAATTCTTTGGGTAAAGAACAGTCAGCCAATCTACTCACAGCACGTGATTGTTACCTTCTCGGTAGCATAATCACTTAGCAAATCGGATATGTCAGTTTGTTACGCCAACCGGGTTAGTTAAGGCTTTTGTTTGTTCTTCAGTTTTTCAGATACATTTTCAGTAATGCTAAATAATAGGAAATATCTGCATTTCGTACCGTTCCTTAGGTCTAACTGTAATATTTGCCGAAATTTAATTTAAATAGTAATACTAATGTTACTGCATATTTTTCTCACCAAAATACGGGATGGGCGGGATATCAGAAAACAGCAACAACAAAAAACTGCTGTGGGCAAATAGTAATCAGATCAAAGGAAACCATTGTGGATCAAAGAGGAGCTTCACGGCCGTAGTCTCCTTAACGTGTTTTGCAACTGAATGTTAAATTTCTCGCAGAGCACATTACCTGGTAAAATGTGGGGGCGCTGTTGCCGCCTGTATTACGTTATCTCTATGAGAGTTGACCTTTTTTAAGCGTTATAGATGAATAAGTGGTGTATCTCGGAAACTAGAGCTAATAAAAAAATTATTATCAGATTTGTTTTCTTCTACCCTAAGTTAGCAAAGTTTAACCACTTTCATTAAGGAAACATAAAAAACGGTTATTTTGTTGGGCAGTGTCTATTACCATGATTATGCTTTCTTAAATTGCTGACATCAACGAGGTCTGCTTGCCACTGACTGCCAGATTTACTGGTTATTACTCTGTTTCCCAGAAACTTTCGTATCACCTGTTTGTGACAGGTTTACGCTTTCTTCCCCTTCAGCCATTCTTCTACTTCGTTTTACTTTATATTTTCTTTCTTGACAGCATGGGACAAAGCATTGATGCCGCCCCGGTGGCGCAGTGGTCTAAGGCGCTGGCCTCTGATCATTCGTCCGTTAAGGGGTCCGGGTTCGAATCCCGGTCAGGCATGGATGTTGTGTTTGTCTTACGGCACTGGCTTTTTCCTTCCCTGGAACCAGTGACCCAAAATTAGGGACGGGCGACTGCTTATAGCCCATTTGAGTTGCTCACGGTGGTCGGTAAACCTCCAATCAAAAAAAAAAAAAAAAAAAAAAGCATTGACACCATCTAAACGTCTTCTCGATCGCTGGATAAATACGTTTGTTCCATCACGTTCTCCCTTCCAACATGTAAATGTGAGACGATCAACCGTGACAGAAAAATTCATGTTCGTTCAGTCACGTGTGGGGCCCGAATGTACGAATTTCAAGCACTCAGATTGTTATAAAGATTGATACAATGGTATGGATTGCAAACGTGATCTTAAACCACTCAAGGTGTAGAAAAACTCCCGAAAAATAAGGTAATTTGGAACTTGATATCTTAAAATTCTTGGGAAACACAACTGGAATTGATAACGGTGGCGCAGTGGTCTAAGCGATGGCCTCTGATCAATCGTCCGAACGGGGTCCGGGTTCGAATCCCGGTGAGGCATGGATGTTGTGTTTGTCTTACAACACTGGCTCTCTCCCTTCCCTGGAACCAGTGACCCTAAATTAGGGACGGGCGACTACTTATAGCCCATTGAGTTGCTCACGGTGGTCGTTAAACCTCCAGTCAAAAAAAAAAAAAACTCATGACATTAGCAAACATTTGAAAGAGTAAAGAAAGTTAAGTTGGTTTGGTGGATACGGCGCTTGCCTTTGATGCTATTGACAGCAAAATCGAATTGAATCCATTCATACACAAAATGAATTTCTTTCCCTCCACATTGGAGGAATACCTCCTGACAGAAGATTTATACGATCGAGTGACAATGTTTACAGCAAATGTACGCTTAGAACATATACTTAAATTTTGCAAAGACAGAAAAATAAAAATAATAAAAACTAACCTCATCTAAAATTATTAATAAAATACTAACCCTATGAAAATTTAATGAAATCAGGTTTCGTCTTTTATGAAAAAATGCAGTTTCAAAATAATGAAGTTTATTAAAAATTCTTGACTTTAAAGAATTCGATTTAGTAGATTTGTATTTCCCATTTCATTCTATGGAAGTTTCACGGTTTTGAGAAATTGTAATTTCAAAAATCGCTCTCATCGTTAAAATAACAAAATAATTTTTCGTCGTCATCAAAATTTCCTGTGAACAAACCCAATCTTATGCAAAACAATCGAATTAGAAACTTAGCATACAAAAAGTCATTGGAGTTTGATTTCGCCATTTAGAGAAGATGAAGTTTCAAAATATTATATTTTGTAAAAACCCCACTTTAAGAAATGCGTCTTAGTGGACTGATATTTCTCAAGTTATTCTATTGATGTTTCGTGGTTTTGAAAGACTGAAATTTGAAAAATCGTTCTCGCAGTTAAATAAAAAAACTATAAATGTGAAGTTGCAGATTCAGGTTTAAAGTTACCATATCTCAAATCAGTAGTTGTCACAACGAAATAATCAACATGTCACTCTTTTGGTTTCATTCACAAAGCAGCTCTCTGGCTACCGACCTCCTTCCACTCCTCAGCATTGAGTCCTTTCTGCTCGGCTGACCCATCCTCCTTGCGATCCACCCTCACCGTACCGCAGAAACCCCCCTACGCCGCCTAGTCCGCTGGACGGCGGATTTTTCTCTCTCTGTCGCTTACGACCCGCCGAATGTTACCCTCTCAATTCCCTCCTAGTTTCATTCATTTGTGTGAGTTTATTGATGGTTCACGTAAAATAGTGGCCTTTGCATGCTCTTTCAAGGTAATGGCCATGCACTTTGCATCCATACACGGCCGGTGTTCTCACTTTATTCAGTGAACGAACCATTCCTTATTCTAAAGGGAATGTCAGTGAGAAGCCAAGAAGAAATTGACAAACTACAACAAAGTGCAGTTCTTCCTCATTAGCCGTTCTCCAAGAATGATTTGCCAAGACAAGAGCATGCAGAAATCTTTTTGGCATACTGCCCCAAAGAGCAGGTGATGAGGCCACCCATTTCTCGTTCTTTCACAAACGAATCTCCCTTTCAGGCGAATAATCTCTCACATCATTCAAATGAATAACATTCTTTCACTCACATTCTTAAGTTCCACTATATTTCACATCTGCCTGCTTCTTTCACACTCCGGTAACCGTATACCCTGAATAATTATTTAAATAAGTTTTGTTACTGGGAATGTTTCCGAAATGACGGGAGGGAATAAAGTTTAACATCAAAACTCAATCAGTGTGTTAATACAAAAACCTAGGATGTATTCACATTTGAGAAAAGCAAAATACGTCGAAAAATTAATCGATTCACGGTGTTAGTGCAATTCGAGGAGCCGTATGAGAGTTAAGGGGAATATGTTTCGATCTTACGTCTGTTATAAGAACAGCAGCATATGTATGTTACTTCCTTATCTAACGAGAACTTTCATAATTCTCATGTTTCCCTACTCACTTTTTTAATGAAAAATAAAATAAATGAAACCTAAACACTCAGATTTCTTTGTGTTTAATATTTGTCGCGTTGGTACACTTTATTTGAATTTTTACACACAAAAAGGAAATGCAGTTTCACCTGCTTAAGAGATACAGTAGTCCTCCAATCTTATATCACAAATCCTTTTACAAAATTTTGTCGCTTTCTCGTCGCAAATAATAGTTGCGACGAGAAAGCGACAAAATTTTGTTACAACTTCAGGCCCGTGATATACGTCTTAAAACTAAGTTTTCCTCCTGGCAAAAAAATTAAAGAAGCGCTATGAAATTCTGTTTGAAGTATTTACAGGAACTTTAATTATGGCACTGGAGCAATAAAACTTCCATATCCTTGAACGATCTATTGAGTATGACAAATTTAAAATATAAGAATATGACGGTAATCTTACTGTGGAAAAATCCGCTGCAGGAGCTTAGTTTTGACAAATAAGAGAGCACATATTTGCCACAACATTCGTTATAGATCCGAATCAGGCAGATTCGGGAACGTACCTGTTCTGTAACTTTGGTACTTTTTGTTTGAATTTTCATCCATAAAACGTAGATGCAGTTTCACCTGCTTAAGAGAAACAGTAGTCGTCCTATTTTAAACCACAAATCCTTTCACAAAATGTTGTTGCTTCCTAGACAAAAATAGCTAATCAATGTTACAGCTTCATGCCCGTGATATATATATTATACTAGTTTTTTTCCTGGTGCAAAAAACAACAACAAGGAACGAAAACTTATGAGATTCCGTTTGAAATATTTACCTAAAGTTAAGTTATGGCCCTGGAGCAAAAAAAACTTTCATACTCTTGAACAATCTATTGAGTATGACAAATTTGAAATGCAACAATATGACGGAAATTTTACGGTTGAAAGAGCAACTACTGTAAAGGGGCTTAGTTTTGATATATAAGCGAGCACATAGTTGCAGCAACATTTCTTACACATCCAATTATGCAGTTTCGAGAATGTATACCGCTGTGAAACTGCGCCTGTCAAAAGGCGTTTCCGTCCAAATAAATTGTTTTAGACTTCATCCCAAATCTCTCCATATTAATTATTAATCTACTTCATATTTACGATAATATAGTGCACACTGAAATTTGTGAAGCATAAATACCCTCTATGTGTAAACAGTAATAACGGAAAGAACTAAAACATATTCCGAAATGAAGTGTTAATCACAGCGGAACCTACACAACTCAAGCAGACTTTTTCAAGTGCATTTTATACAGATGACATAAAAACAAAACAGCACCGAATCAGAAATATGTCATCACCTCATCCGGTCAGTTATCCCAAGTAAGGATTGTACTTCAAGTCGGATTAGCATGTTTACAGACAGTGTGAACACAGATGGACATAGTCAAAACATAAGCAGAATTTTTACAAACAAATTTTAAAAAACTTCCTAACCAAGTAATTAAGAAAGGAAAGCAAAGTATCCCTAACAATCCGTGTTGTGTGTCATGGCGCATTATCCTCTGAAAGAGTGCTCTACACGCGCAATATATCGTTGTCGTGAAAGGATGTATCTCCTTTGCTATGATGTTTAGGTAGAAGGTAGGCGTCATATTTCACGTACATGAACGGTTGGGCAAATAGTGTCCCAGCAGAACCTTGCACAAAGTGTTACACTTCCTCCACAAGCTTATTTTCGTCTTATATTTTTACAGAAAAAATAGCCAAAGTGAAGCTTTATCACATCAAATGTTTAAAGAAAAATGTGAGGTTAAATATCTAGGAAGAAAAACAGTAAAAGTGAATTACTTGATGCGATTCCATTGTCACGTAATAGAATCCGAAAAAATAACCTGTGTGCAATGAAATTGCTAATAATATCTTAAGAATATTTTTTTTAAAATGTTGTCTCATATCTAGATCTCCTATGCATTACGGCACCGTGACAAGATTCTGGTGCATTAAAGTACGCTAATGAGCATCGTACAGCTTTTGAAAACAAAAATTACACAGGTCAGCAAACAAAAAACTGCACAGGATTTTTATATCGTTTCTTATAGATTTTTACTCACTGAAACCGGGAAAAATACTCAAAAATTCCATCGCGTCAGGTTTTCTTGCAGAACTCGTGTTTGTAGTTTCATTTAGAGCGAAACTCCCATTTAACTCGAAATCTGGTATCCTATTCCTGATTTTAAAAGCCCTATGGAAAAGTGATTTCTTACTTTCATTTAATATATATTAGAGTGAGACTCAAGAATAAATACAAAGAGAAAATGAGCAGAATAGGGGGAGGGGGCAGTGGAAGGGTGGCAGGGCAAGGGTAGTGTTGGCGGTGTGAGGAAGCTCAGGTTGATCATGTCCAAACCGGTTTAATTTGTTTATAGCGAAAAGTGAGGAAAATTACTGGCTGGGTTGAGCATGTTTATACACGTTCTCTACGGTATTAGGAATGAGTATAAACAAGTGTATTGTCAGATTTGATCATGTTTCAACATGCTAAAAAAGTTCAGGATCTAGGTTGCTTTGGTTATGTTGCATAGCTTATATAGATGACTACTGGATATTCGAGGCTAAAAGTGCCTAGAGAATCCCTCGAAAGCATTAATTTTTATCTTTAAGAACGGAAAAAAAAAGAAAAAAAGAAACTTTTTGCTGTTTTCTTTTATTTATGTGCTGCGCCATTTTGGAATTTTTTTTTATCGAGCCAGAAGAAGAAGCAGGTGTTGCCGATTATCCCGCCCAGCTACACAATGAGACGATCGGCAGACGCGCAGGTGTCAACATAACATCGATCGCTCTCGTGTTCACCTATGTTTTAAGTTTTATTTCACTGTTCTTTTTAAAGGGGGCGAGGCTAGTTTCCATCTGCTTCACCACAGGAAAAGCGTTTACTTCTAGATGTACGGAGATTCAGTGCGTGTATTCAATGCGGTGTATAAAAACAGCGAGGAGCCACACTCAATTTACATTTGAAGTTCAAACGTGACTGTGCTCTTGTTTTTAGTTACATATTATGGCTCCAAGCGGTTGTGTTATTTCTCCTGACAACTTTTGTTTTATTTATGGTGAATACACTATTAAAAGTCAACAAAGAAACATAAGTGATTTCGTGAAGAAAGTGTATTTTGCTTATTTCAAGTTGAAACTTGGGGATCAAGACAAAGCCTGGGCTCCTCATAAGGTTTGCAGAAGGTGCGAGGAAGATCTCCGTTTGTGGTTTAAGGGTAAGAAACACTCATTTCGTTTTGGCATTCCTATGATGTGGCGTAAACAGCAAAACCACACTACCGACAGCTATTTCTTTTCGGTAGATGTGAAAGGTTTCAATACAAAAAATAAAAAGAAAATATCCCACCCAAACGTAAATTCAGCGATTCGTCCAGTGCCTCATAGCTCTGCAATACCAGTTCCACACCCACCTTCCAGGTTGGATGATATCCTGAGTGATTCTGAGAAGGGAAACACATTACTTCCTCAGAACGAATCTAGTTCAGATCTTTCTGTTGATGATGGACCCCAACTTTTTTATCAGAGCGAGCTCAATGACCTGGTTATAGATTTAGGCCTATCAATAGATGCTGCCGAATTGCTGGCGTCAAGATTAAAAGTAAAAATTTGCTGTCACCTGGAACCTCATTTTCGTGGTACAGGCACCGAGAGAGAAAATTCACTGCATTGTTCTCCAAAGAGGGAAATCTTGCTTTTTTTAGTGATGTTCAAGGGCTCATGAAGTGTTTTGAAATAGAATATGATTCATCTGAGTGACGCCTATTCATTGATTACCTTAAATACAAGCCTCAAAGCAGTATTGTTGCATAATGGGAATAAATTTGCATCACTTTCTTTAGGACACTCGGTGCAGTAGAGGAAAACTATAACGATGTGGCAATGATTCTTAAGAAAATAAAATTTCAAGAAAATCACTGGATGCTTTGCGGAGACTACAAAATACTAACCGTGTTGTTGGGCCAGCAGGCAGGTTATACGAACTATCCCTGCTTCCTTTGCTTGTGGGACAGTCGAGCCAGAGATCTCGCTTGGACAAAAACTGGCTGGCCACTTCGAGACGCATTAATCCCCGGCGAAAATAACGTCATTAATACAACCTTGGTTCCTCCTGAAAAGGTTTTATTACCACTTCTTCATATTAAATTGGGGCTTATGAAGCAGTTTGTGAAATAACTGCCAAAAGATGGCGAATGTTTCAGATATCTGTGTTCCAAGTTCCCAAAACTGTCTGAAGCCAAGTTGAAAGAGGGAGTTTTACTGGCCCAGACATACGAAAACTGTTATTTGATCCGCTCTTTTCAGAAACAATGGGAGAAAAAGAAAAATAAGCGTGGGAGTATTTCAAAGACGTAGTGCACAAGTTTTTGGGTAATACTAAAAACCCTCACTACAAAACCATTGTACAACGCATGTTGGCTGCGTCTCAAGGATGCAAGATGAGCTTAAAAGTTCATTTCTTACATTCCTATGTGAACTTTTTCCCGAAAACTTGGGAGCCCTCAGTGAAGAGCAGGTTGAAAGATTTCACCATGATGTCCGTGATATCGAGAGATGCTACCAAGGACGATGGGACATCAATATGCTAGCTGACAACTGTTGGATGCTCAAGCGGGAAACAGAAAGTGGAAAGCGAACGCGTGTTCGGAGAAGTATCAAAGAGAAGAAGAAATAGTTTCATAGGCAAAAAGAATGAACAAGAAATGTAAAGTTCATTTCATGTAGAAATTGTTTGTTTATTATAAAAAATATTTTTAGTTCATTGTAATGAAATGATGGTTTTCTTATTATTGTTATTCTTTTTTTATGCAAACACCTTGTATTTTGCAAAAAATCTGTACGTGGTGGAGGGAAATGGAGGTCATTTTTGAATTCAGCACACTCGAAAACATTTACCAAAAACATCCCATGCAGCTGAAAAAAATTTTTTTTTGCCGACCTGCGTTGTTTGTAAATTAAACTTTAACATGTGATTTTATGGTGAATTGTTTTTGATGCAGTATCATAACTGGAATTTGCAAGATTTAGGTCATCGTTTTCACTTCCTAATTATTAAAATTTGGACATTTATGATACAGTATGTGAGTTAGTGTTTTACTATCTCTTTTTTGTTTGTCTTTCAGAAGCCTATTCTGTTGCTTTGTTTGTGCAATTAGCCAAACAGAATTTACATCATAACAGATTTTTTGTAGTTGTTTTGATGTTTTGTGATTGATAATAGCAACTTGAAGAGCTTTGAGTTTCGCATGTCTCTAAAATACGGCCAGTGGTACCAATCCGTTGCGGGAACCATCATCAGTGGAAAAGCACAGCACCGAATGTTTCAGCTGGGATTCAAACGATCCAAAGTTTAATTCTTAATATTACAATCCTTGCCTTGATAAAACAAATACCTGCAAAAAAACTGTTGAGAACTAGTTAGTACTTAGCTTCATGAAAGTGTTTCAAACGATGTGATAGCTGGAATTGTAACGTATACTCTCGATTCACTTTCCTTTTGATTTTTACTATCTCTGGTTATTTTATTTTTCTATGTAAATTATCTTCTTACTGAACGAGATGTTATTTCACCCGCCGAATGAGATCTGGCAATGAGTGTAAGTCATGACGTGGTGGTAGCCAGTATAAATAGGCGCGTTCAACGATACTTGGAGAGAGCTTTTTTGTTGATGTGTGTAGGGAGAGCGTTTGTTGTTGCACGGAGAGAGCGTTAGTTTATGTGAAGGAGAGCGTTTGTTGTTGTACGGGAAGAGCGGTTGGTGCTGTTTATAAAGAGAGTTCGTTTATGTGAGAGCGAGAAGTCAATAATAAAGAATTTGTTGTAAGTACGTTTTTCTCAGTTCATAGTTACTGTCAGACCTCTGTCTGGCTGTTAGGTTTATTTCATTTAGTGTTATTAGTAACAACCAGCATAAGACTTTATTCATCTTAATTACTGCTACAACATTACTACCAGTTATAAGTTTGTTCATTACTATTACTACACTACTAGCAGGAGACTTTATTCATGATCTTAATTAACTAGTAACAACAACCATTTGAATTCACTATTAGAAGCTTAGTACAAGCATTGAATTCATCATAATATTAGCTGAGTAGAAGCTTAGCTTAGCTGTAGTGGTAGTGAAAGCTATATTCACGATAATTGGCTTAGTTAAAAGCCTTATTCATTATAATTGGCGCCCGAACTTTTCTCGAACACGAGGTCTTGACAATTATTACCCATGTCTTCCTTACCTGAGACAACTTCAATTTTCCACCCTAAGGCAAGTTTCGATGGTGATGGTGTTTTTGACAATTTGCAAGAAGCCTGTGGGTCTCACTTTGATATGAATGATCTACACGTACCCAGGCATTTTTCACAAGTTCGTAACTCACCAGCTTCCTATTACTCTGAGTCGCAGGTCGTACCTGAGGGAGTTCAATACTCTCAGCGAAGCAGAATGCTTGCCCATTTTGTGCCGCATGCAGGAACAATTCATTTCAATGGGTTGGAGGGATCCTTAAAGTTCCTCGAAGATTTGGAAGATCAGTTTGATCTCTACAATATTCCTGAAGACTGCAAAGTACAAATCGCAGGCACTTGCTTGAAGGATACCGCTAAGACCTGGTATCGGCAGTGGAGAGTGTCGAACCCGGATTCTCATTATGAGAATTTCCGTGCAGAATTTTTGGAGGTCTTTCCTTTCGGCCTCAGTCGAGCTAGCCTTGCACAACAATTTTTTTCTCGTCGGCAAGGACCCAACGATAGCCCTGTTGCATTTGCGTTGGAAACAACACGCTTATATAACTTATGGGATTCACATGCCAGTCATGTTGACATGTTGGATACCCTCTTGCAGCAGCTCGACCCATTTTTACAAGATTTTCTTGAGGTTCGACACCCTGTTACAATTCGTGAATGCCTTCGCCTCATACGAAGGTATGAAGAGCGACATGGCCAATATGGTTCAACTCACCATGCTCGGGCACCCCGCGAGGCTTATTACGAAAACCCTTAGCGGCATAATAGGCATAATAACTTTCAGCGCGAGCAGGCACAAGTGCACACCCAAGCTTCATACGTTCCACCACACAGAAGAGTGGCAAACCAAAAGCGAGTTTCTGAACAATCTTCGGGATATCGTACAAATGCACAGTATGCTCGACCCCGTTCCAATCCGCAGCATTCGGAACGTTTTCATGCTCGGGACAATGGTGATTTTTCTGCCCGTGCTGAGGGAAGAAGTAATAGATATGACAATGTAAACAGACATGCGGAGTTCCCGACGCAGGTTTCACGCAGTTTTCCTCATCGTGAAAATTTTCCCGATACCCGGCAGGGTCGAGGTTTCAGACCGCATGATAATCCAACCAGGAATCCTTTAAACTTCCAAAGGAAGTAGACCAAGGGTCGGTCCTGCTTCCTGATACTGAGCATTCTGACCCTAAAACAGTATTAGTGACTGTTCAAACTCCTCAGTTGCCTGATGTATTCTTGACACTTGAAGACATTATTGTCGAGACAAAGTTCGACACTGGGTCTGAAATATCAGCCCTAAATACAAAGTTTTGCACTGACACTTTTTCTGCAATACACGTTCAGCCTGCAACGCAGTATTTGCGAGGTGCAAATAATGAAATCTTCAGTATCGCAGGAACTGTCACATTATCTTTAGGGCTGGGAAAAGCTCGTTTTACGCATTCTTTCCTGCTTATAGACGAACTACCTGTGAAATGTCTAATGGGAATGGACTTTATTCATACGTTTCAAATAACTTTGAATTTCGTACAACATGTGATTTCATTTCCGGAACCTGTCGAAATGATTCCTACGGTTCCTATGGATATAACGAGTTTGTTATTGAGTAACCAATTGAATGAGAGGCAACGAAACCAGCTTTCTCTACTTTTACAGGAAAGCCCTGGTTTATTTTCTGATCAACCGGGTTTCACACAGGTGGTTTATCATGTCATTGACACTGAGGGTTCGAAACCTATAGCGACGAAACCTTACCCTTGTGCTCCCCATAAGAAACAGGAAATGCAACGTCAAATTGCTGAAATGATTAAACAGGGCATAATAAGGGAATCCTCAAGCGCCTGAGCTGCTCCTGCCTTTTTGGTTTCAAAAAAACAACCCAATGAATTTCGTTTTGTGACAGATTTTCGCAAGCTCAACCAAGTCACAAAAACGATCAATTATCCACTACCTGTAATGTCACATATTTTGCATGACCTGTCGTCAACCAAATGGATGTCAACCTTGGATTTGGCGAGCGGATATTGGCAGATAGCAGTACATCCGGACTCTGTCGATAAAACAGGCTTTGTGACTCATTTTGGGGCTTATGAATACCTGCGTATGCTCTTTGGACTAGCTTCTGCACCTGCTACTTTCCAAAAGCTTATGGATACGGTTCTCAGACCTGTTCTCAGTCCCCATGTGCATGTATATTTGGATGACATTATTATTACATCCGAGACATTTGCCGAGCACCTTTCTCTGCTCAAACAGGTGTTCCAACTCATATACAATGCTGGCTTGACGTTAAAACCTAATAAATGCCAGATAGCGAGGGACGAGATTGTATATCTGGGGTTGAAAATCACTCCCCACGGCTTATTTACGGATAATGAAAAAATTAGGCCTATTGTTGACTTTCCTCGGCCTAAAACAGCAAAAGAACTATCACGCTTTCTGGGAATGACCGGATGGCATCAGCAGTTCCTCCCCGCTTATGCTACAATCTGTGAGCCATTGTATGCTTTGAAACGTAAATACAAGAAATTTGTTTGGACACCTGAGGCTAACGCTGCATTTGAAACACTGAAGTCTGCGTTGACTCAGCCTCCTGTGTTGGCTTTCCTGGATCATACTAAGGAATTTGATATTTATACTGACGCATCCGGAGTTGGTCTTGGTTGCGTTTTGTCACAAGCTGGGCATCCAATAGCTTTTGCGTCTCGTACTTTAGCCAAAGCTGAACGCAATTATTCAGCTACGGAGCGTGAATGTCTTGCTGTTGTGTATGCTCTTGATAAATTTCAATGTTATTTTAACGAATTGACAGTTAACATAATTACGGATCATTCTGCCCTTCAGTATTTGAATTCTGCTAAGCACCTATCACAAAGACTTATGAAGTGGGCTCTGAAGTTACAAGAGAGCAATATCAAAATTTCGTATCAGCCAGGTCATAAGAATCAATTACCGGACGCATTGTCTCGCATTCCGATTAGTGGGGTCCCCACAGAAACTACTCCTGGATGTCAGCCTTTACTTCTAATAGCTGATATAACATCCAGAGAGCAGATAATGGCAGAATTAATAAATGATCCAGATTTCGGGGATATATATAATTTTTTGCTTGCGGGTTCGCCCCTACAAAGTGATCCTTCTCTGGCTGGAAGGTCACAGCATTTTGAAGTCATAGAGGGTCTTCTTTACTATACAAAATCTAGGACTACTAGGGCAGAGTTTCGCCCATGTATTCCGCGAACCCTTAGAATGGCCCTTTTAAACGAATTTCATGACAAACCTCTTGCAGGCCATTTAGGTATTCGCAAGACCCGTTCTAAATTGCGGGATGTTGCCTATTGGCCTGGCATGTACCAAAGTGTGCTCGCATACGTTCAATCATGTCACTTGTATCAGATTAATAATTACCGTAATGTAAGACCGGCCGGTCACTTGAAATCTAGTTCAAGTTCTCATGTTTTTGACATTATTTCAATAGATTTATTGGGACCTTATCCTTTATCTGTTAAAAACAAAGCTCGTTACGTTTTAGTATTAACTGATAATTTTTCTAAATGGGTTGAGGTTTTTCCCATTAAAGCCGCTACGGCAGAAGTTATTTGTAATGTATTAGTTAATGAAGTATTCTCTAGATATGGTGCACCTAATAAAGTAGTTTCGGATAATGGTCCTCAATTTATTTCTGACATTTTTGAAAGAATGTGTGCGAAACTAAACATTAAGCATAAATTAATTTCCCCATATCATCCCCAGAGTAATCCTGCGGAACGCGTAAACCGCACGCTAGTGAAAATGATTGCTACATTTGTCATGGGTCATCATGAACGATGGGATGACCACCTTGAACTTTTTCGTTCGCCCTCCGCTCGTCTGTTCACGAATCTACTAAAATTACTCCTGCAGAACATTTTCTGGGTCGCAAAATTAAAACCCCTTTTGAAAACTTAACGTGGATTATCGACGAACTAAACCAGCGACCAACTCCGCAATCAGTACGAATCATGGCAGGAAAAGCTCATGTTGCAATACTAGGAGCACAAGCGGCTCAAGCAAGATATTATAATACTAGGCGTAGGGAACCAGATCTTGTCGTTGGAGATCTCACTCTCGTGGAAACGCACTTCCAGTCTTCTGTTTCTCATACTTTAGTGAAGAAATTTGCACCCAGCTACGAAGGGCCATATTGGGTGGCCAATGTGTTTGAAAATAACATTGTTCTTGAAAAACCTGACAATCAATTTCAATACGTACACGTTGCTCAGTGTCGCAAGTATCATGAACGAAATATCGATTTTATAATCAACCCTACTCAACCTTCTGTTCCACAGACTCAAGAGTCTATATCTCACGATCAACCTCCAAAAATTTTGGACGAACCAACAAACATTTTTTGAAGAATCTCCCGTGATTTTTTTCTTCACCCTCCCCTCCTTAAGACGGGTTTCCAAACACGCAACCTGATTCTCCTATGAGACCAAGGCTCGAATCAAGTTCTTCAAATACTAGTATTATTCCTTTCCCTCCAACCATTGCCAAGACTATTGCTGCACCATTTCCCGATAACTCTGCACCAACACAAGCTCCTACTTCTTTGAATAACTCGTCAGAAAGTATTCCTATAGGCAGAAATAAACATCGCCCTTCACGACCACTAAATTACAGCAGCGACTCAGAGGCTTCGGATATTTCTGATTTATCAGTTATGAACAATGTGACTATTCCTAAATGTCGGACACCAGTTACAAACCGTCCAGCACCACCAAAAGCTGGTCAAAAACGTAGCTTGTCTCCCCAATCTGCTTCGCCGCAACAGCGACGAAGGCAGAGATCCTTGCATCCGCCCGGGTTTCGCCCCTGGAACCTACGCTCAGGGCAAACAGGGCCGATGGCTGCTGCTACTCTCATGCCACGAGGGCGAAAACTAAAACAAACGATGTGGCCGGAGCCACGTCCGTCCAAAAGAATGCTGGAAGGACACCACGGGCCCCAGCACAAAGGGACTACATATCAAAAGCCTGGGGGAGCCCGTTGCTGTCAGCCGCAGGGATTTCCGGACCGCCAGACTTCAGCCGTTCCTGACCGACGGATTTCAGCCGTTCCTGACCGTTCCTGTCAGCCGCCGGGATTTCTTGACCGAAAGACTACCGATGATCCAGTCACGTCCTTAAAGAGATCTACGATAACCTGAATTTACAAGTCCGATTAGGCCTGGAAAACGTTATCGTACTAGAGTTTTATGCGTCCTCGAGATAAGTAAGTTCTCGTGGACAGGTTCTTTTCTCCGTTTGTTGTTTTTCCTGCACGACCAGTTGGCGTGTCAGAATTTCTTTTTTTCGTGTGGGCCTATGCATTCTTCTTTGTGTATATATGTGTTTTTTTTTTATATTTCTTCTATGTCCATCTACTAATCCAAATTTTTTATATATATATCTATGTGCTTAGTGGTAAAATAATAAAATTGTTACTGTTAGGCAGCTCCAGGCAATCTTCGCTGCTGATACAGTTGGTGTGTATTCAACGAATAATGAGAACGTAATTTGAAATTAAAAAAGTGATTCCTGCTAGGCAGAATAAAAGGAAGGTATGCCGATGCAGGTTTGTTTTGTTCAAAAATACAAGTGTTTCACAGACGAATACAGATTTCTTGATTTTGTCATGCCAAGTTTGATATTGTAAATACTGCTGCCACCAAACAACAAAACAAAAAAGAGGTCGAGAAACGTCAATCAACGAAGTGTAAGACTTACACTCCAAAATTGATAGGTTTTTCGTAAACAAAAAAACAAAAAAACAAAAAAAAAAAATTAAGGGGGAGATGATGTAACGTATACTCTCGATTCACTTTCCTTTTGATTTTTACTATCTCTGGTTATTTTATTTTTCTATGTAAATTATCTTCTTACTGAACGAGATGTTATTTCACCCGCTGAATGAGATCTGGCAATGAGTGTAAGTCATGACGTGGTGGTAGCCAGTATACATAGGCGCGTTCAACGATACTTGGAGAGAGCTTTTTGTTGATGTGTGTAGGGAGAGCGTTTGTTGTTGCACGGAGAGAGCGTTGGTTTATGTGAAGGAGAGCGTTTGGTGCTGTATAAAGAGAGTTCGTTTATGTGAGAGCGAGAAGTCAATAATAAAGAATTTGTTGTAAGTACGTTTTTCTCAGTTCATAATTACTGTCAGACCTCTGTCTGGCTGTTAGGTTTATTTCATTTAGTGTTATTAGTAACAACCAGCATAAAACTTTATTCATCTTAATTACTACTACAACATTACTACCAGTTATAAGTTTGTTCATTACTATTACTACACTACTAGCAGGAGACTTTATTCATGATCTTAATTAACTAGTAACAACAACCATTTGAATTCACTATTAGAAGCTTAGTACAAGCATTGAATTTATCATAATATTAGCTGAGTAGAAGCTTAGCTTAGCTGTAGTGGTAGTGAAAGCTATATTCACGATAATTAGCTTAGCAATTAGCTTGGTAGCAAAAGCCTTATTCATTATAGAATGTTAAAATCAGCATTTCTAAATTTAGACGTATTAGAAAGAATTTTGGATGTTTCGGTGAACACCATTTGCTGATTCAGAAAGAGAAGCAATTTCTATTACAACTAAGTTTGGTGGTATTTTAAAGGTAGTAGTTGAAATGCGTGATGCCCCTTTGACGTCAAATAGCAAATACGCCCACATTCCTTTTTTTCCAATAGTTTTATTGGAAAGCCACTATTTTTCAACCTATCCAGCGAATTATTCCCGTTACTAACACTTAGTGTAAGCAAAAAACGTATTTCTGTTCATTTAGCATTTGTAATGATACTCATGTTATATTTACGTTGATAATTATCATTTTAGAAATATTACAAATGGCAGCCAATGACATTATTTCCTTGCGTGTCAAATTGTTATTGACAACTTGCTTTTCATTACAGAAGTAGAATATGTATGCCTCATATTAGTATGCAAAAGACTTTCTGTTGAAATAGAAAACCTTTACCCGGCCATATTCTATATGAACAAGTGCTGTCAATCAAATTTTCTGTTTTCATAGAAGATAAGTTTTCCTGTAAAATTTCATGAACATAACCTTAGGTACGAATGCGTAGTTTAAAAAAGTAAATTTCAAACGAAGCGTACAGTTGCGGCTTCCATTCGCTGCTAATATTAAGCACACATAATTTATATCTGAAAATAATAAGTGGAGATTTTTCTTTAATTTCTCTTGATCGTTCGAAAGAAATCGATCTCAAATAATATTTAAATCTTCGTCTAATATTTCTACATAATGAAAACACACTTTGATTTGGTAAAAATAATTTTAGTCACATGTTCATTTCCCCAATATTTTGTCCCATTTTAATTATTTACTAATATTGTAGAATATTTTATTTTTTCACACGTTTTTAAGCTATTTCAGACAAATAAGTTGTAATAATATCGAATATTTTGTCACCGCGCGATAGAGGGTGACAAAATATTCGATGCTCCACAACCAGTTATCTAGGATAAACTTTGGTGCGAATCAAGACAGCATGGATTGGCCTTTGCCTATGATAAACTTTGTTACGAATCAAGACAGCATGGATTGGCCTTTGCCAATGATAAACTTTGTTACGAATCAAGACAGCATGGATTAGCCTATGCCAATACGACATGATCGCCCTAAACGAGACGTTATAGCCCCTCGTGCAGAGCACATAGAGTAATTGATAAAGCATATTCCACATCACTATCATTTTTAGGGAGATGCTAAGTTCGCAAGGCCAGGATACTGTGCTGGCATCATAGATATAGTGAGTTGCGCCTGTGCGATAAAATATATCGAAGAACGGTATAAAAGCAATCGATAAGGTCTTCAGCAGATAGAAGCAACATTTGAAAAATTGAGGTAAGAGTCTAAAATGTTGTAGATATGCAGTTTCGATTTTTTACGGGAAAAATCTTTTATTTTTGAATTCTGAAGCAAATTGACCACATTCGTCGCTTAATGTGGGAAAATAATTTGTTTCGAAATTTTAATTTATCAGACCGTAAGCAATATTTTCCAAAGGTAATAATTTTTCTGGAAATACAACATTGGGTATATAATAAATCTTATTTATATTTCATGTTTAACGAAAAAACATTTTACCTATTGATCGAAATCCAAATGAGCAATCAGAAACTTTCCGAATCAGAAACCATGTCGAGGGCCTGACGAGCAGCGTATCTTCGCTACACAATAACCAGAGAGATACATAAGTCCAAATATGGCAATCAGAAAAACTGAGTCAACGAAAACAAAAAAGAGATCCCAACGAAAGTGCAATGGCAATGATGATGGCCCCATTAAAGAACCAAAATTTTTGTTCTATAATATTCCAGACCGGTGGCCTGCCGATTTATTCGTATTATTTATAAACTTAAAAGTAGTTTTCTGATAAAAATTTCGAGATTAAAAGTCAACATAATTACATTTAAACTGGTGAATATTTTTTTTATTTAAGGCAAAAGCAGCTGAAATAGTAATTTAGTATCATTCTAAAATGTTTCCTTCCAAGCATGTAAAAAAAAGGTCTGGCATGGATATTTTCTGCTCATAACCCCGCCCCCCACCTTCCCCCCTGCCATTGTATTTACAGAAAGTAAAGTACAAGGAATGTTTTACTGATGATTCTAATTTTTGAAAGTCCCTCCTCTGCTCCAAAGGTTTTCAGTCAGAATGTTTTTCCTTTGAATGTTTTATGTAAAAATTTCGCATCATTCATGAAAGGTATTGACTTCTGAACTGTGTTATAGTACCACCCATACATTGGTAACTATTAACTACTTATATGATCACAGGACAAATAAATAAAGCAGACTGTTCAATGAATAATAGTAATAATATCGTAGGAACGTTGGGATAAAGAAATGGAACAAGATGCAAATTAACAAATACTTATTTGTTGCATCTGCTTTATTTCCGCATTGGTCAAATGAAGATCACGGAGAAACAAGATACAAACCAGAATTTTATGTTTGCATTTGCTTTATTTCCGCATCAATCACACGAATTTTCTGACTGCTTTAAAAATACAATGTTTCGATTTCTTTTGCCCGTAGTGATATTATGGCGTATCGGTTTATTGATAGTAGAAGCATATCATATGGACGTCAGCATGGTACCCTGGACATGTGAACTTCGCCTCTCCCTCATTTGTAATGTACCATGTATATCTCACTTCAATAACTTACTTTTTTGTTGTGGTTTTACCAGAGTACTTATTATCCACCAATTATCGTTTAGGGAAATAGAAATTTGTTGTGATTGTATCAGCGCGCTTCCAGTAGAAATGTGTAATTCATATCCCACTTCTCATAAATTTATTTTTAAGTTCTCCAGTTATCACATTTTGTTTCACAATCTCATCATTTCGAGTTGTTCCTAAATTTGTTCATCTCGATAACCTTGTTGAAGTTTACTGCAACGAAATTACGTGATGTTGAAAAAATTAAATATTCAGTGTAAAGTGTTAATGTATCTGCAGCACAAATCACAACTATTTCGAAAATTAATTTATGTTGTGTCACAAATATCAAAGCATAAAAATTACATTTTGTTTCAAGTGTAGCACAAAACATCTCATATTTTATAATACAGTAGATAATATTTCGGTTCTAAAAATCTTTTACTCTAAATTATTCAGACCAGTTGGGCCATTGTGTTTTACACTTATCTAAGGTCAGTGAATGCATTTTTTTTTCTTTTAGTACTTCCAATCAAATTCTGGTTACATAAAATACTTTGATGTTTTTTGGACTGTGTAATAGCATTTGCAAGAATAAGAATTAGCAATTGCAGGTTATTATACCAATGCTTCAGAGCAAATGAGCTTGAGACAGATTTTTCTTTCATATTGTTTTCTTTCGATCTGATTATTTTGAAGCATGTTTAATTATTTAATTTTACTTGAATGTTTGAGAAAAATATTTTTAACACAATTCCAGATGTTAACATTTTTTTTAAATGATTGCACTTTCATGGTTTCGAAAAAATTCTGTACCTACTATCAATGATTTGTTATAGAACTAAAATTCTAAACAATATAAATGAAAAAAGGTTTAGCGTGATAACTGGTCTGTAATGATAATTGAATAGGAAATAATTATCAGTAACTTTTTTGTAAATTGTCATTTAACAATGAAAATATTTTTTAAAGTGAAAATTTCCAAATTGTGTTCTACCCACATTTCAATTAGCTTTCAAAGACCTAAGGTACAATTATCGTATTTTCATCCGGAGTAGTGTTTCCGTAATGCCGATCATTTGGTCGGCACTGCTCCACCAGGTTTTATCTGCGGGTCAGCTAGAAACAAGTGAATTTATTTATTTTTCTTCTGAAACGAAATGTTGTCAATGTTAAAGAAAATCTAGATCTAAATTTCTGTCAATGATTGTTGCAGAAGATTACTGGCAAGACTTGCTGATACCTCATTAATCTTTCGCAAACTACGGCAGCAAAAAACCACCCTTCAAAGAGTGGAAGACCTAGCTCACGTGGCGTTACGTAAAAACATCAACATCCTGCGAGCACTAAATACTAACTTGTTTGCGTTCTTATGAAACGATTTGAGTTCCGTCAAACTCTTGCGTTTCTGGACTTCGCTATCTTACATAGAAAATTAAACCTAAAAAACAAGTAGAACAGAAAGCCTAACGAAAGGCGCTTAATATGATGCTACAAAAACATGAGACAAAACTTAACTTTTCAAATTATAATATAGATATTCTTTTCGATAATAAACTACACACCAAATTTCGATATCTACTGCTGTCAAGTAATTATACTTTTTTCTAAAGTTTTGGAAACCTTAACAAAATTTTCATTTCTAAGGTTTAATAGCTCATGGAATGAGTCTTTTTGAATAATTCCATTAAAGTTATTATCATTAGAAGTATATTTTAATGCAGCTTGTGATGTAACAAACGGAACTGAAATGCATTTATTCTATCAAACGCCTAGCAAAATAACGAGAAAAAGAAATCCCAATTGCCTTGTATAACAAGAAGTGTATTTCCTATTCTCAAAACTGACCACTGAGTCTATTCGGTATAATACCCAATCATGTGTTATTAGACGGACCGTGGAAGCAGTAAGGTGTCAGTGAGAGTTAGCATTCATATTCTGCTATTGAATATTATAACAGAAGTCCTATTTAGTTGTCTGAGAGTCATCAAGTTGCCCACTGCTTCCTTGACAGATTATCATGTGCCACTGTGTGCAGAAAGTAATTTCAGGGAAATAAAATTACACTGTTAGAAAGACAATGTAATAGACTTGACTTAAATCATGTATAAAATGTGGAGCTGATTTAAAAAAGGTTGTTTTACAGGATCAAGCAAGGACATAAGCACAGTTGTTAGACACGTAATAAAACTTCGTTTCATATTGTAACACATGAAGAACTAAAACGTATGGGTCACTCTATGGGATGCCGTTGTAAGTCTGTTATTGTGGAAAAAGGTTTTCGCGATGAATATTCACATAAATTATAAGAAGTTATGAAAAACGCTTTATCACTGTTTTTCTGTATAACTTCTTGTAAAATGCAATTTTTTAAAAGAAATTGTGCTGTATTACATTCTGCGTTATATTATATTTCTAATGATATATATCATTTTATGATATTTTTCAAAAATTGGCTGACGTAATGAGACATGAAACCTCAGAAATAAAAAATTTCCAAAGGTTACCAATATTTCGGCCACTGCTGTATATAAAAAATACGTTTAAGAATTATCAAATATACTCTCTAAAGTAAATTATGACAAACACATTATAAATAAGGTCAGTCAGGCAAACAGACATTCAGTTATTGTTCATTCCCGTACTAATTAACTTAAATGATCAAGCTTTTAAAGGAATAAATAATATTCTAAAGTTGAAATTTCTACTAAAAATGCATCTAATGTAACGTGACACTCATTTGAGGACAAAATTGCGCGGCGTCCCCAAATCGACAGCTCATTTGGGGAAACATAATACATTAATACCGAATATTGCGTCTCGCGTTGTGTGCTTATTTTTTCCGCACGACAACTCGCGTAAAAATCGTTCGGTTTCGATGAAATTTTAGTATGTGTTAGGGGACGACCTGGGAAGGAACCCTATTGAAAGTGAACGAAATGGGGTCAAAGGTTAGGACATAGGAGACATTCTTTACTAACGTAAATAATGTTCGATTTCGATGAAATGTTAGTATGTTGTAGGGGCCTGCCTTTGGAGAAATCCTATTGAAAATGGTTGAAATGGGGTCAATCTATTCTATATCCCTTATGCATCACAACTTACGTAAAAATTATTCGATTGCGACAAAAGCTTTATCATGTTATTTTGGAGCCATACTAAACCGGTTCTGTTGAATATCATCGAAATGGGAAAAAAAGTCAGGGCACAGGACCGAGATTTATTCCAAAGCCATTATTCTCATAACTTGAGTGATAACTTTAGTAATGATTTCTGGTATGTTGAAAAGCGTATTATAATCATTACATTGCATGATTTTACTTACTTGTTAATGAATGTTTCAGTTATCTTTAGCCAAACCGTAACGAAACATTTCATTTCATCAATTATTTCTCCTTTTACAGATTCATGATTTATTGTTACATTATTATGTATCTATTTTTATAAAAACAGCAAGGAAGCTCAAGGAAAAGGCCTCCCAGAGTACTGAGTTGGCCACGAACTCCATACGTAAAGTCAACAATCCGAGACAGCAACGAAATTTGATTACTTTCGTTATAACATGAAATCCCCGCGAAGCTACAATTAGAGATCACTGTTGCCCCTAAATTTTCAGTAATTCAATATGTAAATTTTGTTATTAAATTTCACTGATAAATTCAGTAAAGCGGGGTTGTACTGAAAGCTATTTACAGTACTTTAATTGGAAAAAAAATAAAATGTATAATAAAGACAATATATTTTAGTGATTCAGATGAAAGGGAATCTCTAAAACGCTTGAAAAGGCGTTCAGTAAATGAATTGATTCCGATCTTACAAAAAGCCTTAAAGTCACATGCTGGGCCATACCTTAGCAAAGTATCGAAGACTGACAAACAAAAGCTTTATGTAAATGTTAAAATCAGTTCTTTTCAAATACCCGTAGTAACAGTCACCGAAATTGTGCAAATGTTTGAAATTATTTAGTTATGCCATACCTCCATGATTCTGAAAAATGGTATCGGTGAGGCGTTGGCCTCATGTTTGGAAAAGTAATCAAGTATAGAAGGATTTTTAAACTTGTAGTATTTTTATATAAATATTTTTTAAAATAATCAAGTGCCTGCTGCAGAAAAAAATGCTGTGTCTATTGACCAGCTTAGAATTTATAACATTTCTCACGTGATTGGACACATCTGGGTACACTTAAGATACGAACTGATGGGAAGTAGTTTTGCTGTTCGTGTTATATAAAAATTCAGCATTCATACTGTAGTGAATCCTTTGTTATTCTATTTCTCCGAACAAGACTTCTAAGACGACGGCGTTTTGTCACAATTAGGACTCTTAGACAAGGAATAAAATTTATTTTGGCACTGATTAAAGACCCGGGAAATCTTCTGAAACCAGTTAGCCGGGCGGTTCTGAAAATCGTCGCCCCATTCAGATGCCCAGCCCGCTAAGAATAAAATTTTTATCGAACTCCGAAAGATCCTTTGTTTTCTAATTGTCATCAACACTACTAATGTTTACTGATGAGCACCAATCGCTAATAGCTGTCTAGGTGACGTGGTGACACAAGCGATCAGACATTTATGAATACGCGCTTCGTAATTTAAGTTCCGTATATCTATGTAAAGTTTCCTAATTCAGCCGGTGGTGTGTGTACCACGATAAACACGTTTAATATATATCAGCGCGGTGTCGGGCCTAAATGTAGAGCTCCGTGTTCTAGGAAGAGTGCCGAGTGAGAGAATAACCACCGATGCCACGTACTTTCTTCTGGAACAGAAGAAAATCAAAAAAGCATGTGCTGCCAGCAGTTGATCAATGTGTTTATTAAACTGTGACTACTCCCTCCAAATTTCTGGGAAGTAGATTTCTTCTTTCCTTTTCCTTTTCGATCTATTACTCCAGACACCTTGTAAATCGTAAACAAACCTGTGGTAATGTATACATAGGAAGACACGTGCAAAGCCACAATCTCAAACGCGAACAAACATTGCGATTAACAAGTCTGATTGAAAATAAAAGCACTATATAGCGGCTAAAGACATCCGAGACAACAATCTGCAAAAATTGAGACGGCATTCTCGATGTGTGTAAAAAGTCACTCACGCATTTTGCACACGTAGTTGCTAGGACTAACAGCACTAAAAATGAATATATATTAAACTCATAGTAGTACCTAGTACTTCAATGCAAAACTTTTTATATCCATTGAATGTACATGTGAGAAATTGCTAGGACTAAGAGCACAAAATTCCATCGAGCGTGTCAAATCCAAACAAGCAACTTCTCCGCTGTTTCCAGCATCAAACGTCAGGCACTCCAATTGGTTGATTGCGTTTTGCCTTCCGGCCAATGAAATAACGTATTGGGTGTTCCTGAGTTGCTTGTGTGCCAGTCTCCAGACGGTAGTTACTTTAAGCGGTTTCGCAAAAGAAGTCGCCATTACAATTTTTTATCTATTTTAGTAAAACAAATAGTGCATAATTCTGTTTCACTGTGTCTGTGCTTCCGTCTGTGAGTGTCAATATTTGCATATGTCAGTCGAATTCAAAATTGTTTGCTTGCACTGGGTTGTGAGAATGATGATACTCGCCATTCGGTTTACATCAGATAGATATCCCCGTTGTTAAGGTGAATAGCCTAGTTGCTGTAGAATTTCAAAATCATTTCATTCAATATCACTGCTGCAATATCCCGTTAAAACAATTCTTCTTAGATTCGACAAGTTTTTCAACGAAGACCTATTTCCGTGAAGCTACTATAAGTATTCTATGATTTTCTCCATTTTCGTCGAAAACTAATGTTGACAACCCCGTATAGGTCAAGAGCTTCAATTTTGAGAAGCATAGGCTAAATCGTTAATACGAACTCAGGTCTTCATATGAAATATGATCATGTCTTCCATCAAATCGTTAATGCACGATTTAAGATTCCAAGGGAACACGAAGTCAATAATGAATGATCGATTATGTCCGTTGAAAACTAATCATTTAAATCTAAATTTGCATAACTTACTTTCTTTAATCCTGTTTCTGTGGGGGACATTTTTCATGTAACTTGACTCTCATAATTTTATGAGAAGAAAATTACACGCACATGTTAGGAGAAAAGAAAAATATTGAAACCGAATATCTCAAATTCTCATCTCGATATCTATGCCAGAAACGTTTACTCCAGATGAGTAAACAATCTGTTGTTTTACGTTCATTTCACTTATTTATGTTTTCTCTTTTTCTTTTTTGGAGAAGACCGACGCATAGCTTTCTCCTCTGAACAATCCATATCTCTTAAATTTAGGAGGCAACTGTGACACCCAATGACAATTAACCAATTCTTGATTTTTGCTCATTATACAATATTTTATTTCGCATTCAGATGTCTCTTAGGAGACATCTTGGCCCTCTCACTTCTACTATTTCCAGATAGAGGATATAGTAGACCTGTTTAGGAATATGTTACTCTTTACTAACTTTTTTATCTATCGCGTACATTTTTGTTTCTTTCTGTTTAGTGGTTGAACGTCCTACTTGTGCAACTCTCTGCATTATATTCAGCCACCCGTCATTAAGTTTGGTCACCTGCTCCAAGGAAGGGTGAAAGCAAATGCTCTAAGGCAAACACAACATCAATTACTCACGGGATTCAAACACAGACCCATATCTGAAGAATAATCAGATACAAACGCTAAGAAGTATTTCACAATGTCGTCAGATTGCGGGTATATACGCTATCTATATGGCCCAGTTTGTGGTACACAAATTTGGAAGCACACTGTGAGTTAAAAAGTATATCAGCTAATGGGTTTCATTTAAGAAGTGTTCAGTATTTTCTCACTATAATAATATATATATCGAAATCCCTTCGAGAACATTTGGGTAGGTAGGTTGTGTACTGTAAAATTTTAAAAAGGGGGAAACTTCTTCCGAAACGAAACTGAATGTGTATAAGACAATTTGTGCGTTACTTCGCCCTACTGCAAGCCACATGTTGGTACAGGTGAGACTACCTGTAAGTGTAAACATACTACACGGCATAATTCTCAAACCAAAATCTACCAAACTAATTGACTGATATGCGGGCAAAACATGCAGATTGGACGGCAAATGAGGAAAAACAGGTGTGCTGATCCAATGAATACCTAATCTTTTTCCAGGTTCTGCATGAGCATATGAAGCCTTCGGTGTGGCGTCGACTATCCAGGACTGTGGGAACGGTTGAATCAAAGGAAGATGTTTCAACCGGATCTTTACAATCGATAAAACATCCAGAAGTAGAAACAGCGACTTAATCTCAAAAACGAATGAAAAGTATGTTACCAAAATTAACAATCTGTGCTTAAAATTTTATCATAAATGGAGGAACATATCACAGATAATGGAAATTTATAATCTACAGTTAGAAAAGATAAATAAAGAAACATGATATAAATCTAAGTCTCATTGTGGAATAAGTTTGCACAATGGAAAAGTAGAAAATTTGCAAAAGAATTCATACCAAAATCTATGTTAAAAAAATTCAACTTCGTCTCTCGGTCGCACAGATAGCGAGAGAAGGTTTTGACATTTGCAATAACTAATCGAATAAACGACCGCAACTTGTGCTCAAGTGGACTTTACACCATGATAATGCCCGCCAATATGTGTCTGCTTATGTTCAACAGTTATTTTCGAAATGCAGTATTGAAATGATGCCATTGCCTGACTACATTCCTGAGCTCTCCCCGTCCAATTTCTAATTGTTTCCAACAATGAAGGAGAAATTCTGTGGAGCAACATTCAACACAGATGCTGACGTAGTTCAAGATGTATAAGGGTCTCTAAAGCTGCTTCCACAAAACACCTTCGCCACATGCTTTGAAAAGCAGACTGAATGATGGGAGGAGCGTTTGCATATCACCGGAGGGAAAGATGCTTTGAGAAAAAAATAACATATATTTTGCTGTACCTATAAATTCTTCATTTTGTGTGATTTTACTGTTTTGTGGAGTTGACGTTGTATATATTTGTTTATATTATTAAAAGGAATCCACTATTCGTCCTCGATAAAGGATATCCTAGTATGATGCCACAAATTTATGGAGAGATTCCATGTTTAATGCAATTGCAGTTATCTAGCAAATTCCTCTTAGCAGAATGCTTTAAAGTCATGTAGCATTTTATTCACTACATTTGTTGCTATAATTTACTAATTGAAATACGTGTCAGCCATTTTACAAATGTTTGGGCTAAAAAGAAATGTTTAAACATAATATACTCTACGGGAAATAAATCCCAATCCTTACAAACATCTATTAAAAATTGAGCATTTTATACTTATACCATTTGAAAGGTGAATTACAAATCAGGAAGAGGTCCGTTGCTTGTACCTCATGCATTTATAAAGTACTTACATTTACCCGTTTTCTGAATATTAAATTGAAAGATTGTAGGATTTTTTTATTTTCTTTGATACAAAAGTAATACATAAATTTGAACATATATATATACATGAAAATTTGTTTTTTTTAATTTATAAAAATCATGAATTACCTAACTGTGATTCAAAGGAAATATGTTTTGATTTAACGCGTTCAAATTAGAAAACCGTGTATAATAAATCTTCAAATGTACTTTACCACGAGAAAACTTTACCTATAGCTCTAACTCTCCCATCACCTTCCCAACACACAAACATTTCCTTTAGTTCAAGAATTGTGGTGCTTTATCATCTTGAAGAATCATTTACTTTGTTTACAGATTCAAAATACCGTAATACCCTAAAACAAACAACTTCGAAGTCTACCGAGGGGTGAACCCAAGTCTCCGGGCGTAGATCACGGGCTGACACGGAAGTTTTGTTCGCTCATGATCATCAACTATGGGAGCTCTAAGGGGACGGTAAATAAATTGCAAATATGTCTCCTAGGAAAAGAAGACGGGTTGCCAGGTGCGAGGTAGAAATTTAAAAATATGTCTTGCAGCGTTGAAACAAAGTAAATTGTTTCTTAACTGATAAATAACATATTTTAACGGAAATGATACTTTTCTCCTCAAGTACACTGCTCCAGGAGATAAGAAAAAACCTACGTTTTATCATCCTTTGTGTCGCTAATAATCTTCCTATTTATACACTTATAAATTATTCATATAAGTATGGAATTATTTAATTACGAAATTCAGATGAATGTCCCTGAAAATTCTACTCGAAATTAAACTCCATTAAGAGAACTAAAAGACTATTGTACAAATTTCGTAAGATGTATGCAATGGATAAAAAGCTCTATCGCAAAAAATCACAAAAGGAATGAACAGGTATTTCTTCTTATAATTGAAGTTGCGAATACTGATAAAACAGGTTTTTAATTACTACTCTGGCAGGGAAGATAATACCTCCCTTGTCTATCCAAAGGGATATAAAATTCTTAGAAACATTACTGTTTCGTAGAAAATGTCGGTACTAAGCGCAGTGTTCTACAATTCTGGACATTAACGTGTGATCCCATTCGATATTAATTCACTAACTGGAGGTGAATCCAAGAGATGCATATCACATTCTGCTTACGCACGGAAATAAAGATTTTGTACAAAAACTTAGTCATTTGGTCCAATAAAGGAATTTTTTAACATGTTATGTTTCAGAAATTTTAATTAGGATTCTAATTAAATGTTTCTGGGTTATATAGCGATAAAATGTGTGATATACCTTCCAATAGGGAAAATTTTGAGCTAAGATGTTTGAAAAATTAAAATCAAATGTTCGAAAGACGTATGTAAATGACTTGGGAAAAAAATGTCAGCTTTCGGCAGCTTGAATGGACACAGCGTCAAGGAAAACAAATGTTCACTATTTTGTTTGAAATCCACAAAAGCAGATTTCAAACAAAATAGGAATTAAATTCCAGTATGGTAATAATGCACATCAAACGTCAATATCTGAGCGAAAGTTGCGTAAGGAACTTCATTGAATGTATGCCTCGGGTAGAAATAAAAAACTGAAACCAATGTTCACTTCGGCTCACAAAAAAAAAAAATCGATTAGCTTAAGCTAAAGCTGAGACACTCACAGGTCTGTTAATCAGTGAAAGTCTTTCATATTATCTGATGAAGCCACATTTTACCTATTCTCAAATAACGCAAGATGTAGGGTCAACAGGAGTTCTAACGGACATTCGACCCTAAGTGTGTTCAAAGAATTCTTGCCATAGGAGGTGGGTGTGTAATGCTGAGGGTTTGTTTTAATGGTTTTGAATAAGGTCCACTAGTAGAGGCGAATACAACGATTAATCAATATGCTTACAGATAAATTTTGAACGATCATGTGTTTCCTTTTGCAAAACATTTGCAGGATTCTCATTAAACAGGTTATCCGATTTACCAAGATGGCAACTGTAGAACTCATAGAGCCTAAATTATTATAGATTTTTTGTGTGAAGAGCATGATACAACTGTGGGACATATAGATTGGCCATTTAAATCATCTGATTTAAAAGCTTATCAACAATTTATGGGACCACCCTGAACGAAGTGCAAAAACAAAACATAACGATCCCAGTGATCTTAATGAATTTCGAGACAAACTGATCGTGGGATAATGAAAAATTAACTCAAAATGTTTAAATAATCTTGCCGAATCACTTCCACAAGAACAAATGCTGTGATTTTAGAGCGTGGTGATGTAACTAAATATTAAAAGTAAATTAATTTCTGGCGTACACAAACCTTAGGTTTGCTTTCTATATGATAACGTATTTAGGAATTGCTGGAAATTAACTGAAATGCGCTGTCCCATTGAAATACAGAATTTTTAGCACGTCTTTTTGTAAAAAAAGTTCGTGCTTATGTTACCGGTTTGTCCGTCCGTCAGTCCGTCCGTACGTCTCTACCGACGATATCTCTGCAACTATTAGTCCGATTTTAAAAATTCCTTTTGCATTGGGAAGCTTAAAATATGCGAATGATTATCCTTTAATTTGTTCTTTTTACGATGTACAATTTTGCCGGTAAATGCAGATGATGTCGAATTCAAAAATACGTTTTATTCCACATATTTGCTTCTAAACATCCGATTGAAATTTTTTTTATCTTTCGATTCCATTTATGTCGAAGAGTATTTTATATATAGTTACTTTTTCAAATTACGCATAGGTTTTCCGCTAGGGGCGTAAAAGTAAATTACATTTGTCCTGATAACTGTTTTTCTAAAACTCCGATTTAAAATTTTTTTCTTCAGCAGATACACCTCCTGATGGAAAATCTTTTGCATATAATTTCAAATTTTCGGAAAATAATATTTTGTCGACCAGGGGGCGTAAGAGTTTATTTTTGCTTCTGATGTATTTGCAATAAAATCTGAGCTTCTAAAATATCCATTGAAAAACTTATTTCGTGGAATGATGCCACTCTCATCGATAAACCTTTTCGGAATATTTTCTTCTTAAATTATTCCACAGTTTCTCCGCCAGGAGGAGTAGAAGCAGATGTTATTTTTGTGAAATTTCGGGGCTCAGACAGAAGCTGTAAAATACAGCCACGTCGTGGACGTCCATCCGTGGTTTCTAACGAGGATGTGGACCAAGTTATAACAAATGACCCACATCCAACCGTTTATGAATTAGCTGAAACGTTGTCGGTACACAGAACAACAGTCAAAAAACGGATGCATGAGCTTGGGTTCATCACCAAGTTCGATAACTGGGTTCCACACCAGCTTTCTGCAAAGCAACGAGAGGAGATAATCCGTACCCGTGTTTCTTTGGTTTCTCGTGACAGAAATGAGCCGTTTCTAGGACAAAATGTAATAAAATATAATTTCTCAATTAATTCTATTTAGTAAACGTTGTATTAAATATTAGTTATTTAAGAATGTTCATTTGTTTCAACGATATATATATTAGGTTAATACATATGCCACAAGTATCTATATTTCTCAAAGGAATAATTTAAAATATGATACAGTATTTAACTTATTCAAAACAACTAATTATAATTATAGTTTACAACTAAAATTTCAATATTACAATATCTTAAAGGTGAAGCCTTTTTTTACAGAAAGTTAGCAACAATTCAAATAATCAGCATTTATCCATATAAAGTAATTTTGTTTACAAGTATTTTACTGCCAAGTGTTTGTTCGACGAATGTGAATTCATGGTCCAAACATAATTGCACACAAATTTGAATGAAACATGCGACGGAATGAAACGCAGATAATGCTAGCAAATTTTCTTAGCAAGAATAATAGTTTTACCTCGTATTAAATATAGGAAAAATATTCCATAATATAATGGTTTTATTAATTATATAAATTTAGGTGTGAGATATTCTCTTTTCTCAATTTACGAAATGCTTTACTGTTAGAAGATGGACATTGCTCACATTTATCAAATACATTATGCGTTAATCGGATCGGGAAAGAAGGCTGAAACAGCATTACACAGAAACAGAGTTCACCTTACTGCGAAAAGTTCCTAATTGTGTCTGTATGAGTCTTCATTTATTCTAATGACTCAACAGATAACGCATAATATTAAAAACACCAAGATTCACAAAATATTGATGTTGTAATCCAAGAGGAGATTCAAGTTCAATATTTATCCCACTACCTCATACCTCTTCAGAATCCATATTTCCTGCAAACCACGTTTTTCGAGTTAGTGGGCAAAATCACATTTGCCCTGAAGGAATGGCTAAAATGCAGTCGATAAGCACAATCGGTGCAGAACATGTAGAGCTACAATAAATAGTCCAAAACAAATTTGAACTATTTTCCTGTAATCTACCATCACCAAACCTCATAAGAAAATAAAAGGTATAATCCATGTAAAGTGAATAAAATTTCAGTTTCATGTTTTTCCCTTGGATCGCTCTTAAAATCAGATCTTTGGCGACAAACTGTTATTATATGAATCTACGGATGATTTACCACTGTGAAAGCAACAATAATCAAATAAAGATGATGTAATGCTAATGCGTCTTTAGCGGAGCGATACTGTGCAATTTCCTAAAGCTACTATGGGTTGCCCCTGTGGCTAACAACCCACTGATTCAGTTTTTGAGGTAGACACACCTTTCAAATTGGAAGCCTTAATACAGGCGAATGCAACACACATCTGACAACTATTAAACAAATTTGAAAACTATTTAATATACATATAAATTTATATACCCATAATAAACTGAGAGCTTCAAATTTTGGTTCTTAAAAACATTGTACCTTGTATTACATAGTAGTGTAAATAATATTGTTTTCGAAACCTGTCTGTTACATGCACGTGCGTATATTACACGCCTCTAAAATTGTAAGCAGATGTGTTTGATCGTATTTTGTTGTATAAATGGTTAAGATAATGAATGTTCAAAACATCGAATTTATGTGCAACTCTTCATAGCGAGGGACAATATAAAAAGCGATGGTAGGATAGTACTATTAGGATACCAGAAACTGTTACTGAAAAAGAAGTATAACAAGAACCTTGCATTCCATAAAACAACGTGATGATGTTTTTCAACACATAGATTGTCCGTTCTGTGAATTCCGCGCAGTGCCATTAAAATGGTTATTGAAATGACTAGGGCGTATTTAATATAATAACACTTTTTGTCTTACATCGCTTTTGCCTTAGTCACTTGTAATATAACATTTTGCCTTAGTCTTGTGGAAAAGCGAACTTTCTAACTAGATTAAAGATATTCTCCTGCACTTCAAACCTTTTGTTATTAGAGTTAGATTTCAAAGACATTACTCGTGCCCTGTGTCCATTTGATCGCTGAAAAGTGCGTTTGCTACTCCTTCAACTACAATGATGTTTTACTATGCTCGAAGAACGATATATTTCATATGGTTAGTACTTTTTTTGCCAAAATATCTGGAAGTGACGTCAGTAGTAATAGTCGAAATACAGGTTTGTATTTAACGGTATCAACAAACTGTAGTAATAAAAATTATTCCGCACTGTAGAAGAAGAGGCACATTCGTAGTTTCGGCTCGATTTATGTTAGCTGGAAAATGCGCTTAGAACGACACACGGCTGGACAATGGTTCGTCATTTGGCAATGTGTGCACCACTGTTCATACGTTCTCATTACAGCTGCAAGTGAACAAGCCACAAACCGCGCTATTTTGGATATCGTAGTTTTGAGGCGTCGTACCATCAGAATTTGTCTTTTATCAAACGCAGATAAATCGGCAGCTTTTCCTATTCTGACTCCGAGCACTCCCCTTACGGAAAGCCGCTCCTCGGTTTGTATAAATACTGCTATGTGAGCTTCACCTGTGCCACCGTTCAGTCTTCAGGCTCGTTCATTTCTCTAGGCTGGGGGCGGTCATTAAGTAATGGGTCATCGCTACATTTTGTCTTTAAAATTTTCAAATAATACTACTGCATTTTTCTGCTACAAGGATAAATCAATGTTAGGATGAGAATCGGTAAAGCCTTTCTGCACAACACCATTTTCAGTATGGTTCGGTGTACTATGTGTTGAGAAACATTACTCCCGTTTCTCACTGGCAAGTTCATACACAGCATCGATACAATTCTAAGCGGTTTTCGTCATAGTATCTCGTCTTTATTCTCGTACCACACTCGATTTTTTTCACTTATCTCTGGTATCGATGACATTTAGTCGCCCCAAACATTTTCAACAGTGAGTCGCTTTGTTCCTCTCGGATTACTTTAGAAATGTACTAACCACAGCTGTGAAAGTAAGCCCTCCACCTGCCTTGCTGTCTCATAAATGTTCAGAACCCGTGGTCTAACGTTACAATTTGGCCTTTGTCGCAATCAGTTCAGACCGCTGCGTTTCTCATCTGCAGAACAATTCTAACTCAGCTCAGCATGAGATGTTATTTATGCCATTTCATGACCTTCACACGGTCTTTACCTGCAGCTCCTTTGATTTGCACAGAGGAACGCGGGTCATGGCTTTTTCATCTTCGCCGTAGTTATACATAATATAAACGTGTATGCGTATTATGGCGTGTGAATTATTTTACTTGTTGAGAATTTCAACCCTAAAATAGATTTAGCGATAACACAAGTTTAAGGAGTGTTACTCTCACTCCCGAGCTTCTAGTTTTATGAGGATCTTAGTGTATTCGGTGGGTATATATTTTGCTACTCCTGTCATTTTTCGAGGTTTTCAGAGTCTACTCACATACTGAATAGTTTAAATGCGATTTAAGTTTAATTCGTAGATAAATCAATTTTTAATAAAGTCTTCGAAATAAAAATTGCTGATTATTTTTCATATTTTTAATGAACATTCCTGTGTATTGGAGAATATGTAATAGAAGAATAGGAGAAAATGTAATAAAAAATGTTTTATGTGTCTGAATAACTTTTATCACCCATCGTTCCTGGGAGTTAAGGTACGACAGAAATAAATGTTTAATTTTGTACTTATTTTTCAAAAATAGCAAAACAAAACCAACTGAACAAAGGTCTAAAGAAACATGCTACCTGAATGTAAAAAAAGTGCAGAGTGAAATGAATTCTCAAAGAGTAAAAGGTTATAAGCAGTAGTAGAATATTTTACTCCCACAGATTGCTTGCAGATACTAACTAGTTGAGTTACATAGTTTGGTAATTTAATTCTGTAGTTTAGTAATTTAAATCTGTCCTAATTTTTTATTCTATTGTAATTTTTTTTAAATTATTCAATACACATTTTTAATATATATCCCATTTTAACAAATTCTTCAATATTTTAAAGATACCTATTAAAGTTAATTATTTCTTTTGGTGATGTCTGGTTGTTAAATATACTGGAATATTTTAAAAGTTTTCAGTTATTTACTAATACAATTAGTTTTAAATACTTATCGTTCGTAAATCTTCCACATTAATTATATTTACATAAAATATTCTGATTTCCCCTTTCATGAGGCCTCATTCCATAAGAGTGTGTCTGTTAACGTTGCGCTTCCATCTTGGGACTTGTCTGAAGGATCGACGTACTGGCGCTGAAGGGCTGCACTGTCTGCCGATGTAAAACACAAAACCACGTATCCTTATCGATTGAGCCATTAATATTTCGGTTGTCCCTTAAATCAATAATTAGGTATGTAAATTGTGTCCAGATTATTTATTCTGAAGTTTAAGTTTTGTATCCTCATAAATCATAACCGCTCAACCAAGCAGCATACATCAGGTACACTGATCACCCGCCAAGGAGAAGATCGGTCTGATGATGCAAATCAGAAAAATGGAAGTGATGTTTTGAGAAACAACAATTCTCTCGAGATAAATATGGCAGTGTTGTGTGCTAAATGAAAATTTTGGTTTCCTTTTCTTAGATTCCGTTTGCGTGTACGTCAACTACTCTCCATGTAATGGCAGTATAAACAGAAAATACGATTATTGTTGAATGACGAAACAGGTGCACGGGAACAGATGTAATGTTTCCCTGAAACCTGATTCTTCCGACGCATGACTTGCCCAAAACGAGGAGACATATCAGCTCTTAGAGTCATTGGATGACCCTTGAAATGTTCTTGAAGTTAGTTGCAGTCCTTGTTGTTATCACCCGAAGTACACGTAGCCAAAGTCATGATATCGAGTGATATAAGAGCAATGTAGAAAAACGTCCTAAGTGTACGGGAACGTAGATCACTTCCCCTTGAAAAGCTTCTCTTCAGACACATGGATTTTACGAAACAATGAGACGTATCCACTCGGAAAATCATAGGGTAACCCTTGAAAACTTTGTTTAAGTTGGTACCAATTCTTACCGTTCTCACTGCGAAATACACTTTACTAAAATGACGTTATGAAAAGAAATATGAGCATTATGGAACCACTTCCAAAGTTTACCGGAAAACAACTCATTTTTCAACCAAAACATTTTCATTTTTATATGCTGAGGTGCATTAGCTTGCGCGTTTATCAGTAACTTATCTGCCTTTCTACGAAAATTACACAAGTGATTTCTCAGTTACAATTCATTTGTTCCGTATGAGGTTATACATATGCAAATTGTTCATATAAGGAACTGCCAGACAATTTGAACATTAAAGTTTTAATGCAGCATGTTGGCTTCATCTTCCGAGTAACTGCTTAAAATTTTATGTGCAATGATGCTTTCCCTCGCTAAGTCTTAAATGGTTCCCTATCACTTTGTCCGTGTTCATTTCGTCCACGCTCACTTCGTCCGGTTCATTTCGTCTAACGTTCACTTTGTCCGCTGTTCACTTCGTCCGCTGTTCACTTAGTCCAATGTTCACTTCGTCCACTGTTCATTTCGTCCACCGTTCATTTTGTCCACATTCATTTCGTCCTCAGAATGAATGGAATACCGTGGACATTTTCTTTTTCGATGGAATTTTCGTTATAGGCAAAAGAAAACTTCAGCGGACATTGCTTGCATGAGATTTTTTCCTGTCTAAGTTTGTTCGATTAAAATGTATCGATTCTAAATGTTATTTAAAGCTAAACGAGAACTGAACTTTGAAGAGCTTTTTAACTCTTTTTGTGTGTACGATGTCAATCACTACAGCATGACTCACGCTATGTTCGGAAAAGGACTATGAGGTGGGATTTTTTAATAACGCTGCATTTTTACTTAGGCACTAAATATTTACATACGATGTCGGCATAGTATTAATATTAATATTCAGTTACTTAGGCACTAAATATTTACATACGATGTCGAGTTATTAATATTCCATTTTACTTACTTAAACACTAAATATTAATTACTATGCCTCATGCGTAGGCAGTTTTGACAGTTTTTTTTTTTTTTTTTTGCCGATGTCATATTCATAATGCTTACCTATCAAGGTAATATAATAGAAATAGTATTGTGCTTTTACTGAGGCACGAAATATTAATTCACAGTCCCTAGGATTAGGCCTTTTTCAGAGTTTTTACTCTACGGATGACATATCCATAACGTTTACATATCAGTTCAACTTAATAATACTGCGCTTTTCCTTAGGCACTTAATATTATTTCATAGGGCCTAGGCCTTTTTTACAGTTTTAATAAAAAACATGCGTACAATAGTACGCATGTCATATTTTATGACGTTTACGTACCAAGAAAAAGGTAATAACATTGCGCTTTTGCTCAAGCACTAAATATTATTTCATAGGCCCTAGGCCTAAACCTAGGCTTTTTTTTACCATTTTTATTCTACGGATGGCATATTCATAATGTTTGCGTATCAACCCGAACTAAAAATATTGCGTTTTTAATCAGGCACTAATGTTATTTCATAGGCCCTAGGCATCGGTCTTTCTTGAAGTTTTCATTGTACGGATGTCATATTCATAATGTTTACGCATGAAGACAAGGTAATAATAATGCGCTTTTACTTAGGCACTAAAGATTATTTCATAGGACCTAAGCCTTTTTCACAGTTTTTATTCTACGCATGTCATATCTATAACGTTTACGTATGAAGATAAGGCAATAATAATGCGCTTTTGCTCAAGCACTAAATATTTCATAGGCCCTATGGCTAGGGCTTTTTTTTACCGTATTTAGCTTGCAGATATCATATTCATAATGTTTACGTATGTATAAATTCAAGCTACTAATATTGCGCTTTTAATCAGGCACTAAATATTGTTTCATAGTCCCTAGGCCTAGGCATTTTTTGCAGTTTTTATTTTACCGATGGTATATTCATAACGTTTACGTATCAAGTCAAGGTAATAAATAGTATTGCGCTTTTCTACAGGCACGAAATAATATTTCATAGGACCTACGCCTAGGCCTTTTTACCGTATTTAGTCTACAGATGTCATATTCATAATGTTTACGTACAAAGTCAGGCTAATAATATTGCGCTTTTCCTTAGGCACGAAATATTATATCATAGGACCTAGGCCTAGGCCTTTTTACAGTTTTTATTGTCCGCGTGTCATATTTATAACGTTTACGTATCAAGACAAGATAATAATATTGCGCTGTTGCTCAAGCACTAAATATTATTTCATAGGCCCTAGGCCTAAGCTTAGGCTTTTTTTTACAGTTTTTGTTGTACGGATGGCATATTCATAATGTTTGCGTACAAAGTCAGGCTAATAATAATGCGCTTTTCCTTAGACACGAAATGTTATTTCATGGGACCTAGACCTAGGCCTTTTTTACAGTTTTTATTGTACGCATGTCATATTTATAACGTTTACGTATCAAAACAAGGTAACAATATTGCGCTGTTGCTCAAGCACTAAATATTATTTCATAGGACCTAGGCCTAAGCCTAGGTTTTTTTACAGTTTTTGTTCTACGGATGGCATATTCATAATGTTTGCGTATCAACTCAAGCTAATAGTATTGCGCTTTTGTTAAGGCACTAAATATTGTTTCATAAGCCCTACGCTTTAGCCTTTTTTGCAGCGGTTTTTGTACGGATGTCATATTCATAACGTTTACGTATCAAAACAGTCTAATGGTATTACGCTGTTGCTCAGGCACTAAATAATAATTATATAAGCGACGATGTCTTTCCCATACCTTTGTAAAAAAAAGTAGGTAAATGAAAAACTTGTAGAGTAATGGATTTCGCTCCTTTTTTTTTTTTTTTTTTTTTTTTTGCACTTTTTTTAGCACGTTTTTTTTTAAATAGATCGTGCTTATGGTATCTGTCCCATTTACCTTGTGGAACACCATACGTTTGTATTCCAGAAATTCTGTGGGTCACAGCTTTATCGCTACGAAGTGTTTATGTATGTTCTCTTCAAAAGTCCAATTGACATTTTTTTTTTTTTTTTTTTTTTTTTACGCTGTGCCATTCTCTACAATAGAAATGTGGAGCTTCACCCTCTCTAAGTAATGCACAGATTTCCCGCTTGAGGGCGTGAAGGTCAAACACTTTACTTCAGTATCTCTGTTCCTGGAGACCTATTTGAATTTTTTTTCCTTAGCATAGCTTTTTTCATGGAGAATACTTTTCACCTGTTTTCAACTTTACCATTATGTAAGATACTTCCGCTTAAAAGCGCAGAGTTATGTCATGCTTCCTTCTATATTTCTTTTAATTGTTCAATTTGAAAATCGGTTCGTCTCCGATACTTCCTTCTGCTATAAGAAATTTTTTGTGCGCCATTTGTTAATCTTCGTAATGCACTTTTTAGTCTCTGGCGGAAGAAAGTAGATGTTTCTATGTGTGGATGTTTTACGGTTTGTAAAAACCCGATTGCGATGTTTTTCTAACTGGTTCCATTGACTGTGAATAACTTTGATTGATTTAATTCGCGTCGGAATAGATTCAAAAGATGAGCTTATTGCAACCGAAAATTCGGTGTCATCTTTCTGGTTCTCCGTAATAATGCTCGCCTTATTGTTGCATATGAACAATGTATAGAAACATCGTCCCGAATCACTCTTGTTGCAGTTCGGGTTACGACGTTCCGCGTGATATTAGGCGCCTTCAGCTCTTCAGCCACAGTGTACTGCCTTAATATTTTTGTTTTTTGATTAATGTAAGTAAATCTAAAGGACGCACAGTTTTTTTATGAGCATTATTTCTTCATTTTTCATGTTACTAAGAAAGCATGCATTTACTTAATTTTTTTTTGAGGGGGGGGGGGGGGTGGAATCCAGACAAAATGGTTGGTTGGTTGGTTGGTTGGAGGTTTAACGACCACCGTGAGCAACTCAATGGGCTATAAGCAGTCGCCCGTCCCTAATTTAGGGTCACTGGTTCCAGGGAAGGGAGAGAGCCAGTGCCGTAAGACAAACACAACATCCATGCCTGACCGGGATTCGAGCCCGGACCCCTTACGGACGAATGATCAGAGGCCAACGCCTTAGACCACTGCGCCACCGGGGCGGCCCAGACAAAATGAATCCTTCTAAGTTCAGCATTGGTACAGGTATATGAATATGTAAAATTGTATAACTTTAATTTAATCCGAGATTTGAAATTTTGATTTCGTAATATTTTCATTCCCAGCAAAAACAATATTGCTGGGCCAGCAGTGGTCCATTGCTGGCAGCCAGCACTGCCAGCAATGGCCCAGCACTATGTTGCCGCTGCCGAACCGTCAATAAAATGTCCGGGCGGCCAACAGAAGGGCCAGCAGTTCAGGCCAACAGCTGGCCAACAGTTGGCATCCCATCAGTTGTCATATGCCACAACAGGGCCATCAGTGGTCCATCACAGGCAGTAGCTGCCACAAGTGGCCCTTCAGTGACCTTTCAGTGGCCCTGCAAGTACTTGCCAGAAATGATGGCTAGCCTGATGTGGTCCGCTAGTGGGCCGTTAGTGGCAGCCAGAAACCATGTGATGTAACTGGTGGCTTGCCGAATCTTGTCCGCCAATTTCCCAATAGTAGCAATAATAAAAAAAAAAAAAAAGCAAGGATAACCGCAGTTTCCTAAAGCTACAATTTTTTTTTTCTACCCTTACGAAGCTTGTGAATTAACGCACTGCGCTGGGGAAATTTTCTCGACAGACTGGAAAACCGCCGTTTGCATCTGACTAGATTCGATCCTGGCCGTTTACGTGGAAGCCGCGCTCGTTACTTACCGGACTAATTCACGACACTGACGTACGTGCTGGAAGCTATCTGTTTGGTATGCAATTTGTAATCGAATGCTTCCCTCTTTCATTTTATTATATTGCGAGGTATTTTTCATAAAAGTCAGTTTAATATAATTGATAAATTAATTCTTTCAACGTAACGATAGTTTTTTTTTTTTACCTTAAGGGTACTTCACTCATTTTCAAGGCGTGTACATACTTAGAGTCGCTTTCCAAAGTTTTGTACTGTCTTGCCGTCTTGAAAAAGAGATTGTTGAATAAATATATACACTGCCGGACAATTGCTAAGGACGGATGACAATAGCAACGATAGCAACCATAAAATGGAAGGCAGGAAAATGTGGAAATTAGCATAAGTGCGGGATACAGTAAGACGTGTTGTGCGTATGCAAATTTTGGATTGCCGAACTTGTTCGTGACGTTATAGCGCTTATAAGAGTGATAAAGGATTTGACGCGTATTAACCGTTGTTGTTCAAACGCAAAGTTGAAAGAGAAAAAATCAATTGACGAAATTGCAATTTTCAGAATGTCTTCCCGACATCACCTAGATGATTTTACGCGTGGCCGTATTATTGGCAAGATTGAAGAAGGGCGAAAAATAACAGATGTTGCCAGGGAGTTCGACGTCAGCCACAGTGTTGTTTCAAGGCTTTGGAAATCATTTCAAACAAATGGAGAGTGTAGCAAACGTCACGGGGAAGGTCGTGTTCGCAGTACGACACCTGCGGAGGATCGGTACATAGTGCTATCAACAAAAAGACACCGGCGCAGCACAGCTAGGGAGGTAGCAAATCAGTTTATGGCTGATTTGCCATAAACTGATTGATCTCCCGAAAAACTGTCGCCAGACGTTTGCATGAAGGAGGACTATACGCCCGCCGTACTGTTGTGTGCATCCCATTGTCCAGACGTCACCGTACCGCCCGTTTGCAATGGTGCCATCAACATCGCAATTGGACTAGTAACGACTGGTCTGCTGTCCTCTTCTCAGATGAGAGTAGATACAGTCTATCGTCTGATTGTCGACGACAACTGATCTGCCGTGATAGTGGTACTGCATATTGTCCAGCAAACATACAGGAAAGGGACCGATATCCGACATGTAGTGTCGGATATCGGTCTCTTTCGTTGGCCAGTCATAGTCCAACTTGGACTATGACTGTGCCAACGATACATTAATGATGTTCTGCTACCTCATGTTCGCATGTTCCGTGGTGCTGTCGGTGATAGATTCATTTTCATGGACGACAACGCAACATGTCATCAAACAGTCGCTGACCAGGAGTGTCTTAAGAGCGAGGATATTCAACGCCTCGTATGGCCAGCACGTTCTCTAGGTCTGAATCCCATTGAAAATGTGTGGGATGCTTTGGGGAGGAGTCTTGCTGGTCGCCAATGCCCTCCAATAAACAAGGACACCCTCATCCGCGCACTGACAGAGGAATGGGATAAATTACCCCAACAGCTGCTTGATAATGTTGTGCAAAGCATGACACGACGTGTGGAATCTTGCATCGCCCTCCATGGTGGCCATATCCCGTATCGACATCTTACGCCGGAACGCCTGCGGACGGTAATTGCATTTTTCACGTTTACGTATTCTGCACAAAATGGCCTGTTTGTCCCTTGAACGCGTTCCAAAGCCTTCTGGATTTCAGAGCACAATAAATTGTCTTTCTTGTAATGTCCTGGCATTCTGACATTATTTTATTTCACTTGGCATCCAACCACACTTACTTTTTTATGCGCTATATAGCCGTTTATGATCCGTCCTTAGCAATTGTCCAGCAGTGTATTTACCCGGGTTCATGTCACATTCTGTTACATTTTTAACGTTATGTCTTTCCTTTCCGTTGTCCGAAGCTACATTTGTTTTAAAGAGTAAAAAGATATTTTATTTTACTTCTCGTTATTTTTAAAAGCGAATTCCTCCCAGTCTTGTGTATTCAACCCATGGATGAGTACACCACATAGCGTTGCTTTTTTTTCTTTCAAATAATTAATAAATTTTGTACACGTATAATTCTTTTTTTCTTCCAACAAACGCTATTTTAATGGTTTTCCAGGACATGTGTTTCAAGCGGTTTCAAAATTTTTCTTGTTATTCATCCACTCCATTCCATGAATTGTTATTCATGGGAATGGAGTGGGTGTATTTCATGGCTGTAATCTAGTATTTCACGGCTTAATCTGATATCTTCGTCGACGTAAAATTTCATTAGGAAATTAATTCGCCTCTCCACATATGGATTTTTTCTTAACATCCACTAAAATAACACGATAGCGATAGCGTCGTCTTATAGTGCATACAGTCTGGTATTATAGTGCATACAGTCTAAAGGTCAGTTTACTGAGCTTTGTCGCTTATGCCTACAGTCTTTACGAACATGCCGGTGTTTTTTTTTTATTATTATTATTTATACTGGTGATACATTCAACACTCTGTTCTAAACCAAATCTGGGAGGTGGCAGTTGTACAAAACACAAAAGGACTGATTTGTCACTTCCACATACCTGTTGACATCGGTGCAACTGAAACCAGGTGCTGATCGTGCTTCTTCGTAACCCTGACGTAGTATATATCTTTTAGAATGATGTTCTATTTTTAAGTCAATAAATATAGCGGCTTTTTTCTGCTTTTCTCTAAGAAAAATTAGCATTGAATATCTTCATGCAGTGGTTTTGAAAGGAAGTCGTTTGAAAATGTGTGCGGACAGCCTGGCCTCATGTAAAACTGGACAGATGCAATTTCAGAGCCATAAAGTTTCTCTGCATAAAAAATAGCGTTGCTATCTTTTTCTCCTGCGTCTGAAATTGTTATTCACATTTTTTTTTCATATCTCATTTCCATTATCTTAGAAATTAAGAAATTTTGTGATTTCCTGGCTAAAAGACCAGGCGAACAAGTGATCGCAAAAGCACTAGGGGGCCGTATAAGAACTGTATTTTTGATTTCTTCGTGTTCACTTCCATGTAGGCTAACCTCAAAACTGTTGGGGGTTGTATAAAAATCGCACGTTTGATTTCACTTTTTCCAGTTCTCCGTAGTTTGTGGTGAGTTGGTGAAATGGGAAAATAAATTATTTGTATCATGGTAGGTTGTCCTAATGTTGCATTTCTACCCAAGCATTAAAAATATGGGTCTCGGACAGGGCTGTGCTCATATTCATAACGTTTAGTCGTTTACATAACAAGTCAAATTAATAATTTTGAGCTTTTACTCCCGCATAAACATTGTTTAATATGGTCTAGTCATATAAGTTAATAGTACTAAAAAAGGTGGGACGTGCACGAACAGACATATGGATGACTGTCCGTGCACGTCCAACTTTCTATGTAACATTACGTGGAAATCATCTGGCATGTCATCCATGAATTAATCAACAAGCGATATTTTGGGGGATAACCCCCCTTCCAGAGGGGTGGGAGCGGATCGTCTTTTAGAACCAGATTTTGTCACGCTGAGTAAATTCTGACAGTATAGTAGAGATCTGGTGTAACATTTTTGAGTTGGATGCAGTGTACGTTTAATTTGTCCTCTTCCGGCTCCACCTCCAGTCGAGATAATTACACTGAAATTTTTCAAACTTTTGGATGATTTAAAGTTACAGCCTATGGAAGATTTAAGTTACATCACACTCAAATTAATATTGAAACTATGTGGAAATCATTTGGCATATCATTCAAGAATTACTGTCATCAAATGGTATTTGTGTCTTAAGGAATTATTTAAAGGCGCGGCCTAAGTGCTTGGTAAACACCTGGAGAATGACCTGTCAAGTCCATAGTATTAGCTTTTATTACATATTTACATACAAAATATTTAGGTTGTAACTTAAAATCTTCCAAAAAAGTCTCGCCGCCACGGTGCGTTGTAGACAACTAAGGGCTGATGTGTTAGGCCCCTTTAATTTGCTTTTATTTAATGTTTACACGTACTATATATTTAGGTTGTAGCTTAAAATCTTGTACGAGTTTGCCGGGTACCAATCTTTCGTTTCGCGTCCTGGATATCAAAAAATTAGGGTGAAATTTATAATGGTAATCTCGGAAACCTCCCCCACGCCCTTCTTCTACATGTATAAACTGCTCCTCATTATAAATAGCATTAAAAATGCAAATGGTGACTCCGTCAGTTCTCCCCCCTGTTAAATATTTCGTGTAAGCTGCAAATTATGACCCGTCAATCACTCGGAAAGATAAGGACACTGCTCCGTGAAAAGATTTCCGATGTGGAAGAGTTTCTGTGGACGACTTTACTGTGAAAAAATGTTAAAAAAGAGAAAATAAAAATAAAATAAAAACCAGACAAAAACTATAAAAAATCACATAGACACAAAAGCTGAACGTTTTTCAAAATGTTCAATGAAAATATTACGAAATCAAAATTTCAAATCTTGGATTAAATTAAAGTTATACAATTTTACATATTCCTATACCTGTACCAATGCTGAACTTAGAAGGATTCATTTTTTCTGGATTCCCCCGCTCCCGCCCCCCCCAAAATTAAGTAAATGCAGCTTTCTTAGTAACATGAAAAATGAAGAAATAATGCTCATAAAAAAACTGTGCGTCCTTTAGATTTACTTACATTAATCAAAAAACAAAAATATTAAGGCGCCTAATATCACGCGGAACGTCGTAACCCGAACTGCAACAAGAGTGATTCGGAACGATGTTTCTATACATTGTTCATATGCAACAATAAGGCGAGCATTATTACGGAGAACCAGAAAGATGACACCGAATTTTCGGTTGCAATAAGCTCATCTTTTGAATCTATTCCGACGCGAATTAAATCAATCAAAGTTATTCACAGTCAATGCAACCAGTTAGAAAAACATCGCAATCGGGTTTTTACAAACCGTAAAACATCCACACATAGAAACATCTACTTTCTTCCGCCAGAGACTAAAAAGTGCATTACGAAGATTAACAAATGGCGCACAAAAAATTTCTTATAGCAGAAGGAAGTATCGGAGACGAACCGATTTTCAAATTGAACAATTAAAGAAGAAATATAGAAGGAAACATGACATAACTCTGCGCTTTCAAGCGGAAGAATCTTGCATAATGGAAAAGTTGAAAATAGGTGAAAAGTATTCTCCATGAAAAAAGCTATGCTAAGGAAAAAAAAACTTTTCAAATAGGTCTCCAGGAACAGAGATACTGAAGTAAAGTGTTTGATCTTCACGCCCTCAAGCGGGAAATCTGTGCATTACTTAGAGAGGGTGAAGCTCCACATCTCTATTGTAGTGAATGGCACAGCGTAAACAAAAAAGAAAAAAACACATTGTCAATTGGACTTTTGAAGAGAACGTACATAAACACTTCGTAGCGATAAAGCTGAGACCCACAGAATTTCTCAAACACAAACGTGTGGTGTTCCACAAGGTAAATTGGACAGATACCATAAGCACGATCTATTTTTTAAAAAATTGTGCTAAAAAAAGTGCAAAAAAAAAAAAAAAAAAAAAAGAGCGAAATCCATTACTCTACAAGTTTTTCATTTACCTACTTTTTTTCCAAAGCTATGGGAAAGACATCGTCGCTTATATAATTATTATTTAGTGCCTGAGCAACAGCGCAATACCATTAGACTGTTTTGATACGTAAACGTTATGAATATGACATCCGTACAATGAAAACTTCTAGAAAGACCGATGCTTAGGGCCTATGAAATAACATTAATGCCTGATTAAAAGCGCAATACTATTAGCTTGAGTTGATACGCAAACATTATGAATATGCCATCCGTCGAACAAAAGCTGTAAAAAAAGCCTAGGCTTAGGCCTAGGACCTATGAAATAATATTTAGTGCTTGAGCAACAGCGCAATATTATTACCTTGTCTTGATACGTAAACGTTATAAATATGATATGCGTAAATAAAAACTGTAAAAAAGGCCTAGGTCTAGGCCCTATGAAATAATATTTGGTGCCTAAGGAAAAGCGCAATATTATTAGCCTGACTTTGTACGCAAACATTGTGAATATGCCATCAGTAGAACAAAAACTGTAAAAAAGCCTAGGCTTCGGCCTAGGGCCTATGAAATAATATTTAGTGCTTGAAGCAATACGGTAAAAAAGGCCTAGGCGTAGGTCCTATGAAATATTATTTAGTGCCTGTAGAAAAGCGCAATACTATTTATTACCTTGACTTGATACGTAAACGTTATGAATATGCCATCGGTAGAATAAAAACTGCAAAAAAGGCCTAGGCCTAGGGACTATGAAACAATATTTAGTGCCTGATTAAAAGCGCAATATTAGTAGCTTGAATTTATACATACGTAAACATTATGAATATGACATTTGCAAACTAAATAAGGTAAAAAAAGCCCTAGCCATAGGGCCTATGAAATATTTAGTGCTAGAGTAAAAACGCATTATTATTGGCTTATCTTGATACGTAAACGTTATAAATATGACATGCGTAGAATAAAAACTGTGAAAAAGGCTTAGGTCCTATGAAATAATCTTTAGTGCCTAAGTAAAAGCGCATTATTATTACCTTGTCTTCATGCGTAAACATTATGAATATGACATCCGTACAATGAAAACTTCAAGAAAGACCGATGCCTAGGGCCTATGAAATAACATTAGTGCCTGATTAAAAACGCAATATTTTTAGTTTGGGTTGATAAGCAATCATTATGAATATGCCTTCCGTAGAATAAAAATGGTAAAAAAAGCCTAGGTTTAAGCCTAGGGCCTATGAAATAATATTTAGTGCTTGAGCAAAAGCGCAATGTTATTACCTTTTCTTGGTACGTAAACGTCATGAAATATGACATGCGTACAATAAAAACTGTAAAAAACGCCTAGGCCCTATGAAATAATATTTAGTGCCTAAGGAAAAGCGCAGTATTATTAAGTTGAGCTGATATGTAAACGTTATGGATATGTCATCCGTAGAGTACAAACTGTGAAAAAGGCCTAATCCTAGGGACTGTGAATTAATATCTCGTTCCTCAGTAAAAGCACAATACTATTTCTATTATATTACTTTGATAGGTAAGCATTATGAATATGACATCGGCAAAAAAACAAACAAAAAAACTATCAAAACTGCCTACGCATGAGGCATAGTAATTAATATTTAGTGTGTAAGTAAGTAAAATGGAATATTAATAACTCGACATCGTATGTAAATATTTAGTGCCTAAGTAAAAATGCAGCGTTATTAAAAAAATCCCACCTCATAGTCCTTTTCCGAACATAGCGTAAGTCATGCTGTAGTGATTGACATCGTACACACAAAAAGAGTTAAAAAAGCTCTTCAAAGTTCAGTTCTCGTTTAGCTTTAAATAACATTTAGAATCGATACATTTTAATCGAACAAACTTAGACAGGAAAAAAATCTCATGTAAGCAATGTCCGCTGAAGTTTTCTTTTGCCTATAACGAAAATTCCATCGAAAAAGAAAATGTCCACGGTATTCCATTCATTCTGAGGACGAAATGAATGTGGACAAAGTGAACGGTGGGCGAAATGAACAGTGGACGAAGTGAACATTGGACTAAGTGAACAGCGGACAGAAGTGAACAGCGGACAAAGTGAACGTTGGACAAAATGAACCGGACGAAGTGAGCGTGGACGAAACGAACACGGACAAAGTGATCCGTCACCGTCTTAAATACCGGCCAGCGAGTTAGAGAATAGTTGACAATTTATAGACAGCCATGAACACTATTTTCGAAGCAATAAGAAATATTTCACTGTTTGACAAAATGTACTGCGAAAGGAAATATAAGAATCCAATGTTTGTGGTATTCAAGCCTCGGGTGCATTTCCTTCCTTTTAAAAAAGAGAAATACTACATTGTACATGTTCACTGAGCATTTTGATCGTATGGTATCTCGCACTTAAAGGACTGGTCCAGAGGTCGGCAACTCAGCACATAAGAAGAGCCAAAAAGTCGTAACATACACAGTTTCTACTTTTGGAAGACCTACGAATGCCGGAAATATGTGTGAAATGCGACATCCACCGCAGTCCCCGCCCGAAACAAACGGAACTTGTGAATTGTATGAACACTATTTAATATAGATCTCGATTACACATGTTTAATATTATCCGCTTTGAAATAAAATATATAGCGGATTTGAAGTTTCACAAAATTTTTACTCTAAAATAGGATGAAACAGACTTGCGTAGTCAATGGAGTACCGATAGCAAATGTCTTTTAAAATGAAAAATGCAGAGCAAGCAACAAAACGAAGGGAGAAAAATATTCAAAAGTCGATTTTTTGCTGACGCAGGTTTTCCAGCTCGTTCGTGAGAAACGTTTCTAAGGGAAAAATAAAAAAAATGTCCCAGTTTCAGCAAACTTTAGTTTTAGTGACCAATGATAATCTCTTCCCTCATCTCACTTGCTAAATTTTCCATGTTGGTATTGTTTTTTTTTCATCATCAGACAAGCATGGAGACTCATTTGTGAGTGAGATTCTCAATTTGGATTAGATCAAATTCATGATGAAAGAAGAAGTTTGCGCAAAGCAATAAGTTGAGCCAAATATATTTAATACGCCTTGTGCGTACTTCATCAAAGACAAATATGATTCAGGAAGATTGTTCCATGTCTCGAAAGCAATTTTTCTCCATTGGAGTAATGTTTTTCAGTTCAGTCCATCTGTGATATGAAATTTATTTACTGACTTCTTGTTCATGTTTTCCAATTTGTATCCCGAATCTGAGAATTTTGATCCCTATATTTCATTAGATTTCAGACCAATAACTTGCAATTCATAATTGCACGATGTAAAGTAGGAAAGTTTGAAAAATCTAATGATTCTAAATCGCAAATCAGCGGTTGTGTCAAAAACTAAATTACGACCTTGTAATTCCTGAACATTTGGAATCTTATGATGAATTTGTTCCGTGATCTATCGATACAATCTTTGAAGCATTTGATATCTATCGAAACTTCAGAATCCAGACTTTTTTCAAGAAATTGAAATGCAAGCAGGTGCTCCGTTGCAAGTCAGAAGCAAACAAAGGTAGATTTTGTTTGAAACTGCAGATGTCTTTTAGTATGAAACAGCAGTGAAACTGCAGATGTCTTTTAGTATGAAACAGCAGTGTCTCCTTTTCTTTGAAGTTTCAAATTCAATCTATTTAAGCACGATGTTATATCAACCAAACAGTAGGACATGGATAGCCTATTGTCATTCGACAGTTCAGGAGGAACCATGTTCTTATCCGCTAAGAATTCTTTATTTCTTCCAGACATAGTGCGAAGCGGTTCAAAACTTTGCATCGCGATAACCATCTGACATTATTGTGTATTAGCTGGTCGGAATATTAATTATCTACTTCACGTAATAGTTCTTCAAACTAGCGGTGATACAAGATTCTTGCTATTATTGTGTTAATCATTTTAACTGGTGCAGAGACTTCCGCAACGAAGAGAGAAAGAACGAGCTGAAAAGACGGGCCCCGGCTGTGCATCCCGGATTTACTCACAAATACACAAATATTGGAAAATAAGATTTTCGGTCATCGTTTTGAGTATTAAAAGAGACATATCTTTTTCGCGAGCCACATGTTGCTGACCATATCAGACTGACTGAGAATCACCCTGTCAAAGTAATTATAGTAGTAAAATAAAAAAAGAGAGATTTTTTACTTCTGGTTTTATATTTGTAAAAAAGTATAATTTATATGTGTTATTTGGATAAAAACTGATCGACTAAAGATTTTGCATTTTGTCATTCCCCTTTTACAAGGCATTAAAATGAAAATATACTCCACTTAAATCTAGTGATGAGCTTAACTGCTACTATACCGTGCAAATTAATTGGGACAAGCTATTTTATTCCAGAATTGTAATGTGATCGCCAGTTGATGTCGAAAACTCACGTAAACCGGTTTTCTTTGCTGTGAGGTGGTGTGACTATTAGAACGTGATAGTACGAATGTTGTTAAACCTGTTTTAAACAGAAAATAGGCACTTGAGCATCAGTTGTCAGCTTTCGTGTGTGACAGGTGGATGTTAGGTTTTGCTCTCTGTAAGTACGTGTTGCTTTCATGTATTGAAAAATGGATATTTCTCAAAGGAAGGGTGAAAAAAATAATTAATCTGAAGGATCACACTTTCATGACAGTCAGAGATATCGCTTCTGTAGTTGGTGTATGCAAATCAAGTGTATCAAGACTGCTTACGCGATACAATGCATCTGGATTATCGTCTCCAAAAACTAGAGGTAAATGTGGAAGAAAAATAAGAACAACTCCACGAACCGATAAATATCTAATCAGAAATAGTAAAAAAAATAAATAAAAAACAAGTACCGACCTTCAATGAGATTTTTTGGATAGTGGTTGTGATGTTAGTGATTCAACTGTACGCCGTAGATTTCTGGAATTTGGCCGAAAGGCACGAAGACCAACGAAAAAAACTATTTGAATGCGAAAATGAAGATAAAACTTTTAGCATGGGCCAAAATATATAAATCATGGACTGCTGACGACTGAAAAAAGGTAATTTTCAGTGATGAAACTCATTTATTTGTGCAGGGTCACCAAGCAAATTTCGTTAGACGAAGCAACTGTGAACCCTTAGGATCTGAGCATATCAAACAAACTGTAAAACACCTTCTGAAACAGATCTTTTGGGGGTTTTTTCACATCAAATGGCACTGGAAGCTAAGTTCTTGTTCAAGGTATGATGAATTCAGCCAAGTACGTAGAAATATTACAACGTAGGATTGTTCCATTCTTGTAAACATTTGACGGGACACTTCAACATGACTTGGCCCCATGTCACAATTCGAAATTGTACAAGAATTTTATGCTGTAAAATCAAATTCATTTGCTTAATTGGCCTGAATATTTACCAGACGTAAATTTCATAGAAAACTTGTGGAATATTTTGAAGAGACGTTTAGGTAAAATGGACTGAACAACAAAAAAAAAAAAAACGCATGATAACGAATGCTATAAAAGTGTGGTTCCACGATTATGAAGTCAAAAATATGTGCACTCAATTAGTGGAGTCAATGCGAAAACGAATTCAACAGGCCATTTCTGCTAAAGGAGGACATACTTCATACTAATACAGGCATTTATCAGTGTATATTAAGGCAGAGAATGATATAAAGGCATAGTTTTGGAAAAAAAGAGTGATTTTTTACTTTGCCCCAATTAATTTGCACAGTATAGTACTTGGTGATCACGGCGATAACTGTGCCTGCTACTCAAAAGTAAGAGTGATTTTTAACCGTGAGTGGAATTACAGTTTAGGACCAGTTCCTTCACTTCTGTGTACCAGTGAAGTAACTAATAGTAGAAATACGTAGAAGAACGGTAGAAGGGTGTGTGTGTGTAGTGGTCATATGGAGCGGGTCATGAGTTATATGTTTGAAATTTTTTATACGTAATTGTGCGCTAATCCTGATATTTTGCTGTAGTTTTTACTGCTTTTTCAGTTGAATTATGCGTAATACTTTTATACGTTTTTTACGGTTTGTTAAATTTTGAATTCAGATTATCAAATATGCACTGTTCTCTTATACCTAACATGTTATGTTACAACTTTGGAAGAAACGAGGCCGCATTTTTTTCAACCTTGAAATGGATGAAGCTATTAAAAATTTACTAAGTAACTTTCACAATTCACTATTTTCTGCAAATTCCAAAAAATTGAACCTGACTCACTCAGAGAACGACGTAACCGTGAGCTCACAATCAATGCTGTGAAAAAATCACGAAAAGCAGGCAGCTGCCAAATCTCAACAGCAGAAAACGAGTAACAACCAGTAACTACTAACAGCTACAGGAGCACAATTCACTCGGTAACAATTAAGACGGAGCTGTGAAAAATCACGAAGAGCATGATGGGTAGTAATGAAAGAATGAGGAACGTTTATTGGACGATCACTGTTACTCACGGTTTTCAGTAACAGGCGCTACCTGTGAGTAAAATAACGATCGTCTCTACTTAAATCCAAAACTTGCCTTATTTCTCGTATTTTAAAAGCTATCTCCGCAGGTAGGTTTGAAACTGGTGTTGGGCATAATCGATTGAATTCAGAAAGCGGACGTTTATAATCGAATTATTCATTCAAAAATGATCATTCAAATAATTTATAATCTTAGAATTTATCTTTGTTTAGCGCGATACGTCCAGACCCGACTTCTGCCTTTAACAAATCGAGATATTCATTCGAATAATTTTTAATTTTGCAATTTAGCCATCGTCCCACGAGGGTACCGCTGCTGACCGCACATCACAGGGTGCAAAGGTTAACATGGATGTGGGAACATCGTCACTGGACCCTAGACATGTGGAAGAATGTTGCCTGGACTGATGAGTCGAGATTCACGTTGGTACATGCGGATGGCAGGTACGCGTACGGCGCAAACCACATGACGCGATGGATCCTTCTTGTCAGCAGGGTACTTATCAAGCTGGTGTGGGTGCCATTCTCGTCTGGGGACTGTTTACGTGGACTGAAATCGGACCCCTGGTACGTTGGACGTTGTCTCTCACAGGTCAACGTTACCGGGATATCCTGGACGACTATTTGCTCTTGTTTGTGCGTCTTCAACATCCCATTGGGGACCTCATCCTGCAACAAGACAAAGCACCGTGCCATCGCTCCCGAATTGCATCGGAATGGTTGGATGAACACTCCACCGACGTGACCTCTCTTCCTTGGCCAGCTAGGTCACCTGACCTCAATCACATCGAGCGCATCTGGGATTCCATCGAGAGAGATGTTCGAGGCTCTGACCCCCTCCATAAAATCTCCGTGAACTGTGGGAGCTTGTTCAGGTGTAGTGGATCCGTATGGCTTCCCAACGCTTCCGGTGTCTTGTCGAGTCCATGCCGAGACAAATCGCCGCCGTCATCAGGGCGAAATGTGCTTCTACACGTTACTAGACAGGTATCTCTAATTCAATTGCTCTTCAGTGTATGCAAGAATGATAACACGTTTGCAGGGTTTAACCCTCCGAGCGGTTTGAACGTGCTGTGCTCGTTCAAGATCACCCTATTCTAAAACGGCTGGACCGCGGAAGACTTGTTCTTTCTCTACTGCTCCGAAAGCGGTTTGACCGCACCAGGCGCAACTCCCCTGACTACTTCCTAAATCGGTTTGCAAGCGTGGAAGGCGTTCAATATTGTCTTGGGGATTAAAGGCTCGGCCGCACCGGCGGTTTTTTTAATGCTTTTTAGGGTAGGGAACTCCGAAATCTGTAATCCCTATTTTGTACTCAAAGGCTGTTTCCCTAGTCTCCTTAATTTACATTCTTTCAAATGAAACTCACTTTTGCACAGATGTGGATTGTAGTATACACTTTTTGTGTTTGAAGAGCACAGTTTTTCAGGTAATCCCAATATTCCTTTCACAAAGGAGAAGCACCATTTATGTTTTCCCTTGGCAAAATAGCACTTCTGCTTGTGAGTAACAGCTTCGAGAGGTGAAATTAATTTCCCTTTCAGCATTTTTATTTTCATGTTTTGCGAAATTTAGCACAGCTTCTGCAGGTGATGAATACATTCGATTACAAAAGTGGGTTATTGATACATCTGATGTCATTACAATCCTTAAATGCACTACGAAACGAGTCTTTGGACATATCATGATATATCTATATTCCTTTTCTTTTACTCAGTTGCGTTATGGCATTTTTGTGTACTGTAAACGCTTCCTCAATTAACAGTCTAAAGATAACTATCAGTATTTTATAGTAGGTTATAAACTTTAATTAAATATATTGTTACTTAAACGTACTTCAGATTTGTGCAAACAACATGCTAAAATATTTCAATCATAATTATGGTGTTTCACTTATTTCAAGAAACAGGATTTTAAGTGTATGATTTGAGCTGGAGCTACATTCTTGGTACGCACGTTTGGCGATGCGTTCAATTTTAATATACTAAAACTTCGCAAAATGAATGAAGAAATTTGTCTTGAATATGTTTCTCTTGCAGAAATACAGTATGTGATTCGGCTCATAGGCATTGAATTTTTTAAAACTCAGAGCATGCTCGAAAAGAAAATGCGCAGTGTCTTTTATGCACTCATTTTCGTCACAATAAATAATTGAATGAATATGTGCTATTATAATTATCCAGTAGTAAAGTTTGGAATAAGTTGTGCTCGTTTTTCATTGTCCTTATTTTGTGAATACATTTGAACGTACTGCGTGGCAGAAAAATGTAACGCTTTTTGGATTTTTGTCTGTGGGATTTAAAGACCACAGTGAGCAACTCTTCCACCCGTCCGTAATCTGGGACTGCTGATTCCAGAGAAGGGCAAGCTCGTAATATATCTTTTACTCTTCCCCAGCATTCAAATACCATCACCCATCTCGGAAGTTTGAATTGTAGCCATCGCCTCATACCAATCGGAAACTGAGGATTCTTGTGTTCCGCCCTATTTTTTTTAGCAAAGGTTTCATTTCTCAATCTAAATAGATTTGAAAACTGTTCGTTTGCTGAAATGAAACGAAATTATATAACATATTTCAGAATAAGTTATATTAAAATATAATACTCATCATACACAATTTCAAAAAGTAGGGTGAGTGTATTAATTTTGACTTTTAATCTTTTACTGATATTAACTGAAAGTAGCATCTTATTGCACAAGTTCTAATTACAATATACTAATTGTTATCAAAAGATTATTCTAAAGGGCCATGCTTTAGCAATCTAGCATGCTCTTTGTCAGCGCATAAAATTCGGCCTCAAGTAAGTTACCAAATCACCAATTCAGCGTCGTGCAGTGAAGCCGACCTTAGAAACGTGTGACAGTTTCACTGTAAATGACCGGTTTTCGCGTTGGCCGAATTTTTTTGCTTTCACTTTTAAAATGACAGCCGTTTTTCAAACGGCTTTTACGTATCCCTGCAATGTTTTCATAGCGTCAGATTCTGATTTCATTAGCCGGTCGGTGGGTGAACACTATTGGTTTCCTTTAAAGGTTTGCCTTTGTAATTTAATATTTTAATAACCATCAATTAGAAAGCAAGTAACAAATCCTAGGTTTGGTTCATAACAAATATAATGCGTAGTATCATAGGCACGACCAGTGCTTATCAAAAATAAATCAAGTTACTTTCGCAAATTTGCACATCTGTATATCAACAGACAAAATTTACAAGTTTTTACTGATCTTTAAAATTGTTACGGACACTAAAGTTTCGTTTGGAAATGACGCTGTTTAAAAAATTCTTTCGCTTTTGATATGGGAAAATATTTTTGCTTCTTATACTGGAAAACACTTTCCACTTAAAATACTTATGAACTCTGAGAAATATCTAAAACTAAACGTCAAGGACGAATATATAACGTATGGAGGTCAACCCTAACTATCGGTAAATATATTTCATAGTAAATGTTTAAACAAAAACGTGTTTTTAATCGTCATTTTTTCTTTTCGCTCCCCTTTCAAGGAACGCCCGTTGTTGTTGATACTTCATCACCCAATCTACTTTCAGAATCTTATCCCCCGTAATTTGCCATCAGTAAGATATATTTTATTTGCAATATTCGCAAGTTGCTTGAAATTTATCAATCTTTTGGCAAGAATATATATAATGTTTGACTTCTTGATACAGTTTGTCATATTTTTAATTATAATTTTCATCCAGTACATGATTTTTTTCATTTGCGTCACACCAATAACAACATGCATATGACTTTTTTGTTTATCTTGCGCGATTCGTATCTCATTCGTTATTTATGAAATAGTAAATTATAAAGTTTATTATACACTGCTGGACAATTGCTAAGAACGGATCATAAACATCTATATAGCGCATAAAAAAGTAAGTGTGGTTGGATGCCAAGTGAAATAAAATAATTTTAGAATGCCAGGACATTACATGAAAGACAATTTATTGTGCTCTGAAATCCAGAAGGCTTTGGAACGTGTTCAAGGGACAAACAGTCCATTTTGTGCAGTATACGTAAACGTGAAAAAAATTCCATTACCGTCCGCAGGCATTCCGGCGTAAGATGTCAATACGGGATATGGCCACCATGGAGGGCGATGATAGATTCCTCACGTCGTGTCATGCTTTGCACAACATTATCAAGCAGCTGTTGGGGTAATTTATCCCATTCCTCTGTCAGTGCACGGATGAGGGTGTCCTTGTTTATTGGAGGGCATTGGCGACCAGCAAGACTCCTCCCCAAAGCATTCCACACATTTTCAATGGGATTCAGATCTGGAGAATCTGCTGGCCATACGAGGTGTTGAATATCCTTGCTCTCAAGACACTCCTGGACAGCGACTGTTCGATGATTGTTGCGTTGTCGTCCATGAAAATGAATCTATCACCGACAGCACCAAGGAACATGCGAACATGAGGTAGCAGAACATCGTTAATGTATCGTTGGCCAGTCATAGTCCCAGTTGGAAGCACATAGAGGGACGTACGGCCATTGATCATGATGCCAGCCCATACAATGACACTACATGTCAGATATAGGTCCATTTCCTGTATGTTTGCTGGACAATATGCAGTAGCACTATCACGCCAGATCAGTTGTCGTCAACAATCAGACGATAGAGTGTATCTACTCTCATCTGAGAAGAGGACAGCAGACCAGTCGTTATCAGTCCAATTGCGATGTTGAGGGCACCATTGCAAACGGACGGTGCGGTTACGTCTGGGCAATGAGATGCACGCAACAGGAGGAGGGCGTTCATGCAAACGTCTGGCGACAGTTTTTCGGGAGATCCGCTTGCCAGTAGCAGCCATAAACTGATTTGCTACCTCACTAGCTGTGCTGCGCCGGTGTCTTTTTGTTAATAGCACTATGTACCGATCTTCTGCAGGTGTCGTACTGCGAACACGACCTCCACCGTGACGCTTGCTACACTCTCCATTTGTTTGAAATGATTTCCAAAGCCTTGAAACAACACTGTGGCTGACGTCGAACTCCCTGGTAATATCTGTTATTTTTCGCCCTTCTTAAATTAAGCCAATAATACGGCCACGCGTAAAGTTATCTAGGTGATGTCGGGAATACATTCTGAAAATTGCAAGTTCGTCAATTGAATCTTTCCCTTTCAATTTTCCGTTTGAACAACAACGGTCAATAGGCGTCAAATCCTTTATATCTCTTATCAGCGCTATGACGTCACGAATAAGTTCAGCAATCCAAAATTTGCATACGCATAACACGTCTTACTGTATCCCGCACGTATGCTAATTTCCACATTTTCCTGCCTTCCATTTTATGGTTGCTATCGTTGCTATTGTCATCCGTCCTTAGCAATTGTCCGGCAGTGTATTATTACCGTAACGATATACATCAAGAATTATTATCAATGTATTCATTATTAGTGGTGTCATATTCCGTGTAACACTGACGTAAGTCATCATATGAGGCATATACAGGTCAAATGCTGCTTTCAAGGAGAATCTGTAAGGTAACGTTTCCCTTTACATTAATATAAGCGGGACAACACCCACTCTGAAAAACTACTTTCTTCGGTCAGATACTGCTAAATATGCAAACTCTTTGTGCCTATTGTCTTTCCCACAAAATACACAATTTCGCAGCCAGGAGGTAGAATGCTTTTCTGATTTTCTCAATATCGGATTCCACGTGTGCTATTTATAGAATTCTTTCAACATCGGACGCCATTTATCTCGTAGAAAATTTACTCTGATGTATGATGAGATTTGTAGCTCACAGTTCTGATGGTAGGTGGTGTTGGTGTAGTTGAATGCCATTCGCTTCAATAGATATGTTCAGCGTTATCCTCTTTTAATATCCCGCTAGGTGTGGAGAGGAAGAAACTTTTTTTTATCTTAATCTCTGCTTCCAAGTTTTTTGGTTTTGCATAGCTTTTTCCATGAAGAACATTTTTTGCATATTTTCAACTTTTCCGTTACGCAAAGTTCTCACCCTAGCAGACGTAGACTTATATCATATTTCCTTTTTTCTGCATTTCGTCTTTTAACTGCTCGATTTGAAAGTATCTTTGTCTCTGGTACCTTTCTTGTGCTATGATAACCTTTTTTGTTCGCCATTGGTTAACTTTCGTAGAATTCTTTTTTTCCGCTTTTTGAATTAAGTACATGTTTCTGCTTCTGTATAATTTATCGATTGTGGAAACCGTTTGAATGTTTTCCGAACCGGTTCCATTTACTTTAAATAACTTCGATAAATTTAATTCGCGTCATAACTGATTTAAAACACGTGCTCATTACAACCGAATTTCGGTGTCATCTTTCTTGCTTTTTGTTACCGTCGCTTTGGAAGATTCAAGCTTTATCAACAGTCACAACGAATTTCCAGGTCTCCGGCAACGATAGAAGCTGCAACAACTATTCCAAAAATATTTCCCAAGGGTAAACTGAGATGGAAACTCAAGATACTGTACTAAACAACATGAATTAGGACCTTATAAAAGATGTTGAATTGTTTGTAACCAGTCGTTTAGGAATTAGGAAATTGAAAATAAAGATACTTAATGTATTTTATTTTACAAATAATAAACAGTAAATTATATAACGCTGGGAAGTTGAACTTCGATCAGTAAAGTGAATGTCATGTGTCATTTCCTTTACCAAGATGCCATTGCCATCGTCTACAATGCAGGTGCGGGCAGAAACTGTTTGATGAGATTGTTGTAGAAAAACTTACCTGGCCGGAATGTAACTCGAACTCTACCCCTTGGACCACCTTTGGGATATTACGTACTGGTGACCACGACCCACACCAGTCCTTCCTGTATCTCTCACCGATTTGAATAATGTTCGATCGGCAGAATTTTACTAAATTTTCTAAGCAACATATCATCATTTATTGGGAAGCTTTCCATGCACAGTAAAGTCTGTGATAGCAGCAAAGACAATGAACCAACCCGATATTCATTCCTATCGCATTACAGGGAGTTTGTAGTTAGGCAGTTGTTTCGATTCTACTGATCAAATACTTATTAATTAGATAGGTATGACACATTAGTGCACATAGCTTTGAAATAGAATGTTGGTTCAATTTAAGTGGGTAAGAAGATGAAATGCTTCAAAACAACTATACGAAGCTTTGAACTGGGACACGATAATAGAGAAAGCCAAAACACGGTTATGGTGTAAGTTGATTTTACAATAGGGACAGAAAGGGTGATAAATGATATACGATGAGCAAACAAGTATAAAAGGACAAACAGAACGCGTAAAGCAAATATAATTCAAAACTGAAAAAAAAGAAACGAATTTTTTTCTTGGTTTTTCAAAATTCGAGGATTTCTATCATGTCAAGTTCATTTTACCACCACAATGAGCAAGTAAATGGGAGGTAAGGAGTCGCCTGCCCCTGCTTTAGGCCCAGTTGCTCCTGAGAAAACAGAAAGCCAGTGCTGTAAGACAAACACATTCTTCATGATTTATAGGAGATTACAATTTGGACACATCTCGGACTGTTGGTTATAGGTTTCGTTTAGAAAACTGTTCCATTAGGCCATCATTTCGAGTTTTCCACCTTTGTGTAACAACACTAATTTCTCGTCCCTTGTACTTAATACTTATCCACCAAGTTTCATTTTTTGTGACTCAGTCTTCTTTTCTTTCTTTCTTTTCCGTTGGAACAAAATGCCTACAAAGGACGGAATAGTTTTGTCTTGGATTCTACTTAAACAAAGGGATCCATATAACAGGCGAAATCGCAAATATTAATGGGATAAGGAAACCATATAGTGTTCAGGAATTTAACAAAATTTTAAGAAGTCCAAGCTCACCTCGAACTCGTGTACTCCAGCGAATTTATTGAACATAGATTTAATTAAAGGACTGAAAGACACTTGTTACAGAATAGCCTAGTTAAAGGCAAAATTTTATGAAACAAATTGCAGCTAGTAACAAGTTAAACGTGGTTTTACCGTAATTGTACTAAATTGTTTGCATAATACTGTATATTGAATCTTTTTCTATTTCTTTTACCCCATTGATGAACCTATGAGATAATTTGATTAGGTCTCTCTTTCTGGTTATGAGGTTGCTCACAAATCAGTTATTGAATGGAATACAAAATGACATGTCCAATATACAAGGAAGAAAGCAGGGATTACCATTGCACCTGAAAGGCCTTTTGCTTTTTCTCATGTAATTCATTGCCCTCAATATAACATATAAGCTTTTAGTTAGAACTCGATATTTCGCCAGTCCCTTCTACTAGCTTTCATGGTTTGTTTAAGGACTATTCTTTCATTGGTCCTAAATTATAAATCAACGTTAAACATCACATGACATTTTCATCTAGCACTTTCTATTGTCCGCCAAGTGGAATTTTTGTCGACGAGAGACGATACTGCAGTGACATGCTCAAATGACTTTGTAATTTTTATTGTTGCAAGATGATGCCCATTTCCCTACTTATTCAGCTGTTTCCATTTGAATGGCTGTAAAATCTATGTTGAATTCCTTTCCATAAATGAAATTTGTAAATTGCTAAGACACAGTTTTGTATTTTGTATCCCAGTTCTAATAGGTTGTACATGAAAATGTAGAATACCAACTCACCGCTAGACTTGCGACAGTTGTTCCAGCGGAGACGCCAGTGCCGAGCGCTAGCCGCATAGAGAGTGGGAGGACCCAAGAGGAATTATCTGCTGACCCGCTCGTTATAAATTACGGAAGGTTTTCTTCCACCCTGATATAATCCACCCTCAAGATCGCATGACAATAGCACCGGGAAACACAATTTTAAGCGCCACAGCTTTGGAAAGTCAAACTTTGAAATAAAATCGCACGTTTAGCAGCAGGAATATCCGTGAAAGAGTAATTTGTATTTATTTCTTAGCGACAAATTGTACCCAAATTAGTAATCCACATATATGGCATCGAAGGAAAGAAGTATTTTTCAATGGGCAATTCAGAAGCACTGATTTAGAAGAAAAAGTAATTGAATTCGATAGCACTTGAGTTTACGATATTTAGCGGTTAAATTATACATCGGAAGAAGTGTAGAACATTAACTTTAGCTATTTCAAGATACTTACAGGCAAGGTATTAAGTCATAGGTGCATTAGAAGATATACATAATTGACGCTCTACTGAAGAACTATTACTTTCTTTTTTCGTTGTGAGTCAAATTCGAATCAAGTGTCCCTTTTTTTGGACTGATTCATTTGATCATCAAAGAATGTGAAAGACATATTTATGTTCAGTGACGTCTTGAATGGGTTACCAAATTAAATAAGTTTTAAACCAAAATATTGAATATATGTCACGTAGTTTTTAGAAAACTGATCGATAAATCAGTAATATTTCCCTTAAACTTAATTTTGTGAAAACATTAATTTACTATGAGATTAGAGGACTAATATGCCATCTGCAATTTAGCTATAGAACATAAAAAGAAAGGCACTGATTTAGAATTTTTTATTCATTGAAATGAATTTTAATTTATTTTCTCAGCTCAAAGATAAACTTGTGAAGTAAAGAAACGGAGATATATAAACACTTTAAGAATATATGTAAATAATGAAATTTTAAATGACACATCTGAGAAAGCTGTTTGCTATCATGCTAGATTTCTGGACATATTTGTTGTTGGTCTTCATCTACTTCAAACCCACGCGCTGTTTTTCATTAATTAAATAAAAGTTATACTTTAGCAATATATAAAATCATTATAAGGTGGATATAGAATATTGTTCTTATAACATGTGGTGTTTTTATGATGTTATCAGTATTTTATAAAAGGATTTCATCCATATTACATAGAAAAAGAAATTTCACTGACTTACGCTGCTGTAAGGAAACGCGGGTAAGTTTACACCATGAGTTTCATGTTTAGCCAGTAATGGTTGTAATACATTTATTGTCCCTCAAAACTTCGGTGCCTATTAATTGGCCGTACATTTATTGTTCCTCGAAACTTAGGTGCCTCTTAATTGGCCGAACATTTATTGTCCGTCAAAACTTCGGTGCTTCTTAATTGGCCGTACATTTATTGTCTCTCAAGACTTCCGTGCCTCTTGCAGAAAAATAGTCTGTAGGGATCTTGTGAACCAAAATGTGAATTGTACACTTTCGATGATTCTGAAAAGATCTTGAATACTTTTGACCCGAGGGTGTGAACGCTTGTTGATATTAAGATATTGCTTACAGGGATATATCAGCCTCACTTCGAGATCGATGTAAATACTGCAGATATCTCACACAGGGGATGAAAATAAAGGTACAACATATAGTCAAACAAATTTCGAAAACGATGATTTTTCTGCAAGTTATTTTGCTGAGAATATTGACGTTCAAAATTGCAGTGCAAACTTGTGAAGTAAAGAAACGCAGATATATCTTTAATATCTTCTAGTAATATCTTTGGTTTTAATGGGTCACAAGGTTACATTTCGAGGAACTGCAACTGAATAGCACAATACAGAAGTATTATTTATGATTGCAAGCCTCAGCCAAGGCGTATTTCACACACATTACGAACAGATAATAATTAAAAGTTCTTTTTGAAGTACATTATGTAAAGGATTTTACAGATAAAATACTGAAAAAAGCTGTAAACAACTTGCTCACGATGAATGAAGTTGATAATTTACCACCCGAAGAAAAACAATGTACATTCTTTGGTATAAATAACTACAATTTTCCCTGTCGTTGACCACGTAATGTGTAGTTCTCAATATTCATTGAGGCATCAGAGAGTAATTGAATAAGCAGGTTAAATTTGTTATAGAATATGCATTGAAATATGTGAGACACATTGGGGAATCAAGTATCGTTTGCCTATTAACGTAAAATAAAGATGTATTTGCAATAAGATATTATTATCTGATAACTTTCTATGTACCTCCCATTATTATTGATGTGTTTAATTTAACGGAACTCCAGCCTTTATATCTTCTCTTTTTAAAAATGTGTCACCCGGAAGGCAACCATATTTGCCTTGCTCCTTTGACTTTATCATAGTCGAAGTAACGTCGACCAGAAAGTTATAAGCAGGTGAAAGAAACGCCGAACAGCAGATGTAAGAACAGGTGATAGTCATTTTACTCTTCGTCAGGGCTGTAGGGAGGAATAATCCATTTGTTTCCAGCCAGACGACTTGATGAGTACTGGAGAGTGTGCAAGATGACGCTCAGATTTAAAGATAGCTTCAGTCTGTTCTGAGTTTCTCTTTATTTGAGAGGGTTCTTTTGTATAATTAACGTGCTCGTCATTGTGCAGAATGAAGGAATTTTGGTTTTTATCATGTGATTAAGGAAATTCCATAGTAGGTTCTTTTCCGTGAATCAGCAAGTGTTCTAATAAATGTACACTGAAGTGCCAGAAAAACTGGTACACCAGTCTAATAATTGGTAGATCCCGCACGGGAGCGCAGGACTGGAGAAATACGACGGGCAGAGACACCACTATCTTCTGGAAATATGCTGTAGGCAATGCACACCAAAATTTATGCAGAGCGTTCCACAATTCGGGTGTATTCCGAGGTGTCGGATTCCTGTGTTCGATAGCGCGTTGTATGGCATGCCAAATGTGTTGCATCACGTTTAGATTTAGGGACTTGGGTGGGAATGGCAACACCCCAAACTCACACGAAAGCTCCTCAAACCATAATGTGGCGACCGGACACTTGTGTGGAGTTGCATTGTCCTGTTGGAACAGGCCAAACTCATCAGCATGAATTCAGGACATGAACGGGTATATGCTGAACGCAATTAACATAACCACTTACAACGCTTTGGAGAAACACATTTTGTGACTTTTCGCAGCAAGCATGCAACTTCTGACATGTTTTAAGTCTTGATTTCTTTATTTCACTCGTCTGGAGTGCCGTACCCAACGAGACATCCATTGTTGTATCCTGAAGCGTCAACAATATCAGTGACACTTCACGAGCTAATGTTCAGTTTGTCTGCTAGGGTTTCCTGAGATTGTCTTGGATTTTTTCGTGACGAGCTCATCGATATTTTGCCTGTTGAAATCACAAGATGCGATTTCTAATGTCCTATAAGGCTGCTAATTGTTTCTAGCCGATATTCCTACACATTTTTTTGGTTTACTTATCCAACGACGAACAGTGCTTACGTCCAAAGTTCGAGAACCGTAGTACTAATGTTTAAAATGTTATCGAATATGTACGATATTTTGTATTTATTCACGCTTTAGACTATATTGGTGAGTCAAACTATTCTACAGCACAAAATACACTGGCGTGCAAAAATTAAGGACGAGACGGTTTTACGAATGTTACGTCGTGCAGAAGTGCTCCACATGTACTCAAATCATACCATAAGATCCCAAATATGTAAGAATATGGGAAAAGTGAGCAAAACCATTCTACCAAGGTCCAAAGAATACAAAGGCACTTTATTGAAACGGTAGCTTCCAGCACAAGTAGTCAGAAGACAGAAATGTCCATGTGGTCGACGGCTGGCAAGAAAAATCCAGTCGTTAGTAGGAAATATGATCCCCCTGACTGCATTGCATGATTTACAACGTCTGCCCAAGCTGAGGACGAAGTTGTCAAGGAGCTGTTGAGGCATCGCGGCTCATTCCTCTTGTAGCGCCGATCGCAGCTGCGGAATCGTTACTGGCGGCTGGTGACGTGCAGCCAAGCATCTCCCGAAAAGGTCCAACACGTGTACGATTGGATTTCGGTCCGGGGACCTTGCGGGCCAATCCATGCGTTTATTATCTTCACTCTCCAACAGCTCTGCGACAACAACTGTACGATGAGGTGTAGCGTTTGCGTCCATGAAAAGCAACTCATGACCCACAGCACCTTTAAACAGACGCACGTGAGGCAGGAGTACCTCTCGGTACAATAGCGGACATCAGTTACTGAAACTCCTTGGAAGATGTGGAGGTCAATATGGCTACCAAGCATGAAACGGCAACAAACGAGAACTCCGTCACCTTCCGAACCGGTCCCTTTCGATGGCGTTTGAGGTTTTATTGCGTGTTCCCTGCTCTCTCCAGATGCGTATACGTCCATAATCGCTCGTCAGACTAAATCGGCTCTCATCCGTAAAGAGAACTCTATCCCATTGCTGATGTGTCCAGTTGTTTTGTTCTTGGCACCACAAAAACCGCCGTCTCCGATGAGTAGGCGTTAATGGCACACACAGTACTTGTCGTCTTACAAATAGACCACTTTTGTGCAGCCTCCTGGCCACGGTAAAACGCGATAACGGACGTCCAGTTGTCTGTTGCATGTGCCTTGTGATTTTCCCCGCTACCTGCCGTCTGTCGCTTATCGCCTATAGGACAATACACAGGTCGCTGGTCGCCGTGGTTCCTCGTTGACGACCATTGCTGAACTTTTGGACAGCTGTTCCTGTCGTTTTAAATGCTCTCCAAGCTCGTGAAGCGATGCTGTGGGTGATCCCGAACTCATCGGTTACACTTCGACCTTCTTCCAACTTTTCAATGACGCGACCTCGGATAAAATCATCCTCATGTCGTCTACTGGATTGTATGTTGGCCATATCACACGTTGGCAGCAACTAGACGTCCTTCAAACCTATGTACACCGTGCAATAGTATTCACCTAATTGCTGAGCGCATACCACCCGTGTGCTTTATACCCTTCCGACACTCCACCTATCCCCTACGTCATGCTGCATATATGCGCATGCCCTACGGTACCGGACCCTAGTCTATTTCCTGAGTGGTCATTCAGTCCGTTCTACCTGATCGTTCCGTTGTTATGCTAATAATCTTCTCTTCGTCGTTAATTTTTGCACACCAGTGTATAACGCATATATTTATATAAAGCTCTACAAAGCGGGACTGGGTTTTCCAAAGCAATTTTAGCATGGGATGGTTCTGAATAAATGCCTTTTTTATTGCATTTCAAAAATTTCATTTTAGCCTTATCCTATATCTATAATTGTTAAAAATCGTTGTTTAAAAATAATGAATTGTAATTATTTTACAAAGTTTGCAGTAGGATATCTGTAAAATGAGTAAATATGATATTTTTGTATATAACCAGAAAGCGTTTTCGCGCACCAGTATCTGTTAGGTGTTAAACGTTAGCAGGGTTGATAAAACACAGCTTGTATATAAATTACTTGTGCAAAAAGAAAACTTTATTGTGCATGGTTATAAGGAGGCATATGCTAATAAATACGAATAGTATTAACAACAATATATAGTTACACACACCAAGTTTACCTTTTTCACAAGTGCTCGATGTGGGTTTCCTTGGTTACTCTGAAAATGTCCCATCTCTAAATCAGTTCTTCCCACATTGGTGTCAGCATGTCGGTATCGACCAATGCGAGAACAGCGGTGATTCTTGGTTTCAGCTCAGGAAGGGACTTGGGAAGCGGCGGATGATTAACCTGAACTTTAGCAAAACCTCATAGACAAAAATGTACGAGCGTTTGGCCCGGTAACTGGAGGGGGAGGTTCATGCAATTGCGCCGCCGCCACCAGTGTGAACTGGAACTTAAACATCAAACTAAGAAGTCGTTATCCAAGATGGCATGGGGATTTTCTGATCCCCAAACCCCAACACTGAGTCTATTCACTTTACTATTTAAGTCAAATGTCGTCTCGTCACTGAACACGAACTTCGACAAGAAGTCATCTTCAGCTTTCCATGCGTTATAACCTGTTACAACAAAGCAGCTGCTTTTTTGGTCGCCAACCTTCATAATTTGAACAAGCTACAATTTGTAAGGCCTGAATTTAAGACGTTTCCATAGAATGTTTGTCACTGTTAATTTTGGAACTCCAAGCTCCAGAATTGCTCGTGCCGTCAATTTACGAAGGCTTTGCAGAAATGCTGCTCGCACTGCATCCGTCGTCCTGTCGGGAATTCCAGGTCTGCCTTGACTGCTTTTACCATAAGCCACATTTTCAGTCACGGTAAATGGTTTGTATCATGCTGCAATTGTGTCGCTTTCCGGTGCAGTTCTGCTTATTCTCGGCGAAACTGTCATTGCAGTTGTGTTGCTGAATGCGTCCCGAGAAACCACGGTTAGCATTTTGCTTTCTCTGAGCCGCTGAACTGCGCCATTTTACCGGAAGCTATGAAGCAATGGTGATGGTAGCCATCTCGCCTTCTCTGCTGGCGATACCTGAACTTTCATGACTCAGCGCCATCTCTTCACAACATAAGGTCCACAAAATGTGAACTTGGTGTGTTTAATTTTATATTAAACGTACGTATTCTCATATGCATCCTTATACCTATGCACAATAACGTTTTCCATTTTTTCAGCTAATTTATAACCAGCCTGTATTGATTTTAGTATAAGTCTTTTTCAATTACAGTCGTCTAAACAACTAAACATAAAATAACAATTAAAATATATTGTGCTATTCCATACATAACATGAAGAGCCAAATGTTAAGAGATAGGTACCTAGCTAGTATCTTGTAGGACTTCCTTTAGCCGGGCGAAGTGCAGCAAATCGACGATTCCACGTATTGTAACGTATACTCTATATTCACTTTCCTTTTGATTTTACTATCTCTGGTTATTTTATTTTACTATGTAAATTATCTTCCTACTGAACGGAATATTATTTCACCCGCTGAATGAGATCTGGCAATGAGTGTAAGTCATGACGTGGTGGTAGCTCGTATATAGGCGCGTTCATCGAGAAGTGTGGGTGGTGTTGTGTTGTTGCGTTGTAGTTGTGTTGGAGTTGAGGGTGTTGTGGTGTTGGAGTTGTTGCGTTGCAGTGTGTTGTTATGTAGTAGTGATATATGAGTGCCTTAGTTGACCAGGAGTCTTCATAATAAACAAGTTGTTCTGTAATTTCAGTCTTTCTCAATTCTTAGTTTTGTCAGACCTCTGTCTGGCTGTTAGGTTTATGACTTTGATTACTTAATATAAATAACAAGCGTTGAGACTTTGTTTAAGTTCATAATTAACGAGTAACAACACCCTTTTGGGAATTCATTATTTTGAAGCGTAGAGCATTATTCATTCATAATAATTAGCTTAGCAAAAAGAGTATTAAAGCTAATTCATTATAATTGGCGCCCGAACTTTTCTCGAACACGAGATCCTGACTATTATTACCCATGGCTTCCTTACCTGAGTCAACTTCAAATTTCCACCATCCGGCAAGTCTCGAGGGTAATGGTGTTTTTTTGGACAATTTGTACGAAGCCTGTGGCTCTGACTTGGATATGAATAATCTACACATACCCAAGCATTCTTCACCATCTCGTAATGCACCAGCTTCTTATTACTCTGAGTCGCGGGTCGTACCTGAGGGAGTTCAATCCTCTCAGCGAAGCAGAATGCTTGCTCATTTCGTGCCGCATGCAGGAACAATTTATTTCAATGGTTTGGAGGGGTCTTTAAAGTTCCTCGAAGATCTGGAAGACCATTTTGACTTATATAATATTCCGGAAGACTGCAAGGTCCAAATTGCCGGAACTTGCTTGAGAGATACCGCCAAGACCTGGTATCGGCAGTGGCGAGGGTCGAACCCGGGTTCTCATTATGAGAATTTCCGTGCAGAATTCTTGGAGGTCTTTCCTTTCGGCCTCAGTCGAGCTAGCCTTGCCCAACAGCTGTTTTCTCGTCAGCAGGGTCCCAATGATAGCCCTGTTGCATTTGCGTTGGAGACTACACGCTTATATAATCTATGGGATCCACATGCCAGTCATGTTGACATGTTGGATACCCTCGTACAGCAGCTCGACCCATTCTTGCAAGATTTTCTTGAGGTTCGACACCCTACCACTATTCATGAATGCCTTCGCCTCATACGCACGTATGAAGAGCGACATGGCAAACATGCTTCAACTCACCATGCTCGGGCACCCCGCGAGGCTTATTCCGAAAACCCTCAGCGGCATTATAGACAAAACTTTCAGCGCGAGCATACACACGTGCCCACCCAAGCTTCATACGTTCCACCACACAGAAGAGTGGCGAACCAGCAACGAGTTTCGGAGCAAGCTACGGGGTATCGTCATAATGCACAGTATGCTCGACCCCGTTCCACTCAGCAGCATTCGGAACGTTATCATGCTCAGGGCAATAATAATTTTTCTGCCCGTGCTGAGGGCAGACGTAACGAAAATGAAAATCTCAACAGACACGCGGAGTTCCCGACGCAGGGTGCACGCAATTTTCCTTATCGTGAAAATTTTCCCGATACCCGGCAGGGTCGAGGTTTCCGACCACATGATAACACCACCAGAATTCCTTTAAACTTCCACAGGAAGTAGACGAAGGAGTCGGTCCTGCTTCCTGATACCAAACATCCTGACCCTAAAACAGTATTAGTGACTGTTCAAACTCCTCAGTTGCCTGATGTATTCTTGACACTTGAAGACATTATTGTCGAGACAAAGTTCGACACTGGGTCTGAGATTTCAGCCCTAAATACAAAGTTTTGCAATGATGTTTTTTCTGCAATACATGTTCAGCCTGCAACGCAGTATTTGCGAGGTGCAAATAACGAAATCTTCAGTATCGCAGGAACTGTCACATTATCTTTAGGGCTGGGAAAAGCTCGTTTTACACATTCTTTCCTGCTTATAGACGAGCTACCCGTGAAATGTCTCATGGGTATGGACTTTATTAACAAGTTTCAAATAACTTTGAATTTTGTACAACATGTGATTTCCTTTCCGGAACCTGTCGAAATGATTCCGACGGTTCCTGTAGATATTACGAGTTTATTGTTGAGTGACCAATTGAATGAGGGGCAACGAGACCAGCTTTCTCTCCTTTTACAGGAAAGCCCTGGTTTATTTTTCGGATCAACCTGGTTTCACACAGGTGGTTTATCATGTTATTGACACTGATGGTTCGAAACCCATTGCGACGAAACCTTACCCTTGTGCTCCACATAAAAAACAGGAAATGCAACGTCAAATTGCGGAAATGATTAAGCAGGGCATAATCAGGGAATCAACAAGCGCCTGGGCGGCTCCTGCCTTCTTGGTTCCAAAGAAACAACCAAATGAATTTCGTTTCGTGACAGATTTTCGCAAACTCAACCAAGTCACAAAAACAATAAATTATCCCCTACCTGTCATGTCACATATTCTAAATGACTTGTCGTCAACCAAATGGATGTCAACTTTGGATTTGGCGAGTGGATATTGGCAGGTGGCAGTACATCCGGACTCTGTCGATAAAACAGGCTTTGTGACTCCTTTTGGGGCCTATGAATATTTACGTATGCCTTTTGGTTTAGCTTCTGCACCTGCTACTTTCCAAAAGCTTATGGACACGGTTCTCAGACCTGTCCTGGGTCCCCATGTGCATGTCTATTTGGATGATATTATTATCACATCAGAGACTTTTGACGAGCACCTTTCTCTGCTCAGACAGGTGTTCCAACTTATATACAATGCTGGCTTGACGTTAAAACCTAGTAAATGCCAGATAGCGAGGGACGAGATTGTATATCTGGGGTTGAAAATTACTCCCCACGGCTTATTCACTGATAATGAAAAAATTAGGCCTATTGCTGACTTTCCTCGGCCTAAAACAGCAAAAGAACTATCCCGCTTTCTGGGAATGACCGGATGGTATCAGCAGTTCGTCCCCGCTTATGCTACAATATGTGAGCCATTGTATGCTTTAAAGCGTAAATACAAGAAGTTTATTTGGACACCTGAAGCTAACGCTGCATTCGAAACACTGAAGTCTGCATTGACTCAGCCTCCGGTGTTGGCTTTCCCGGATCATTCTAAAGAATTTGATATTTATACTGATGCATCCGGAGTTGGTCTTGGTTGCGTTTTGTCACAAGCTGGGCATCCAATAGCTTTTGCGTCTCGTACTTTAGCCAAAGCTGAACGCAATTATTCAGCTACGGAACGTGAATGTCTTGCTGTTGTGTATGCACTGAATAAATTTCAATGTTATCTTAATGAATTGACAGTTAACATAATTACGGATCATTCTGCCCTTCAGTATTTGAATTCTGCTAAACACCTATCTCAAAGACTTATGAAGTGGGCTCTGAAGTTACAAGAGAGCAATATCAAAATTTCGTATCAGCCAGGTAATAAGAATCAATTACCGGACGCATTATCTCGCGTTCCGATTAGTGGGGTCCCCACCGAAACTACTCCTGGATGTCAGCCTTTACTTCTGATAGCTGATATCACATCCAGAGAGCAGATAATGGCAGAATTATTAAATGATCCAGATTTTGGGGATATGTACAATTTTTTGCTTGTGGGTTCGCCCCCACAAAGTGATCCTTCTCTGGCTGGAAGGTCACAACATTTTGAAGTAATAGAGGGTCTTCTTTATTATACAAAGTCTCGGACTACTAGGGCAGAGTTTCGCCCATGTATTCCGCGAACCCTTAGAATGGCTCTTTTAAATGAATTTCATGACAAACCTCTTGCAGGCCATTTAGGTATTCGCAAGACCCGTTGTAAATTGCGGGATGTTGCCTATTGGCCTGGCATGTACCAAAGTGTGCTCGCATACGTTCAATCATGTCACTTGTGTCAGATTAATAATTACCGTAATGTAAGACCGGCCGGTCACTTGAAATCTAGTTCAAGTTCTCATGTATTTGATATTATTTCCATAGATTTATTGGGACCTTATCCATTATCTGTTAAAAATAAAGCTCGTTATGTTTTAGTACTAACTGATAATTTTTCTAAATGGGTTGAAGTTTTTCCCATTAAAGCCGCTACGGCTGAGATTATTTGTAATGTCTTAGTTAATGAAGTATTTTCTAGATATGGTGCACCTAATAAAGTAGTTTCGGATAATGGTCCTCAATTTATTTCTGACATTTTTGAAAGAATGTGTGCGAGATTACACATTAAACATAAATTCATTTCCCCATATCATCCCCAGAGTAATCCTGCAGAACGCGTTAACCGAACGCTAGTGAAAATGATTGCGACTTTCGTAATGGACCACCATGAAAGATGGAATGACCATTTAGAACTTTTTGAGTTCGCCCTCCGCTCGTCTGTCCACGAGTCTACTAAAATTACTCCTGCAGAACTTTTTCTGGGTCGCAAAATTAAAACCCCTTTTGAAAATTTAACGGGGATTATCGACGAATTAAACCAGCGACCAACTCCGCAATCAGTACACATTATGGCAGAAAAAGCTCGTATTGCAATGCTAGGAGCACAAGCGGCTCAAGCACGATATTATAATTCTAGGCGTAGGGAACCAGATCTTGTCGTTGGAGATCTCACTCTCGTGGAAACGCACTTCCAGTCTTCTGTTTCGCATACTTTAGTGAAGAAATTTGCACCCAGCTACGAAGGTCCATATCGGGTGGCAAATGTCTTTGAAAATAATATTGTTCTGGAGAAACCGAACAACAATTTTCAATATGTACATGTTGATCAATGTCGCAAGTATCACGAACGGGATATCGAGTTCATTATCAATCCTACTCAACCTTCTGTTCCACAGACTCAAGAATCTATATCTCATGTTCAACCACCAGAAATTGTGGACGAACCACCGAACATTTTTGACGAATCACCAGTGATTTTTCCTTCACCCTCCCCTCCTCCAGACGAGTTTCTACACACGCAACCTGATTCTTCCATGAGACAAAGGCTCGATTCGAGTTCGTCGAATGCTAGTATCGTTCCTTTCCCTCCAACCATTGCCAAGACTATTGCTGCGCCGTTTCCGGCTAACTCTGCACCAACGCGGGATACTTCTTCTTTGAATACCTCATCGGAAAGTATTCCTATAGGCAAATCCAAACATCGCCCTGCACGACCGCTGAATTATAGCAGCGACTCAGAGGCGTCGGACATTTCGGATTTGTCAGTTATGAATCCAACATTTAATATTCCACACCGTCCAGCACCACCAAAAGCTGGGCGCAAACGTCACTTGTCTCCCCAATCTGCTTCGCCGCAACAGCGACGAAGGCAGAAATCTTTGCATCCGCCCGGGTTTCGCCCCTGGAACCTCCGTTCAGGGCAAACAGGGCCGATGCCTGCTACTACTATCATGCCCCGTGGGCGTAAACGAAAACAAGCGATGTGGCCGGAGACACGTCCCTCCAAAAAGATCCTGGAAGGACACAACGGGCCCCAGCATCAAGGGACTTCATATCCAAAGCCTGGGGGAGCCCGTTCCTATCAGCCGCAGCAGGGATTTCCGGACCGCCAGACTTCTGACGTTCCTGACCGTTCTTCTCAGCCGCAGGGATTTCCAGACCGCCAGACTTCTGACGTTCCTGACCGTTCTTCTCAGCCGCAGGGATTTCCAGACCGCCAGACTCCTGACCGTTCCTATCAGCCGCAGCAGGGATTTCCGGACCGCCAGACTTCTGACGTTCCTGACCGTTCTTCTCAGCGCCAGGGATTTCCAGACCGCCAGATTCCTGACCGACAACAGACCGATGTTCCATTACCGACCCGGAAGAGAGCCAAGCCACCTGATTTCCCCAGTCCCATTAGGCCTGAAAAACGTTTTCGCACTAGAATTTTTTATGCGTCCTCGAGATAAGTAAGTTCTCGTGGACAGGTTCTTTTCTCAGTTTATTGTTTTTCCTGCTCGACCAGTTGGCGTGTCAGAATTTCTTTTTTTCGTGTGGGCCTATGCATTCTTTTTTGTGTATATATGTGTGTTTTTTTTTATATTTCTTCTATGTCCATCTACTAATCCACTTTTTTTGTATATATTTATGTGCTTAGGGGTAAAATAATAAAGTTGTTACTGTTAGGCAGCTCCAGGTAAATTTCGCTGCTGATACAGTTGTTCTGTATTTCAACGCATGAGGCAAACGTAATTTGAAATGAAAATAATAAAATTGTTACTGTTAGGCAGCTCCAGGTAAATTTCGCTGCTGATACAGTTGTTCTGTATTTCAACGCATGAGGCAAACGTAATTTGAAATGAAAATAATAAAATTGTTACTGTTAGGCAGCTCCAGGTAAATTTCGCTGCTGATACAGTTGTTCTGTATTTCAACGCATGAGGCAAACGTAATTTGAAATGAAAATAATAAAATTGTTACTGTTAGGCAGCTCCAGGTAAATTTCGCTGCTGATACAGTTGTTCTGTATTTCAACGCATGAGGCAAACGTAATTTGAAATGAAAATAATAAAATTGTTACTGTTAGGCAGCTCCAGGTAAATTTCGCTGCTGATACAGTTGTTCTGTATTTCAACGCATGAGGCAAACGTAATTTGAAATGAAAATAATAAAATTGTTACTGTTAGGCAGCTCCAGGTAAATTTCGCTGCTGATACAGTTGTTCTGTATTTCAACGCATGAGGCAAACGTAATTTGAAATGAAAATAATAAAATTGTTACTGTTAGGCAGCTCCAGGTAAATTTCGCTGCTGATACAGTTGTTCTGTATTTCAACGCATGAGGCAAACGTAATTTGAAATGAAAATAATAAAAATTGTTACTGTTAGGCAGCTCCAGGTAAATTTTGCTGCTGATACAGTTGTTCTGTATTTCAACGCATGAGGCAAACGTAATTTGAAATGAAAATAATAAAATTGTTACTGTTAGGCAGCTTCAGGCAATCTTCGCTGCTGATACAGTTGTTATGTATTTCAACCAATGAGGCGCACGTAATTTGAAATTAAAAAAGTGATTCCTGCTAGGCAGAATAAAAGGAAAGTATGCCGATGCAGGTTTGGTTTGTTCTACACTACAAATTTCACTGTCGAATACAGATTCGTACATTGTCATGCCAAGATTGATGATGTAAATACGGCTACCACCAAACAACAAATCAAAAAAAAAAAGATCGAGAAACGTCAATCATCGAAATGTAAGACTTACACTCCAAAATTGATAGATTTTTCGGAAACCAAAAAAAAAAAAAAAAAGAAAAAAAGAAGAAAAATTAAGGGGGAGATGATGTAACGTATACTCTATATTCACTTTCCTTTTGATTTTACTATCTCTGGTTATTTTATTTTACTATGTAAATTATCTTCCTACTGAACGGAATATTATTTCACCCGCTGAATGAGATCTGGCAATGAGTGTAAGTCATGACGTGGTGGTAGCTCGTATATAGGCGCGTTCATCGAGAAGTGTGGGTGGTGTTGTGTTGTTGCGTTGTAGTTGTGTTGGAGTTGAGGGTGTTGTGGTGTTGGAGTTGTTGCGTTGCAGTGTGTTGTTATGTAGTAGTGATATATGAGTGCCTTAGTTGACCAGGAGTCTTCATAATAAACAAGTTGTTCTGTAAGTTCAGTCTTTCTCAATTCTTAGTTTTGTCAGACCTCTGTCTGGCTGTTAGGTTTATGACTTTGATTACTTAATATAAATAACCAGCGTTGAGACTTTGTTTAAGTTCATAATTAACGAGTAACAACACCCTTTTGGGAATTCATTATTTTGAAGCGTAGAGCATTATTCATTCATAATAATTAGCTTAGCAAAAAGAGTATTAAAGCTAATTCATTATAGTATGTCCGGAACACATCTAGAAAGATGATACGCCAGGACTTCTAAACATCCGTCCACAGTTCCATGATATTTGTAGGTGCTAGATCTGGAGTACAAATTGGCCTTTCCAACATGTCCCGTATGGCCTCTATTGGGTTCATGTCGAACCAAGGAAGTTTCCACGCCATCCGTCGGAACTGCAGAGATTGCTCTTCGAACCAATTTCGGACAACTGGCGCCCAATAACATGGTGCATTGTCCGCCTGGAAAAGCACACCTTTGTTGGGGTACATGAAGTCCATGAAGGGATGCAAATGGTTAATCAGAAGAGCAACAAAACAATAATCGGTTAATGACGTGTTTTCAAGGACCAGACGACTCAAACCGTACTACGTAAAGACACACCACACATGTATGGAATCACCACCAGCTTGCACAATGCCTTGTTGACAGCTTGGCTCCATGGCCTCATGTGGTCTACGCCACAACGGACCCACATCATTAGCTCGTAACAGTCTTCTAGGATCAAATTATCGTGCTCACGAGCCCAAGTGAGACTCTGTGTCCAATGTCGTTGTGGGACTTCTGCTCAACGAACCCTAACTTACGCTAAACTGACGGGATGGATGTGTCTCTGATACCTCCCGCTTTGAGTGTGGATGTTATTTGAGCCAGTGTAGCTTGTCTGTCGGTCAAGCGCTGCTTGTCATGGTCGCTCAGCACTCGTGGTCGGCCAGTGCTGTGTCCACGGTGGGTGGTAATTCCGTTCATGAAATATTGTCGGTACACACGTGGCACAGTTGATCTAGGAATTTTGAATGTTCGCGTCACTTTAGAAATTTGATGTGCCGTCCGTCTAGCACCGTCTACCACGCCTCGTTCAAACTCCAATAACACGTCGGCTTACTGTAATTCTATTGGCGCTGGTTTTGCCTGATTCACGAGATTAGCCTTTGTAACTGATAAAAATCGTGGCGTACGTCGAAGCTATTATACGACGACAGCGCCATTTAAATACACTGCTGGACAATTGCTAAGGACGGATCATAAACGGCTATATAGCGCATAAAAAAATAAGTGTGGTTGGATGCCAAGTGAAATAAAATAATGTCAGAATGCCAGGACATTACAAGAAAGACGATTTATTGTGCTCTGAAATCCTGAAGGCTTTGGAACGTGTTCAAGGGACAAACAGGCCATTTTGTGCAGAATACGTAAACATGAAAAAAATGCAATTACCGTCCGCAGGCGTTCCGGCGTAAGATGTCAATACGGGATATGGCCACCATGGAGGGCGATGCACAAGTCCACACGTCGTGTCATGCTTTGCACAACATTATCAAGCAGCTGTTGGGGTAATTTATCCCATTCCTCTGTCAGTGCACGGATGATAGTGTCCTTGTTAATTGGAGGGCATTGGAGACCAGCAAGACTCCTCCCTAAAGCATCCCACACATTTTCAATAGGATTCAGATCTGGAGAACGTGCTGGCCATACGAGGCGTTGAATATCCTCGCTCTCAAGACACTCCTGGACAGCGACTGTTCGATGACATGTTGTGTTGTCGTCCATGAAAATGAATCTATCACCGACAGCACCACGGAACATGGGAACATGAGGTAGCAGAACATCATTAATGTATCGTTAGCCAGTCATAGTCCCAGTTGGAAGCACATAGAGGGACGTACGGCCATTGATCATGATGCCAGCCCATACCATGACACTACATGTCGGATATCGGTCCCTTTCCTGTATGTTTGCTGGACAATATGCAGTACCACTATCACGCCAGATCAGTTGTCGTCGACAATCAGACGATAGACTGTATCTACTCTCATCTGAGAAGAGGACAGCAGACCAGTCGTTATCAGTCCAATTGCGATGTTGTTGGCACCATTGCAAACGGGCAGTACGGTGACGTCTGGACAATGGGATGCCCACAACAGGATGGCGGGCGTATAGTCCTCCTTCATGCAAACGTCTGGCGACAGTTTTTCGGGAGATCCGCTTGCCAGTAGCAGCCATAAACTGATTTGCTACCTCACTAGCTGTGCTGCGCCGGTGTCTTTTTGTTGATAGCACTATATACCGATCTTCTGCAGGTGTCGTACTGCGAACACGACCTCCCCCTGTTACGTTTGCTACACTCTCCATTTGTTTGAAATGATTTCCAAAGCCTTGAAACAACACTGTGGCTGACGTCGAACTCCCTGGCAACATCTGTTATTTTTCGCTCTTCTTCAATCTTGTCAATAATACGACCACGCTTAAATTCATCTAGGTGATGTCGGAAAGACATACTGAAAATTGCAAGTTCGTCAATTGATTCTTTCCCTTTCAACTTTGCGTTTGAACAACACCGGTCAATACGCGTCAAATCCTTTATATCTCTTATCAGCGCTATGAAGTCACGAACAAGTTCGGCAATCCAAAATTTGCATATGCACAACACGTCTTACTGTATCCCGCACTTATGCTAATTTCCACATTTTCCTGCCTTCCATTTTATGGTTGCTATCGTTGCTATTGTCATCCGTCCTTAGCAATTGTCCGGCAGTGTATATACGTAATGCTATTCCATGAATTTCGGCACTTCAATGTATTTCGCATTCGGCGTTTAACTATTCACAGGTTTGGTTCATTTTTAATTATGAATGTCTGCTACACCACTTTTTTCAATAAACATGTCATCTAAATAAATGACGACCAGAATCCTGGGAACCTGTAGAGTTCAAAAATTGCGATAGGTCAAACACTTTGTAAGTAGAATTATTCGATACCTTCTTCAAGGCAACAATTATTTTCTTCAGCTGTATCCCAAAATTATGCTCAAATATAGACAGGACTATTAATATAATTGATTGCTCACATTTAATATTAGGCAGATGTTGTTGATTCACCTTCCATTGAGGGGAAAATCAATTCGAAACCTTATTTTTATGTTATCTAGTGATGAATCCAATAATCCTGTCAACATAGCATTCGTTTCTTTGTGAAGTATTTTGCGGTAAATAAACAACAACGGTATTTTGAAATTTATGTAAAGCAGGTATGTATCATGGAAAAGTAGCACAACCGGGTAAAAACGTCTCAAGTTTATTCAAACAAAAATAACTTTCTCTAATTCTCTTTCTTTTTCTTGGTCAATGATTCAGTCAGAAAAAAAAAAAGATAAAAATTAAGGGTCTACTCGCGTAGGATAGTCCGGACATCAAACTTACCGTTTCATGTGTCCTGACATCAATGTCCGGAATCAACCAAAAACCAAAGGCTTCCTGAAGAGACAGAATACCATTCATGAAAGCTCGATAATTACCGAATGACTTAACGCTCTAGACGATTACCAGCCTGGAGGTTTCTGGGGAACACCCGTTGGGCGTAAATCCCAATGCCAGACATAAGTAATACTTTTGCCGCCATATGAGTGTTATACCGTTATTATCATGATCACTCTGCTTTCACTGTCTGTCCATCAATCGCAGTTTTACCCAGAATCTCCTGTTCCAGATTTATCCAATATAATGATTTTTTTCGAATATAGGTAGTCGTTTAAGAAAACTGAAACGTGACTCGTAATTCCAAAGCATGAAATACGAAACGTCAGAACTCCCCAAAATACACATGCAGATAATCATAAAATATATTTATATTTTAAAAAGGAAACATTTGGCACATATACGTATAACTGTTGAATAAGATTATTTTGTAAAATATTTCTTTTATTATACCAATTTGTAAAAGTATGCTGCGTTTTAAGGCACCTCCCATAGTTGACGTGAAATTAAAACAAGAAAGATGACACCGAATTTTCGGGTGTAATAAGCACGTCTTTTGAATCTGTTCTGACGCAAATTATATTTATCAAAGCTATTCAAAGTCAGTGGAACCGGTATGGAAAACAATAGATATGACGAAATAAAGATGATTTTCAATCGGGGTTTTAATCCCTCAGATATTGGTGTAAACAGAATCGTGAGCTTAAGAACTCTTACAAATAGAGATATCGACAAAAAAAAGATCTGACTTTACGTACCCTGGTAGGAAAACCATGCATTATTTTAGAAAGAAAGTATTCTCAAAAGGTTTATCTACATAAGCGGTATCAGTCGAAGAAAAAAAATTAGTCGATTTTCCAGGAGCCCAGATTTTGCAACAAATACTTCAGAAGCAGAAATTAGCGCTTATGACCCCTGGTGGCTAAACCATTCTTTACCAAACATTAGAAATTATGTGAAAAACATTTTCCATAAGGTCTTGTATGCAATACCGGAATAATTTTTCAAATTAGAGCTTTAGGAACTTAAATACCGCAGAAAACGCAATTTACCTTTGTGCCCCCTTGCGGAAAGTCGATGAGTTACTTAAAAATTTTGAATTTATAGGAATAACATTTCGCATCGGAAACACTGTCTAACAGAGAAGGAATTTTTCAAATCGTACTCGTAGAGATATTGACAAAAATAAGATGTACATATACGCTCCCTGGCGTAGAAACCACGCATTTTTTCAAGAAGAAGATTTTCCTAAAAGGTTTATCGACAGGAGTAGTATCAGTCAACAAACGACATTTTTTAAATCGAGATTTTAGAAGCTCATATTTTGCTGCAAATACATTAGAAGCGGAAATTAAGGCTGACGCCACCTCGTGGCCAAACCATTTCTTACAAAAATTAGAGATTATGTGCAAACGATTTCCCATCAGGAGCTGTACGCGGTGCAGAAAGAAATTTTCAAATCAAAGATTTAGAAGAAGAGATATAGGGGGAAACGCAATTTTCATTTACGCCCCCTAGCGGAAAGTCTATGAATAACTTGAAATTTTAAAATTATATGAACCACATGCCACACTAGAAACACTATCCAACAAAGAAAGAATTTTTCAAATCTGACTCCCAGAAGTAGAGATATTGACAAAAACTAGATATACATCTACGTCCCCTGGCGTAGAAACCATACACTATTTTAAGAAGAAAATGTTTCTAAACGGCTTGTCGACAAGACTAGTATCGGTCAACAAAGGACTTTTTTCCCAATCGAGAATTTAGAAGCTCTTATTTTGCTGCAAATACAACAGAAGCGGAAATTAAGGTTTACGCCACCTGGTGGCCAAACCATTATTTCACAAAAATTAGAAAGTATGTGCAAACGATTTTCTATCAGGAACTGTATCCGGTGCAGAAAGAGATTTTCAAATGGGAGATTTAGAAGCAGAGATATAGGGGGAAACGCAATTTACTGCTACGCCACCTAGCTGAAAGTCTATGAATTACTTGAAAATTTTGAAATTATATGAAAAACATGTCCCACGGAAAACACTATCCAACAAAGAAGGAAATTTTCAATTCGGACTTCTAGAAGTAGAGATATTGACAAAAATAAGATGTACATCTACGTCCCCTGGCGGAGAAACTGTGTAATATTTTAAGAAGAAAATATTCCGAAAAGGTTTATCGATGTGAGTGGCATCAGTCCACGGAAGAATTTTTTCAATCGATATTTTAGAAGCTCCGATTTTATGGCAAATAATGCAGAAACAAAAATTAACACTTACTCCCCCTGGTGGCTAAAGTATTCTTTACCAAAAAATTGAAATTATATTCGAAAGATTTTCCATGAGGAGATGTATCCGCTGAAGAAGAAAAAATTCAAATCGGAGTTTTAGAAGAGGAGCTATCGCGGGAAATGTAATTGACTTTTACGCCCCCTAGCGGAAAATCTATGCATAATTTGAAAAAGTAAGAATATCTAAAATACTCTTCGACATAAATGGAATCGAAAGATAAAAAAATTGAATCGGATGTTTAGAAGCAAATATGCGGAATAAAACGTATTTTTGAATTCGACATCATCTGCATTAACGCCCTCTACCGGCGAAATTGTAGATCGTAAAAAAATAACAAAATAAAGAATCATTATTTGCATATTTCGAGCTTCCATAATGCAAAAAGAATTTTTCAAATCGGACTAATAGTTGCAGAAAAATCTTGGGTATAGACGGACGGACTGAAGGACAACCCGATAACAGAAGCACGATCTTTTTCTACAAAAGACGTGCTAAAAAAATCGATATGGAGTTTAAATTCGTTTATCCAAAATAATGCAAGCACAGCGCTAATTGCGTCAGAAGTTTTAGTATTGACAGACCATGAAGTATATATTGTGATTGTCAATGAATTTAAATAACAATTTATTGCTTGAATTTATTACAAGCTTTCATAATTTCATACAAAAAATGTATTATTAGTAGAACATAAAGTGAATTTTTGTTATCGTATACCATAGTTTCAATGCATTATTTTAGGAACGAAAGTACCGCTTCAAGTACAAATACCTTATAAAAACTTGAAACAGAAGGTCCTCTGCAAATTTCGAAGATGACAATCTGATTTTTGGCGTAAATGTGACAAGGATGGTAAGTCAGATAATATCCGAAAACTTTGAAAATTTTCATCGTCCTGGAGCGAGACTCGAATCAGCGTCTCCCAGAAAGCGCGTCTCGGGTTGCTTCGACTAGTGAATCCTGTAATGGTTATATTGAAATTGATCGAAATCTGGAAACTTTGTCTTTCTGGGTGGTGTAGTGGTTAGCATACCCGGGAGCTTTCTGGGAGACGCGGTTTCGAGTACCGCTCCAGGACGATGAAAATTTTCAAGTTTTCGGATATTATCTGACTTACCATCCTTGTCACATTTACGCCCAAAATCGGATTGTCATCTTCAAAATTTGTATCATATGGCGTAATCCCGTATCTGTTTTATGATTTATCTGCTTCTCAGGGCAAACACGGGAAAAGATTCTTAACCTCCAGATTTGGTAAACATCAATGCCGGTTGCTTCGACTAGCGAATCCTGTGATGATTATATTCAAATTGATCGGAAACTTGGAACTTTGTCGTTCTGGGTGGTTTAGTGGTTAGCATACCCGGAAGCATTCTGGGAGACGCGGTTTCGAGTCCTGCCCCAGGACGATGAAATTTTTCAAGGTTTCGGATATTATCTGACTTACCATCCTTGTAACATTTACGCCAAAAATCGGATTGCCATCTTCAAAATCTGTATTATATATCGTAATCCCGTATTTCTTTCATGAAGGTCCCCTGTTTTGTCAAAATTAACCTGTATTTTAGTTGGGAGAATATAAATATACCATAATCAATGTAAACCATTATAAGTCTACAGCTGAGTGAAGATCTCCCGAAGTTTCTTCCAAAGCAATCTGTCTTAAGATAGTAGCCTCTCTGTCACTGCCACATCATTATGATGTAGATGTGACAAAAAATGATGATATTTCTGGTATCTCCAAAGGTGCTATTGAGTTTTTTACGTTTTTTATACATGTATTTGGTCAAATACACTCACGGACAATGAAATTTGCCCGCCACGAAGAAAACATCGGATTGAACTGAAATTTTATGGACGTGATGATACAGATGAATGACAGACATGATGGCAAAAACAGAGCTGCATGACATTTACAGAGGGATCTATGGCACGCAGCCCGGTCACCTTCAATAGCGCGTCGCACCACCTCGTGCGGCAATACATGCTGCAATACCGCCCGGCATGGAGGCGAACAGACGCATGATGTCGTCATGTGGCAGAGTGGCCCACGTGTGGGGGGCGGTGTGCTCCAAGTTCCGGATAGTGCGGTACGGCGGCAGCAGGGTTTCAACTGGTCCCGCAAATGCTCGATAAAGGACATGTCCGGGGGGCGGCCATGAATGGAAGTGACTGGACATGACGTAGGTAAGTTCTGGGCAACCCTAGTCGTTTCCGGGAGGTCATTATACTGTAAGTATAGCGCACCTGGAATCCCAGCCAGCAGTGGAAGTACATGGGGCCGTAGGAACTCATCCACATACCGCAAGTCCGTCGATGATTCACGTACCACTACTAGAGCTGATCGGCTTTCGTAGTTTATGGCTCCCCAGACCAGAATACCAACAGCTGGGGAGGTGTGGCGTTCGATTGTAACATTGGGATTGTGCCGTTGACACGAGGACATTCACACCCAGACACGATGATCATCTCTAAGCAAACCGAAACGGCGCTCATCGCTAAACACCACACGTCATCGGTCTGTGGCGTTCCACGTAGTTCTTAACTGGCACCATTAATAATGGAGCTGGCGATGTTCCGGTGTTAATGGCAGCACACGTAAGGGTCGCTGCGTTCGCAGATTCGCTTTAGCGAGGCGTCGAAAATGGTTAGTGGAAGCACAGGAGCTACTAGATCTGCCTGTATAGCGTACCGTGTCCCAGTGAGAGCTGTTATGGTCTGGCGCACGATATGTCGATCCACTCTACCGGTGGTCCTCCTAGTCCGTACCGAGACGTTCCACCTTGTGGCAGTGAGGTCTGGTGTCCACTGCCCCGAACACAGTCGATCGGTATGGTCAGAACGATCCACTTAGCTGGCAATAAGGCGTGCGACCACCCTGCGAATTTTATCTCGATGATAGATTCTCGTCGGCCGGTGCTTTTCCCTTTCATGGGGCATGGACTACACACCGGTTTATGAGGTTTCCGGTCGTGCTTGAAGTGCCACCACAGGGTGTGTGGTCATGCGCAATCGCACCAAACGTGGATCTTTGCACACCAGCACGCACTTTAGCGATTTGTAAAATTTCGCGGTTGTAGCGCGTTTTCTTCTAGGTGCGCAAATTTTCCTGTCCGTGAGTGTATTCAGAAATATTCAGTGCACATAATGGCAGTCTCTTCTGAACTTAATAGTGCGGTGAATGCACTTGTAAAATCAATTCATTCCGTTAAATATTTCGAACGAAACAACTTCTTTTAAAGCGGTTCATAAACTTAACATATACACAGAGTTACAAAGAGTTATGTGATTAAAACATCAAAAAGTATTAATATAAAAAACAAATGAAACAAAGTAATATGAAAATTAACATATAAAGATTTTTTTTCCTTAAATACAATCAGGTACCAATACTCTGAAGGAGGACCAGCCTGTTCCCTGCAAACAATGTCGTTATTCGCCTGTAAGCTAAATATTTCTACATCCAATTCACGGAAGCAGCAAAAAGGCTTATTGAAAAGATTACGTAGACTAGCGGGAACGCATATTTTACTTTCACATTTTATCTAATTCTTTCGTAAAATTCATTTGCAAAGGAAATGAGTATTCATCTTCATAAGACATTCCCAATACGTTGCTATTTATGGCAATTTTATCTTTCTTCCATATAGATCTGTACAGCACAACAACCTTTGATATCATCCCGGCATGCTTTCGAGTTCCATCAACGCATCTCCCATATAATCTTTGCCTAAGCTTCGAACGCTGGCCAGCTCTGCGCGATATCGTGATTAAAGATCGGCCAATAGAATGCAGCAAGACAATGCTTGTTATTTCGTTATATCTCCGGTATGTCATGCAATGCATGTGTGTCCTAGCGGGGAAAAGGTAAATTGTTTTTAAGCCTCCTTTTTACTCAGAGTGCAGGTGTTCTTTTAATGTAATGCGTGGAATTGGAAGACGTTTTTGGATGAAATTGCTACGGATGAGGACATGGGAATTTTGTGTTGTGAACAGCAAGAATTCCTTCCAACGTTAAGCCAAAGTTGAGAGGATGACTCTGCATAGTTCAATCTCTTTGTTTCGACAGTTTAGGTATCGGAACAATCACGAGACACAGATTATCTGCGCACCCGTTCACCTGGTACGTGGTTCCATAAGCGTCATATTCCTTTTGCTGGTTATAATGTGTATAGCAGTTATCTTCAACTCAAACATAAGCAAACGCAGAAAAATCAAGAAATGTATTTGATAGACCAAATCCTAAAATAGTCTGACGGGAATAAAGAACTTCATTTGGCACACAACATCTGGCATATTTAGCACGACGAAACTGTTGTCTTTCCTCAGAACATATCTTTGAGCTGTTGATTTGCATGGCCATGCAGTGCGTTTCTATTAGGTAATTAATGTTCCGGCAGTATTCTGGTTGAAAGATAAGTGAAATATTTTTTTTGAACGAAACGTTTAATTTCCATCATGAAAAACTAAACGTTTCGTTCAGAAAAACATATTTTGATTTGTGATACCGCTATCATTCCTAAAAGTCCTTTTAAGTGCGAGCCAAAATAGTTACAAAAGGCGATAGATACAACATTCATCTTCTGCCATCAATCGGCCGATCTGTGGCAGCTTAAAGAGTTAAAACAGGTAGTTACAGATTCAAATGGAAGGGTTTTCTTTAAACACTGAAGTAACAATCAGAATGGCACAGTGCACAATGGATCGACGATGGCGCACGACACACTGAAATGGTCAGTGCTCAAAGGATTGTTTTTTTTGATTGGAGGTTTAACGACCACCATGAGCAACTCAATGGGCTATAAGCAGTCGCCCGTCCCTAATTTAGGGTCACTGGTTCCAGGGAAGGGAGAGAGCCAGTGCCGTAAGACAAACACAACATCCATGCCTGAATGAGATTCGAACCCGGACCCCTTACGGACGAATGATCAGAGGCCAACGCCTTAGACCACTGCGCCACCGGGGCGGCCAAAGGATTTGCTTCTAAACACTTGGATATTTAGTGAAAACGAGAAAAATACCGATAGAAAGTTATTTAAGAAAGTTACATATAACTCATTGCCTCCGAGAGTACTGGAAGTATTTTATTTTAATTTATTAAAAAAAATCTTCGTGTGAGTGCCTGAACAAAAAGAGCAGAAAACGGGATTAAGAATAAGATGTTTTCTGGGAATCCCAAAGCAATGTTGATGGGGCATTCAATCCCTTTCTAACTTGTTACCTAAACCATAAAAAGTGATCTTGGTTGAAAAGGTTAAAGTCACAAACACTACACAATTTTGTTGTTACGTCACAAATCGGATTTTGTTTTCAGAATTATCACACCATGTCAAAATTTCATTAATACTTTGACGTTTTTGATATAGGTATCTCTCTATTTTTTTTTTGCAACAAGTGGACGGTCGTGTGCCATTCTTTTGATTGCATGTACAGCTTTACGCATCTGATATTTGTAAACGACATTGCGAAGTTTCAATTTCCGGTAATTACCAAAATGGAATTTTTGGAAGAATCAGTAATCTGTAAAATGAAGTCCATCGTTTCCAGCCGAAAAATGTAAGTTTCGGCCATATTAATGCAATACATGGCATTGAGTAATGTAGAAGCACTTGCCAGAGTAAAACAGATTCAAAGACATTGCCAGAAATACTGAAATATACATTTATGAAATCCTTTGATTTGATGATACGGAGTTTAACTTTAAATTTCAAAGATGTAAAATTAAATGCTTAAGTGCTTAACTCAAAGTCTCTTGCAATTGTCCAAAATATTGTTGCCCACTGAAAGGCGAAATTGTGTAGGTCGATCAATGAAGGCAGTTAAATACACTCGTCAAAGAAGTTTAAATAAATATTTTTTGAACTACTGTATAAAACTAAAATTACTTACGAATATTTATTGTGATTAACATACACAATTTCATACCGTACTACCTGCAAAATTTCTATTTATAAAAGATAATATTGCAAGACAATTAACAAAATAAGATTTCTTTTTAGGTCAGTGACATATCCAACAATGTTTTAAAAAGCATTAACGAATATTTAAAGTAATTATACGAAATTTAGAACACTGAGGCAAGTAAAAACATGTCGACGCTTCACAGATTGAGCTGAAAATTTCACACATCATCAGAAAAGTATCGGTCAGCATCATAGTTGATCTTGTATAAACTTCCAACATTTTGTATATTCATTTAGCATCCTGTCTAGGAACTCCTTTCAGAAAAGGGAGAACATATTTGTTGTAAATATGAAATTTTTCAGCAAATAATGAAGCTTCCAAAATGCCAGCCGTGAAATTTTATTTAGGGAAGTAAAAGCGCAAGACACACAGCATACCTTCCACCGTATCTTTCTACACATTCTCAATAACACATACCAGCGAACTTTTCTACAGATTCCCAATATTTCTTTTTATGTAAAGCTTTTCTAACTATGATTACATTAAGAAACTTCATTATATCCATATAGATATAACGCAGGATTTGGAAATGCGTTTAGATATTACTGGTTGCCTAGTGAATCATGAAATTGAGATAAGAACGGAATTATCCATGTGAACGACTTGATTTTCTTTTATAGCCGGCGAGGTGTCGTAGTCGTCTAAGCGATGGCTTCTGACCGTCCGAAAGAGGTCCGGGTTCGAATCCCGTGAGGCATGGATGCTATGATTGTCTTGCGGAATCGGCTCTCTTCCTTCGCTTGAACCAATGGCACTAAATTAGGCGACTGCTTATATCTAACTGAATTGCTCACGGTGGTCGTTAAACCTTCAATAAAAAAATTGGATTTGAGCAGTGATACTTCTGTTGTAAACGCATCGAGAGTGTAAGGGGTTCTCTCCGAAAACCTTTGATTCATCAAAATCAGGGCAATGCGCAATTACCATTACTCCGGTGTTAGTGATAGAAGTTTATGAAGAGCACGTTTTTCCTTCTTTTCAACAGCCATAATGAATATCGGTAGCCTAAACATTATAGCATTTACCCTGCCAGACGTAGCATACGGTGACCTGTTTTGGCAAACTAGCTCTCCTCGATATATATCATGATTTAGCTTTACGCATATGTATATCACGAACAGTTTTTTTTTTCTATATTAAATATCCCGAAATGATGCACTCTGAAACATATGATGATTTTACGAAATCAGGCACTCGGTGAGATTGTATTCGTACCGATTTATAATTATAGAATAAAGTTCATACCGTCTAGGTACGTTAGAAATATTTTATTTTTCGCTAAAACACACTATCGCTTTCGAAACTATATCGTTTCATCATCAGATGTAAAAAAATTGTTTTTAACGGTGAAACACTGTTCAGACTAATTGATCATGTTAGCTGTCCAATAAAAGGAAAACATGTAGAGCGGAAGTGTTCTGGACTCTATACTTTAAGTGCGTGTGTTCAAATCGTCTGCAAATATCGTCTCACATATTCCCATTCCGGAGAGTCCTGGAGATCGTGCTAGCCTGGAAATTCCTGCAGAAATTATAGGCAATATCGGCTGGTTCTCTTAGTGTGAGGAAGGGCGTTACTTTATAGAAACTGGACATCAGGGAAACCCAACAAAATGGGCTGCATCATTTTATCGGCGTATCCTTTTTCTTTTATAACCCCCTTGAGTTGGAGCGGTGAACCCTTGTTCAAACTGTATCGACCGAAACTATGACAGGAATTTGAGGGAAAATATGAAACCCAAGGAAGAAATCAAAATAAACGCGGTCAACACGACGAATTCACACCCTCAATGTATATCTCCTATAATGAGATCAAAGCTAGACGCATACCTAAGACCAATATTGTTCCACTCGACCCGCCAGGTATGCCTGGTTCAGCACAACTGCCACCTTGAGCGACGATGTTCTGCTCTGAATAGAAAATCTAATGAATGACGACAGCGAAAACCTGATTCATCCAATCTAATGTGCACGGTTTTTGTCGATACAGAGATGATCACAGTTTTCTGTGCTTGTCGTGGAAAGAAGGACGCTGTGACCCGTGTGGCTGTTACGTTTGCCGACAAATGCAGAGATAGAGGGGATCTCTCGTTCGACTAAATGCATCAATCTACTACGGCGATGTCGGTTACTCTCGTCCAATAACTCTCGATACATGCGACGTACAGTTGTTGCAAACGAATGCGCTTTCGCCTTGATGCGAAGCGGTGACTAACCAGAGACACGTAGCCCTGTGGTGAATCCTCTGAATAATGTGTTTTGTGATGATATGAATCTGGATGAAGGCGCCCAGTCAGCATTACACCTAAAGTGTATTCGTCACAGATGTCATTTCGATGTAAGTACTCCACACACGCAAGTGAGAAACACAAGACATAGTTGCGCCGAGCCTTTTTGCGTCGTATCTCTCTCTCACCGATCATGCTTTGGTTCGCAACTTTAATCATTTACATAACCCACCTATAGGCACGTACAATTAATTTGCATGGCTGCTGATCCAACTGTTTATGGAGTTTTATTTCTATGTCGCGCAGTGTAGATAATCCGATTTCAGTGAGAGGAAAAGTGTCATCCGATTGAAACTTTTACAAAAAGTAATTTTTGAAAAACGCACAAAATGATTCACTTGAGAAAAATGTGGCACTTTTTACTGAAAAGCATTGTGCTTTTCACACGTACAAAAACAAGAATTAATCTTGACCGTGCAGGTTAAAATTAAGACCAACACACGTGCTGAATTCATAAATAAAAAAAACTGTGTAGCTCTGCGTGTTTAGCGTTGAGGACAACGTATGTCAGACTCGCGCTGAAAAATTGCAAAACCTTAGTTATACATTTTTGCAAATTTTAAACAGGAGAAAAGGTGCCGCATTACATTACGTCTTTTGTTGAAGAAAAGAAAAATATATCCAGAATTTTTGTTATTACTTAGAAGGAATAGTTTAAACTATAAAATACATTATGGAATGCTGTCTGAAATCAAAACCTTGTCTTCTAAGAAAGTGGTACATCATGAAATCAACTGTAAAGTAAATTTCGGTGAGGATCTCATAAATCTCCGCATCGTTTTCCCCCGGAAGCGGGGTGAGCACAGAGATTAATCCTCAGAAGTCATGTAAAACTCTCTCAGCCAATCAACAAAGGTAACGGCCTCAACGTTTCAACTGAAGAACACATACTACCGTGCTGACACATACATTTCATTTAAAACACAATAATAGGAACATCTGATATTGTACGTATATGAAATATGGAGGGGGATGAGGTCACAAAAAATTTCTATTTTGATATGTTATTTCTAGGTATTGTAATGCTAAGTCTAAACAATCAAGATTAATAGTGTTAGACAAATTAGAGACAAATTGATTTACATTAAGCATCAAGACAAAGATAAATGATAATTTTCTATTTGTGTTAGAGTAAGAATTTTTTTAATTGTTTTTATTATTTCCGAACATGAAACATAAAACATTAAATGTTAACATGCGGTTGACTATTCCAAAATGTAACAAAAAATGCTGTATTAACAATTTATCTGTTGAAGGGAAAACACACGAAATCAGCGTTCCGCTGCTTATTCTATACTATGCATGAACTCCAAACAGCTGACACAACTCAATTTTTTTCCAGAAGAAAATAGAAGTAATGCGTAGTACGCACACACCGCGGGACGTAATGAGGCAGATGGTCGCGAGCATAGAAGAGGCTCTGAAACAAACGGTTGTCACGTGACCAAAAGGGTGTGACAACCGTTTGTGAAATTTGAAATAAGCGTTGTGAAATATCTCCAAGTTTTTTTCCGGAAGTGAACACTGTTATTATTCTTGTGATTAAAGTCTCTTAAAAACCCTTGTTGCATTATGTTGTCCCGTCAAAACTGCTTTATTCTGGTGCCAGTTTTGTGAAACTAATTTAAGTGGGTGGAATTTTAAATTTGTATAGGGTTTAGATTACTCTGTCTGTGGAACTTATAAACAAAATATGCTTGCAGTAGTAAAAAATAATAAATAATTACAAATAATAAGCTAAAAATTGTTTTATATTTGTTACATGACCTTAGTAAGAGACATTAATTTTAGCCCCTATTCTTCTCCTCGCCAGAGTGTAAGGTCATTAAATTTTAATAGGATCCACGCAGAACGCGTGATATAATGAGGCAGATGGCGTGACGACTCATCAACATATCAATCGCCAGAGTGTGGCTTCATAAGATTTTTAAGCATGGGAAACATTAATAGGAAAACGCCATGACACTGAAAACGTGGTAACTCGGGTGGTTATTTAACCCACTAAACGAACTTTTCATAGTCGAGACTAAGCTAAACCGTTTTCTAGTACCAGAAAACGGTAGTTTAACCACTTTCAGAAAAATTTTAGAGCCGTTTTCAAAATAAAATTTACATAGATGCAAATATACAAGATTTTCTCCATAGTATGGGATTCTTACCACACAGAATCTGGAATATAAGCCGAATAAAAGGCGAAATTGAAAAAAACATGACAAATTTTGAAAGTACGGAACACATGTTGTATTATATTCATATTTAATTTCATAAATACAGAATTGAAAGCTATTTGAACTTTTGCTTTGTGTTACAGTAGGAAATATATTTATTTTTGCTGCATTGAACTCTGAAAGGTAATTAATTATTGCTAAGAAAAACTGCTTCTAATACACACCTAAACTAATATTTAAAATTGCTGCACGTACCTGAGGAAAATACGTGAACCTAGATTGAGCAGGAAGAATACACGGCAACTTTGAAATTACCTTAATGTTTCACGTAAATCAAAGAAACCTATATATATATTTTCTTCCATAGATTCATAAACATTTCAATAATTCGTTAACAACTGAAAAATTGGTATATTGGAGTGAAGTTTGCAAGAAAATGAAAGGCAAGCAAGATAAGTTTTTGGGGTAAGGTCATTCTTTTAGTTAAATCTTCACCGATAGAGGGCGTTGTAGCGCATTCCTCGTGTGAGAGATATTTGCGAATGAGAATCTAATAAAACGCAGCGTATACCGCGGCAGCTCATAATGAACGCTTGCATCGCCAGACGTTGTTGCGAACAGAGTTGGAAGGCTTGTTGCTGTGGTGGTGGCTTTGGTGGATAAGGCAATGCCACTGAAGTTGTTTTACGTAGACGAGGAACGGACAGTGCAAACTTTCAAAATAGTTTGAACGTAGGAAAGGGTGACGGAAGTCGAGGTGCTATTGCTCCTGCCAAACTACAATCTCCAGCACGACGTTTCGAAGAAATTAGAAGTTTGTCAGATCACACCATGAGAACAGTGTTATCAGAGACCCATAACAGCGATGTAATATCGTAAATGAAAATAATAGTGGCGTAACCGACGAGCAGTGAAAGCAAGATATTGTTTTTTATTTTATTATTTTTTCTACCCTTCCAATATTTCTTCCATATCCTACAAGTTATTTGTTAATTCTGATGAGGTAATTTTTGAAAACACCCTTTTAAGCCAGAAACACATGTCATACCAGAAACACATGTTATAATTATCTAGGAGGTTCCGAGATCCAAGTTGAAGCAAAATGGAGATCAATTATAGAAATTGAACTTAATTTTAAGTAATAATTATTATTATATCGCATTTCTTCAATATTAAACTAAAACCTAAGGAACATCTTTCTTCACTTTCTAATGTTGCCCAGTTTATTTACAAAACATATTTATTATATTTAACGGAAAAAGTTAAATACCTTGTGTATGGAAATGTAATTTTAAGATAAAAACCAGTTCACGCTGCAGTTGAGGATCACTTACCTAACATGGAGAAACGAGTATTTTTTCACGTAGGAAATCCAGTTTCCCTTATTTTTTGCAATCATTAATACTTTGTACTTGTTACTTTATGATCTGTAGGGCCAAAAAAAAAAAAAAAAAGAGAGAAATAGAACACTCTTTGAAGACAGATCTATACTAGTAATTTATATCAGTTGTCTCGAGAATGAGAACGAAATTTTCTCCTGCTATTTTTTCAAAGGCATTAGAACTCATTTTTGTGGACCACTTTTCCATGAATTAGAATGGGAAATATGACGTATAGATCCAGTTGCATAAATGAACTGGATGAGTTGAAGGATAATTCTAGTGAAGTCTAATACCCCATAATAAGACTACAGTTCCCGCTGAGAAAATTGAAAAATAATTTTCAATTTCACTTCAGCATATTAAAAATACCTGGTAAGGAAGATTACACTTTTACTGATTGTGGAGCTCGGCAAACACAACCGCACAACTAGTGCTTTTCCCATTACGTCTGAAGCTGATGGTTTCAGGATTGAACCCCGTTGTACAGTTCTGGAATTACACCATTAACTAGACAGATGAATCAGTGGATTATTTTGATTAAATTCAAAACCATCTTATGAACAAGATTTTACGCTTCAATGTATTCACTCACCCGAGATTATTATCTGTAACATTTTACGCACGTTTCTAGTAGTGATGCTCATAACGAAATAGAAATAATCTTTTCATTTACTTATAGAAGTCCCTTGAAACAATCTATTATTTCGAAATCATTCGAATTAAAATAACCTCTGAAGAAAGCTCTTGATTGCTCCTACGCTGTCTCGAATCAACGACTGTGTTCCAAAAACGAGGAATATCAACCAATCTTCGTTCCAATTCTTTTCTGCAAAATCGCTCATCTCTTCTCGACAATTATCTGGGAGGTTCCGAGATCCGAGTTGAACTCTGAATATTTTTTCTTGTGTTCGAATGGTCTCGAAATATCACGGAAACATCTCTTTCTGGTGCTTCTAATAATTTTGGACATTCTGGGTTATTTCTTCCTTGGTTAATTAAGGTATTCGAAAGTGTTTTAGTGTATTCGTGTTTCATTTACCGCTTGTAATTCCATACTTCTGGTAAGGAGACGAAACCTGTAGTTAAATTTCAAAACTAAAAATTATTCGAATGAATATCTCGATTTCTCAAAAGCAGAAGTCGGCTCTGGACGTATCGCGCTTCGCGCAGATAAATTCAAAGATCAGAAATCATTTGAATGATTATTTTGTATGAATAATTCGATTACAAACTTCCGGTTTTTGAATGTAATCGATTATGCCCAACACTAGTTTAAAATCTACCTACTGAAATAGCATTTAAAATACGAGAAATAAGGCAAGTTTTGGATTTAAGTAGAGACGAACGTTATTTCACTACTTGTGATTTGATCAGTGTTATCGAAAGATCACAGGTAGCGCCTGTAACTGAAAACCGTGAGCAACAGTGATCGTCTAACAAGCGTTCCTCACTCTGTCATAGCTACCCATCATGCTCTTCGTGACTTTTCACAGCTCCGTTTTAATTGTTAGCGAATGAATTTTGCTCCTGTAGCTGTTAGTTGTTACTCTTTATCTCCTGTTGCGATTTGGCAGCTGCCTCCTCTTCGTAATTTTCTAACAGCGTTGTTTGTGAGCTCACCGTTACGTCGTTCTCTCAGTGAGTATGGTTCAATTTTTTTTAATACGGAGAAAATAGTGAATTGTGAACGTTACTTAGTAAAGTTTTAGTAGCTTCATCCATTTCAAGGCTGATAAACAACAATGCTGCCTTGTTTCTTTCAAAGTTGTAACATACCATGTTAAGTATAAAATAATAGTGTATTTTTGATAATCTGAATTCAAAATTTAACTAACCGCAAAAAACGTATAAAAGAATTACACATAGTTCAATTGAAAAATCCGTAAAAACTTCAGCAAAATATCAGGATTAGCCCTGAAATACGTATAGAAGTTTAAAACATATAGCTCATGATCCGCTGCATATGACAGCAACACACATACACACACTCCCACCGTTCTTCTACGTGATTCTACAATTAGTTAGTTTATTGGTACACAGAAGTGAAGGAACAGGTCCTAAACTGTGATTCCAATCACTGTTACTTTTGAGTAGCAGTCACATTTAGTGCCGTGATCACCAAGTAGCAGTTAAGCTCATCTCTTGATCAAAGTTGAGTATATTTTCAATGTAATTCCTACCAAAAGGCGAAATGATAAAACGCAATGCTTTAAAGGTGAACTGAAAGTGTTTATACAAAATACATATAAATAACTTTTTTTTCACATATTAAACTAAAAATTTAAAAAGCCCTTTTTTTCATTGTACTACTATAATTACTTTGACATGGTGATACCCAGTAAGAGTGATATGCAAATGTTATAACTAACGTCGGTTCAGTTGAGAAATAATTTTTTAAATGCAGAAACAGAAAATGATTAGGAACACCTGTCTAACAGCGACGTAGCATTAAAGGTACCGTTTCCTTGTTGCAAGGATTCAGCTTGGGGCTGATGTTCCCCTTTTTTTTTTTTTTTTTAATTTATTACAGTGCCAATCGGACGGGTGGTGCGCGAATGTGATGAAAGATTCACTAGTGGTTAAAGCAGAGTCAAGTTTTCGAGATCAATTTCAACAACCGATATATGTACGTCCGACTGACTCATACACTTGTAGGCTAGGACCCCAGACAAAGCAGGGCTCCGTTATTGTAAAACCACTGGTTCAATAGACCCATAAATTCGCCTCACCCTCCACCATATACTCCATCCCACAATACAACAGCTACGCAAGTCAAACTACACCATATTTACTCTTTGTCTTCTTTTTTGTGTGCGAAATGATAATATCAAAATTTCTGAATGAGTATAGGAATAATTGTGGTGTGAACTATTGGATGAAAGAGTATAGGAACAATTGTGGTGTAAACTAGTGTCAAATTAGCAGATTCGCATAATTTCCTTAGTAAATAATATAGCTTTCCTCCCAGGAAGAAAGTGACAGAGAGACGGGTGTTTATGTCTCAAACATCCCGATGGATGACTGTAAAGGTCTATAGGAATGACTAAGCAGTCAATGTTTGCCAGGCTGCGGTACGTAAAAGAAATGTAAAAATCAACAACATAACGCTCATCACAGCTCTTTGAAAAGAAACTCATCTCAACGATGAGATGATTAGTTTCCAGGACGTAAATGTGTTTAATTCCGTATACCACCCGAATTGAAACTTAGCAACACTCACAAAACAGAGTGTACGTAGCGATTCTTTTCGAAAGGACTTGCATTACATATTCGATAGACATCCTAGAAACTTTTAAGTATTTTATTTTCTTACTTATCACCTAAATATTTCCAATTTACATAAAGTTTAAAGTTAATTCATTTTATGTGTGGCGGTCCTAATTCCAACCCTAGCCCGCTCCCTGCGTTATAGTGATTACAGAACAGCCGATAGGGGGAAACAAATTAGTGATAGCGTTACAGTGATAGTTTTTACAGAACAGCCGATAAGGGGAAACAAATAAGTGATAGCGTTACAGTGATAGTGATTACGGCTCAGCTGATAGGTGTAAACAAATTAGTGATAACGTTATAGTGATAGTGATTACAGATCAGCCGATAGGTGGAAACACATTAGTGATGGCGATATAGTGATAGTGATTACAGATCAACCGATAGGTGAAAACGAATTAGTGATAGCGTTACAGTGATAGTGATTATAGATCAGCCGATAGGTGGAAACAAATTAGTGATAGCGTTATAGTGATAGTGATTACAGATCAGCCGATAGGTGGAAACAAATTAGTGATAGCATTATAGTGATAGTGATTACAGATCAGCCGATAGGTGGAAACAAACTAGTGAGAGCTTTAGAGTGATAGTGATTGCAGATCAGTCGATAGGAGGAAACAAATTAGTGATAACGTTACAATGATAGTGATTGCAGATCAGCCGATAGGTGGAAACAAATTAGTGATAGCGTTATAGTGATAGTGATTACAGATCAGCCGATAGGTGGAAACAAATTAGTGATATCGTTACAGTGATAGTGATTACAGATCAGCCGATAGATGGAAACAAATTAGTGGTAGCGTTATAGTGATAGTGATTACAGATCAGCCGATATGTTGAAAGAAATTAGTGCTCACACCATTTTAGTTCGCGTTTGCTTGTACTGCGTGTGTGAGAGTTTTCTAGCTGGAGACCGTAATTTGTTTCGACGAATTTTTTAACTCACTATGCAAGTGGGCTTTATATTTTCAGATGAGGAAATGGAAGACGCTTTTGGATGAAGTTTTTAGGCACGAGGATACATGCATTTCACGGTGTGACGGCTCGGATTGTTTCCGACGTCTAGAAATCCCGAGGGTCCCCCAACGACTCCAAGAGTAGATTAGGGGACAATTTCGGACAATTGAGGCGTGAAAAAAGGCATACATGTTTCGGTGTAGGGATGCAATTAACTTTCCTGAAGGCAACTACTGTAAGAGCCAGCCAAAATAGTAACGAGAAGCGATCCGTAAACAGCTTACGTGCACATCTTTCAGCTCGGTTGACAGATTGCAGTGCGCCAGCCTTCATTCCTGTATCTCGCAGAGCGGGGAAGATTGCAAGAATATTAAGTATGTGAACCTTTCTCGTAAGTTTCTCCCGGATAGATAAGAGCAGTATTCTTTCTCGTTAAGAAGCCTGTAGGTTTTCGAAAACTTGGAAATGTCAGTTGTTTACCGCAATAGAAAAACTGACCTTGAAATGAAATGCAAATCTTTCAAGAGTGTTTAAGATGCTCTGTCTCAAATCTATAATTTTGGTAAACGAGACCAGGATAATAAAACCTTTTTCTTCATTTTTTTCACCGTTTTTGGCTTCTGGATATTTTTTCCAGAGATATAATTATGTGCACTAACATGGACAACTTCTGTAAAAACCAAGGACCTTACGCTTAAAGGTAGTAGTGTTTTCACCAACATAATACAAATTAAATGTAACGTCATCTGCAACATAGCAATAAATTGTGCTGCACCAGTGTGTTGATTTGGAGAAGTATGCTGAAGGAAGAGATAAATACGTAGACGCTTTCGAGCATGAATATACATAAGTCGAAGCATGCCAGTACCTTTAAATAAAACTTATGAATCTTCCATGCTTATTTTCGCCCACGTTTCTGCTTTTGTAGCCAAATAACCTGTTAAAAAGTTGATAATAAAGAATTATTTTTCATATTTCGCCCTATAAATGACTACATTCCGTTATTCTGAAAGATTGTGGAACACCCATGCCTCCCTTTGGCGCAGTGGTCAAAGGTCTGGCTTCAGACAGTTCTGTTACTAACCTTATTCCCACGGATAAACGAATTGCTCTAAATTTCAGATTAGTGCCTGCATTTAGCTCTTAAATTTGCTCACGGCAGTCGTTAATCCCCTTGGCCTAGAAAATAAAGAAGTCATCCGTTATCAAAGAAATAAGACGGATAGAAATCATGTTATTTATGAAAAGTCTTGTTAAAACAGCGGTCATCAGATTACAATGCACTTTTTCCAGGAAAGCGATTTCTTTATTTTTTCATGTGTTACACAAACATGCCTTCCGAACGAAAAGAGAGATTATATGTACTTCCTTATTTGCTTTACGAGATGAATAATCCGCCGCTTTTTTATGTGATATGTATCACAGCTGCGGATAAGACCAAACTATTGCTTGGCATTGTGCGCTGCTAACATTTGCCCGTACATAGAGTGCACATGAATCGTATATTTTTCATGTTTCGGTGTTTCGTAGGACAAATACGTTGTTGGGAGTAACACACACCAAACAGTAATTCACAGCAGTAAAGAAATCAGAATACAGAGGCAGCATCGTAAGCGGTACAACAAAGCATTTAGCTTTAAAAGTTTCTACGACAAAGAAAAATATGTATTAAGGTTATTGTGCTTCGATACAATCCTGTTTGTGACCTAAATGTATATCCCACGAACTTTCTAGAAGATATAGTCATGTGTTTGTTTTTCTTACAGAAAAAAAAAATAATAATGTTAAAACGCCATAGATATTTACATTTTTGAATTAATATCTACTGAACTGTTATCACTCTTTCATCATAGCACTTACTCATCACCTGTTCAACTGCGCAACTAAAACCAATATGCCGATTCGTTTTCTAACTGGTCCGCGCCGCTTTTGAGCTACGCAATGGAATACAACAGAGAGATTCCTACCCTGGCTGGACACAGTACTGGAACTATCACGCAAGGACAGATTACCATTCTCAATTCCCCCTCTGTTATTCATCAGATCCGTTGATTTGTGAATCAATAAGTTATTATTTAAGTCGATAATTACATGTAATGGAACGAGCGCAACGGAAATGGATTTTTTTTTAAATATCTGATTGCTTTGTAATGTAACTTTTTTTATGCAATAAATGTACCTTAGTTTTTACTTTTCCGTGGAGTCCGATATGACAAAGATAAAGGTTTTCTAGATGTATACATACAAAACTTCACTGTAATCAAAAACAATATATTACTCTGACACACCTGATGGGTAAATGCAGCTACAAAACAGAGTTTGCTCCTAAGGTCTTATGGTGTACATCTTTGACAAAGTTATTCCTCTGTGATTTGTATAACATAGTTTCTTCTTGTTGAATACACCGTATTGCATTGTAACTGACAAAGAATAGAAACAAATGATAACTATGAAATCTTCATGCAACTTAAGAATAGGGTTTTGTTTGCTTTAAAGTTCATCAGGCACAATGCGCAATTCAATGGTCTCTAACAACGGCTCTTCCTTAAAGGGGGCTACTTCCAGGAAAGAAAGAATCGAGATCCGCGAAACAAGCAATCACCCATACATCTGTACATCTTTTCAGATGTACAGATGTATGGTGATTGCTTGTTTCGCAGAAAAGTAGTAATGAAAAGCAAAAAATAGGAAAGTAGTAATGAAAAGTAACAACAATTTGGAGTTAGAATATATGCAATGCTAATTGTTGGAATCCAAAGCTGGAGAAAACTGTATCTCATACTGTGATCTACTTGGTTTCTTTAACTTCTGTTTTGTTTTGTTCGACGTCTCAATAGACGATATTTTAGAATATTATTGGAAGAAACTGTTTCCGAGCTATAAGAAGGCGTGCAACGTATCATGCGCTAGCAAATGTTGAAAAAACATGGTGGATCGTCATCGCTTTTGACTCGCGATGTGCTGTAGCATCTAACTCGCGAATATCCCGATGATCTGATCGGAAGATGGCGTCAGCTTTTATGGACAGCACTTTCCTTGACTTGACATCTCTTGATTTCTTCTTTTGTAAAAATGTGAAAACCTCGTTTACGGGACACCACCCGAAGACCTCAAAACACTTTTAGCCAGAATACGTGCATCACATCATGCGGTGCGGCAGATGCCTGGCGTATTTTAGAGAGTGCGCTAGAGTCCTTTCGCCGTTGCTATGCTTGAATTGTATGCAAACAGCGCCACTTCGAGCGCCTTGTGTTATAACCTTTAGTAAGATAATGTAATCTTTGCTTAATTTTTTTGCACAAAATAAGATTATTTTATTGGTATGTTGTCTGAAATGTAGTTCCTTACTTTTAAAGTCTCATATTGAATCAAGATTACTTCCGAGAACATGGGTTGCTATTCGAATGTTGTAGTATTCCGACACTATATGCGCTTCTTAAAATTGTAGCTGGCAACTTCAGCGTTCAATTAATTTTGAAATTTATTTTCTGAATCCGCGCTAAGAAATGTTTGTAGTAATTAATGCTTCATTTAGGAGCATCGTAAATGCAAATTTATGCAAACACACTGCATCCCACACGACAAGCAATGCCCCGGAGGGAAATATTGCAGTACTTATGTTGATAATGCGACATCTGTCGAACTCCCTGATGTGACTGTTCGACTGCCTCACCCGGCGATAAGGTATCCTTACCCACTACTGACGAAGCACTGACAGGCCAACTGAACCACGCAGAATTTATAAACTGTAGCCGGCCAATTTCAGGTTTGTAAAGTTGCGGGTTCTGATTCGCCTACACGTGGTGCACACGCACCTCGAAAACCTGTAATGCCGAAGTGGTGATTACTTTTTTTTTCATTCTTACATTTGCACATCCTGCAAAAATCAAAGTTGAAACGTGTTGCTGTTTCCGATGATGTTCTGTTACGTGCAGTTAGAGCAGACTCCCGATAAACGTGTCGTAAGATAGCGGTAGCGGTAGGTGACAACAACACGAAAATTGTTCGGCGTCTAGCTGCACTGGGTAAGGACAAAAAGATGTATTCTCCGAAAACACTTTGTTAACGTTTCGAGATGCAATTCCAGTAGATTGGCTCAATATAAATTCATAAGGAAGATGACACTCAAATCCTTTGCAAGCCATATTACTTCCAAACAAATGACGCCTCAGCCTTGTTCTTTACACACGGGCGATCTATTTATAGTAACTCTGTGACATAATACCCGCAACACCTGTGGGAGGTTGCATTACGCTGTGGTGGCTGCATGTCTCCACTTCTCTTTCCCGTCAGACATTTCATTTGCACCAACTCAATGGTTTAACATCTTGCGATTGCATCTTTAGAAATGCGAATACGTGTTTTTATTTGCTTTTCCCGAAGAGTATTGTGATTACCAGTGCAGTGTGAATAAATATGATTTTATGAAAAGGGTCACTGTTATAACTGATATTTCAGAACTACATTTCAAATATTTGTTTTGCTCGATAAAAATCTTTCAACGCTCGGTCCACTATATATCCGCCGTGTGTCAAATGGGCACGTTAAGCCGTCGGACCCCGGGTACTGGCCTCCAGTAATTCAAAAAGCCTTCTTCCTGCCCCTTATTACTCCGCTTTCGTGTCACTTTCCTATCGGGCACTCTAACCTAAATCTCCTAGCTTCCGATTTCTAAGGGTTGTTTAAAACCTGGGGTCAGACACTCCGTTCCTAAAATCCCCTACATATGAACATTTTTGATGATCAACCAAACCTTTAAAAAATCAGTTCCGGGAGAGGGGCACAGGCCATCGAAATTGTTTCGTATTGGCCCTTCTTTAAATACGCCCTTGGTATTTTTTATATTTTGAACATACTATTGTATTCTTAATTTACAGATTTTTATTCCAAGAACTGGAATTTCTCGTCCTGACTGTTCTGATTATGAACTGCTTTATTTTTTACCTCCAAACTTAGAAATAAATAAATAAATAAACTTTGCTGTCATTTTGGGGCTCTTGTTTGGGTCGGGGGCCTGGTGGCCCATCGTTTCACACACCACTGCCGAAGACAGAAAATATACAAACATCGCTGTTTTCTGCGATTTGCAAGTTCCTAAAATAAAACAACTGAAGAATAGGAAATATTATAAAGTAAAAAAAAAGGAGGCTCTTTCATTGCGTGTGTAAGCGAAGCCATCCTTTACTTCTGCATGTGTGCAATATCCTTCCGCGCTCACCACAGCTACTTAAGCTGGTGGTTGCCCTGCACGTGTGGGACGGTTAGGCCTAACCTGTTTTGCGGGGATTCTTCCGCTGAGACCACGGGCAGACTTGGTAGATGCTCAAGCGGTAGTCACAGCGTCATTGCCACCGCTGACTGGAATTCCGCTTGCCGGATAGACAGATAAATGTTACGTAAAACGTTTTCAAAATATACTCTATTAATGAAATTCTTTTGTCATTTTACATCATTTTTGATTTAAAAAAGGATGTACGTCACAGTTTTTTGAAATTTTTCGTTTCTGAATTTTGCACCATAATCTTCACGCTAACCGTTTTTTTTCTAATTTCGAATGCACTACCTGGATCAAGAAAGCGTAGAAGAAAATGAGAGTTTTCGCGAAAGGATTAATTTCTTTAAATCAAATGATATTAATGCAGTAGAATGTTCCGAGGGATTTCTATAATCGAATGAATCGATTATGCTCATCACCAGTTCAATGGTCTTGCTTTGAAAGCCAGTGTTTCTTTAGTAATTTGTTTGCAGTATTTTATTTAGAAAATAAATTATATAAATTACATAGCAAAACAGGTTTTGAGAATTTTGAGGCAATTTAAAATGTTCAGGAGCGCTTGTAAAAGCGCGTTATTGGAATAAGAATGCGCTTCCTAGTTAACAGATTATTTCCAAAAGTTATATTTCCTAGGAGTGGCAGGAAGTGCAACGTTTACCTACACAGGAAAACGTTAAGGTATTTTGATTAAAAATAAGTATTACAATTTGTAGATTCATAATCGCGACCACTTACAAAGAGCATCATTTATACATTTTTTTCTAATTTCACTATACGCATCTGTATTGCAGTCATCTCCATTTTTTTCAAGTCACGTATCGCATTATCAATGTTTTGAAATATTATTTATAGTAATAAGTTTTAAACTACCTTTAAATCATCTAAATATGAACATCAGCAAAAGGAGATTTAGGTTTGTCTATTGAACATTCCATTTATGGCGTTGATCTCAGTTAAATTTCACGTGCTGATACAAATGAACTCAGTGGTAACATGCCTTACATACTTGGTCATGGGATGTGGTTTCTGTTAAAAAAATTAAATCATTTTTAAAACGGACTTCTAAACAAATTGTAACTTTAAATATGAAAAAATGTTAGATAGTCCTACCACTTATTTACTAAATATATTAGACATTTTTGCCTGATTACGAAGTTCAATGAAATAAGTTGTTTGCCTGATTACGAAGTTCAATGAAATAAGTAGCTATGATGATTTCACGCATTTCCGTTGTCAGTCATGGGTGCAACAATATATAATTTGTTTTCCAATGTAAATGAAATATTTAATTTTTGGTGCGTGGAAAGTCACTATCGGTGTTACTGATATAGAGTTTTTCATATATTAAGCAACAACCATCTGTTTTATGAAAGAAATTATGCGGTATCCCCTGATTCCTCAGAATTTGTTTGTTATTTGTTTTAGTTTGTTTTTAAGTTTTCCTCAAAATAAATAAATAATGAACAACAGATTTAATGAGAAAGTCTATCTCACTTTTAAAAGGCATTGATCTATGCTGAAAAAAGGAAACGTACCGCTATTGATAAATTCTAGATGAGGTATGTTTAATTTTAATTCTTATCGCGCGAAACCTAAAATAAAAAAAATAAAGAATGACAGTTAAAAATATAAGACATACAGTTGTCAAATCATTATCGAACCTGAAATAGTTCGATTACAGGAATTTCATAATTACAATTCATTTAATTCCGAAAACAACAGATAGGAATAAATTTCCATAATTTGAAGTTTACTATAGTTTCGCTGAAAGCTGTGTTTCAGGTTCGTCAGGACTGAGCATTCTCATTTCTTGCTTCGGACGAGTTTCACGTGTGAAATGTTTCGCGCGACCATCAGATTGCAGATTGATAAGGGATTTCCATGCGCTTGATAGGTATGGCGATGAAGATAAATCATTTACCAGGTTATTACGGTTTTGAAATTTATGAAAGGCTTCTAAAAAGTCCAGGAAAAGTTTTGATTTAGGTGTTTTATACAGAGAAACTATGTCGCAGAGCTGCTGACGTAAGTTTGTCGAAACGGCAAATACAGGGAACGCTTTAAGCATGCATAGAATAATGAAGTGCAGTGTGCACGAAATGATGGGGAAAAAGACATAATAATAATCTTACGGACTTCGAACGAGAAATGCTTGTGGGTGGTCGAAGCATTGACTAGACCACCTACAATCATTAGAGAAATTGCCGCGACAGGAGAACAACGAACAGAAGTAACGAAGCTGCTTTGTTTTCATTGAGCTCCAAAAGGAGAGCAAGCCTTTGGGCTGGAAGACTTTTCTGTCTCACTTCCAGCTTTGTCGTTGGGCCGCCTGCCCACTCAAACGAGAAAAACCGCTTGTTGGACGTTATTGCTGCTTGGTAAGCTGCCTCAATTGCGAGAAAGGATTCATTGGTCAAGAGAAACTGTGATCTGTACTAAGAAGTTTTTAATCCATCGTTGCAAGAAGTTAAATCAACCTTAATTTATTTCCTTGGGCCGGAGAATCTTTTATATGTTCGGAGTTTGGTAAAAAAATTAGGCGTTAGCTGCGTCGATGTTAAGCAGGTAGAATCAGGACCCTACAACTTAATCAAACGTTTGTGTTCCATATTCTCTTCAAATTTTCTTTGCACACGATATGCCTCGTGCACTACTTTACCCATCCTGCATATTTTAGTTGTTAAGCGCTTACTTTAATGTGTTTTGATGACGTTTTGTTGTGAGAATCTGCGAAGGAACGATTTTGAAGATTCTTCTAGATATTCCTTGTCTTCAAAGATCAAAGCACTCCATGGAACACACTAAAAATTGTGCAACACTAGGAATATCTGTAGTCCTTATAACGCGCTTCCTCAAAGACGAGGGAGGCACAGAGGCACAGACCGGCTGATGCTTGTTCTATCGCTATCCTGTAATTAAAAAAGCTTCAGAGTGGGTTTCGAAAATTCCCCACATTCTAAAAACAACTTATTTTAAATCTCTATAATTACTTAGTTTAAGTACACCATTTTTGAATGGTACTACATGTTTACTTTTAGGTAGTGTTTAAGTTCACCATTTGAATGAAATTTTTGAATGGAACTACATATTTACTTTTATGTTAAAACTATATATTTAACTTTATTATATTATTATTAATTATATATATTTATGCAGAAACCTTGTTTACGACCGTCATGCTTATTAGTTCCAGAAAACAGTAATAAACATTTTAACCTACGCACAACACTGGATAAGTTATCTGCCCTGTGATAAAAAAAATGCTGCGCTATTCACACTGTGATCGAAACTAAACGCGGTGTTGCGAAAACAGTATTTACAGTGTGATTAAAAATAAAACAAATTCACTATTATCTTTTATGCTAAATATTAACGCTAAAATTTATGTTGGTTATAACAATAACAGGATTAAATTTATATTATTAAAAAAAGGCAAAATCGGTGTCATGACATTAACTTTGCTTGGTTGCTAATTATTCTGTAACAATCTAGTACAGCAGCATCATTTGGCTGCATTCTTAGTTATCATTTGCATTACTTTCCTATAGCATACATATATTTGACTGCTTTAAAGTTAACGTCTGGGTCGTTATTTCTTTCAGTTGAGTTTAAATATTTTATTTTTGGCGTACCTGTTAGTTTACCAAGACAGCCATCTCTTAGTGAACTGTTCTTCTGTAAGTTTTTTTTTTTTTTTTTTTTTTTTTTTTGTGAACATTCTCTTTATTATTATTGGTTTAACTTTCCATATAACATCTTCACTATATCCGTTATTTTTTTCACTGTGTATAACCATGATCCTTTTCGACCACATTTAGTAATTCGATTCTTCTATAATTATTGGATATACAATATTCTTTTTTCGTATCAGGTACAACTTTATTATCTGAGAAGCGCCTGGCGAAGCTTAGCCAGGCCTCCAGGAAACTCAACTCCGTGCACGCTTGATAAACAGAATTGTGAAACACATAGAGAAAGTCTTACACAACCAATTTGATTTTCTGCATAATACAGCTGAAGAAACTTTTAATAATTACATCAAAAAGTGATGATATTACAACCACCCGAATTAATATATTTATCTAATAATTTTTTTCTTATAAATAAGTGTAAGAGAAATGAAATATTTTTGTGACATATTTATGTTAAATAATTAATTTAAGCTCCAAACATATTTTATGCAATACCATTTTATTTCCTGATATACATACTTTCATTTCGTCTAGTAAAGAACCAAAATGTCCAAATGCTGTGTCGGCTTGGAAAGAAATGAAAGAATGTATATATTTTCATGTACGACAGAAGTATTGAGTAAGAACTTTTGGTTACGGTTGAACCCCACTTTTTACGTATGGTTTCGAAGATGGACAGGGGTAGTTGATTTATTCAAGCACTTCATTTGTAGTAGTGCTGTTATTCCATACATCGTAGCTCATAATTTTTCGTCCTGAAACGGATGTTTTTGTAAAAAAGGAGCTTCTTCAATTCAGAAATCGCAGTACGGCAGGGAGGTCTAGAGCATCTTGTCGTATTGCGCCGGATAATGAAATTGTAAGCCCTGACGAAATCCGCAATGAAGTATGGATACTTACGAAATTGGAAAGAGCCACTAACTGCTGAAAAGGCTAGAAACTTCACTTACAATGCTGCGTAAAGTCGACCTGTTTCGTTTAGCGTATTCCTACCAGACGTCCCCGTGACTACGTACCGCTTCCTTCTGTATTCTTCCGCCCGTTACTTGCCTTTCTCAACGAAACTTCAATTCACCGGACTCCACTTTCACTCCATCGCCGCTCCGTCGTCTAAGGCCTACCGCACTTAATCTTCAAAACCCTCGTACTCCCAGATACATACTTCGGAAAATATATCTTCTTTTATCTATAAATACTATATTTTTGCACCTTTCCCCATTATTTTTGAAGCCTGAAAAATTGTACGTCGCACTTTTCACAAACAGTTATATATCCCCGTCGAAATAATTTAGGACACTGAAGTACACGTTTACCATTTTTTCCGTTGGGGTTTAACGACCGCCGTGAGCAAACACACTGGTCTATAAGCAATCACCATCCCTAATTTACTGCCGCTGGTTCCAGGAAAGAGAGTGAGTCAGTTCAGTAAAACAAACACAGCATTCATACCTCACCGAGATTCGAACACTGACCCATGTCGGACGATTGATCATAAGCCATCGCTTAGACCACTACGACACAGGGATCCTCTACTGATTCTGTTACTTCTTCTTCTTCTTGGTTACTCAGCCCAAGCACTGGTTGTTCAGTAGTTGTACTCTGTCTCTCCATTGCTCTCTATTCTCCGACGTTCTCTTCAAGTCATAGTGTGTTGTAGTATTAGTATCTTCGAGTAATTGTGCCACAAATGATTCCTTGGTCGTCCTCTTCCTCTCTTGCCTTGACTTTTACCTACCAAAACTTTCAGAATCGGGCCTCCATGGCACAATTTATGTCCCATCCATAACATTCTTCTTCTTTTTAACATGTTGATCAGATTCCTGGGTTCTGCCACTTTCTTCAGGACCTCTTCATTAGTCTTTCTATTAAGCCAGCTTATTCTCTCCATTCTTCTATAGCTCCACATCTCTAATGTCTCCAGGATCTTCACTTCCCTCTTGGTCAATGTCCATGTTTCAGAACCGTAGAGAGGAGAGCTATTGACCTTAATATATGCCTTTAAAATTATCTTCCTCAGTTTTAGATCTATATTTTTGGATGTCAGTAGTCTTTGATTCTCTCTAAAAGCCGTTTTGCAATCCCCAATCTCATTCTAAATTCTTTTCACATATCGCATTTTCAGTAATAATTTGACCCAAATATTGGAATGATTTACCTTGTTCGATGCATTGTCTTTTAAGTTTAAGGAAAGCCTGTTTTAGATCCTTCCCTATTACCATTACTTTTGTCTCCTTTTTATGTATCTTTATTCCATAGATATCCGCATTTTGTGTATTTTTGACATCATGCGCTTCAATGACTTGGCTGATCCTGAAACAATCGTCTGGTCATCAGCAAACTTAATGGCCTTATTTCTCTCTCCATGAACCCAAACTCCTTCAGATACAATTGATTTTCCTAAGGGACAATTGTTACAATTGATTTTCCTAAGGGAGTTTGAAAACTCAGTTTTTCCTTTCTCTGTTGTAGACTAAGTTCGGATCAGCCAAATTGTTGAACAGTATATCAATTTCGAGACTTACAATTCAGGTTTATCTCTAATAAAACGGTGTTTAATATATCAGAATTAAAAGTCGTCTGTTCTATAATGAGTTCCTAAGTAAACTTTAAACTGTTGAAATACTTGCAACTATAAAATCATGGTTTTTAAATTCTAGCAGAGATTTATTTTATAGTGTTTACAAGAGATTCAGTAAAACCAGTTTAAAATTTCAGTCCCTTGAGGTTCTTCCAGTTCCACCAGGTTCGGTAAAACCTCGACGAATGTCATGCAGAAGTAAAACTGTTAGAGAGAGTTTCCCAATAAATTATAACTTCATCTGCTGAAATGAAGTTTAAGCGTAATGTCTTGCAGTACGAGTTATAACGTTTTGATGTTAGTATTATCGTATATGTAAATTGCGACAACATGCAAAAATAAAAGGGTAATCAGGTATTTTAAAATTTCATAGTGTTAACAGCTCAACTGTATTTTAATCATATATAAATAAATCCATATGATTGGTTGTTCTGCTATTTGTTCCAAACGTACGTCAAACAGCGAAACTAGAATCTGTGCACCAGGAAGACTCAGAGTTTCCTTTAATTTGGCGTACCAAAGTCGAAAAGGAATGTCCTCCAGAAATGGAAAAAAGGAATTACCATTTAAATTCGTAAAGAGGAAAGAGGAGGTTAAGAAAGAGGGGACTTAAGGAAAGATTGGGCTGATAGGGTAGGCGCGCTACCCGATGCCTCATCCGGCCTCGAACGATTATTCCAGTCGCATCTGACTATTGGGAAACCTGTGCGGTTGACTTTATTTGATATGCTTAGTTGGAACGTTAGTCAATGCTTAGTTTGATTGCTTTTCACTTTTGCAATGCTACTTTTCATCGTGTTATATAAAATGCTAAGTCGAGGCCTCCCGTTTTGTGTTTCAGAGATGAAACTACACTGCTTAACGTGGAGATATAAGACGATTCATGGGAGCATATGACGTTGGCGGAATACTGCATCTACCGGTACTGAACAACCAAAATAAATGTTCATAATTTTTTTAGAATGAAAATAGTACTGCGACTTCTGTTTATTATACATATGTTTTATTCGCAAATGTCGTGTGTCGTTTTTCTAAATCTTATTACCCTTATTTCTATACTTACAACCATTGACAGTGGTGTTTGCTATAATTTTCAGTTATTTATGGAAAAAAATATTATTAAAAAGAAGTACATGCGTTTAAAAAAAAAAAAAAAGTTTCGACTCGACATCTGCTCTCGAAATCGGTTTTCGAAAGGCATGTATGGTTGAATTCCTCGCAGATGGATTTAGTCCGTAAAGAAATGTTGAAGTTAACGTGTTTTGTTAACATGGCGAAATATTCAGGAAGAAAAATGTTCAAAAAACTGTGACGTACAAATTTTCTTAAAATCAAAAATTACATAAAATAAACAAGAAACTACACTAATATATTCATTTTTAAAAGGTTTCATGTAAAATTTATCTATCTTTGCGACACACGGACATACAGTTAGCGGCTACAATGACGGCATGATTACCGGCTGAACCCGTAGTCTTCGAAATCAGCACGACTAAGGCAGGTTGATGAGAAATATGTGGAAATGTCAAATTAGACCTACACCTCACGGGTACCAAAAAGTGACCCGATATGTATTACAAACGCTTTTTCTCACCGTACAAAGTTCGATACAGCTAATTTCATCAAAATAAAATTGTAATAATTGTCATTGTATATTTATACTTTCTTTGGAAGTAAATAGTAGCCACTGAAGAACGATTTATTCTTGTTTGGTTATTAATTGATTTGACTAGGGCCGCGGATGGCCAAGTTGTCAACGTTCGTGACTACCACGGAGAAACCTCAGGTTCAATCCCAGGCAGGTAAGAACGCTTGAACCGCTAAATATCGGCCGTGCATCAGAAGGGCACTTTATGCCATCGGATCCTGGGTACTAGTCTCCCGGTATTAAATAAGGACGTCTTCCTAACACTTTCTACCTCCATTCGGTGTCACTTTTCTATCGGACATTCTAGCTCAAATCTCCTAGCTTCCTATTTCCAAGGATTGTTTGGGACCTGGGTTAGGCACTCCCTTTAAACACATTCTACATATGATATGATCTGATCAGAATTAATTTGACTGAAAAGAACTTAAAATAAAAATGTTACCTTAATGTAAATAAATGAAAATGAATACTCAAAATACGCACATAGCCTATTAAATCCATTAATTTTTGTAGAGTAGTAAGCACAAAGTTTCGCCAAGCTTCGGCACTCCACTGGGAAGCTATTTCAAGGTAATGGTGGACATAAACTGTAGGTAATTGAAACACGTAAGGAGCAAAGATGATTTTAAAAATAACGTGGGTGACATGAAAAGCATATTACATGATTTTTTATTCCGTAATGATACGGTACAGCGCGATGTGTTTCCATTTTTTAATAACGCATGGCAAACCATTGGCAATTTAGTAGAGACCATATCATTGCATGCCAGGTTCCTGGATTAGATATCATCTGTTTCCCTGATGGCTGTCTATTTCAAATTCGTGTAAGGGACAATTCTTCTAATATTTTTCCATACAGCAGCTTCCGAACAATGCATGACTTCCCTGTCGAAGGCTGTATTTTGCATGTCTTGGTTCACACTTCGTACGTGTTCTTTACATCTAGTGTCCAAGGATCGATTTGTTATTCTTATATATAACTTTTCGGTGTTGTCAGGGTATACCAACGGTATAGCTTACGCAGTAGCCGTTTATTTCTCACATATGAAAGGTAAGATAGTGAGTCAGACGCTGTGTAGCGTACATACCCACCTTTGCTTCCCACACATGCAAGGAAAGACAGTGTGATAAAGAAAATGCGGGTGTGTCAGCCATATCGTTTTTATATCCTGACAACACGGAAAAGATATACACATATCGGAATGACAAAGCGACCCTTGGACACTAGATGTAAAGAACACATGCAAAGTGTCAACTAAGATATGAAGAATACAGCCCTCGCCAGAGAAATCATGCGTTCATCGGCCGCTCCTGTTTAGAAGAATACTAGGAGATGTGCCCCTTGCACAAAATTCAAAGAGACAGCCATCAGGAAAATCAGTCGCAATCCTCCTCATAAAACTAGGATGCAATGATATGGTGTCTACTGAACTAGGTTTGGCATGCGTTATAAAAAGATGGAAACCCATTGCGATGTATCGTATAATTGCTGGATACAAATGCATGTAATATACTCGTGATTTCACCCATGTTATTTAAAAAAATTACCTTTGTTCTTTACGTGTTCCAATTGCCTGCGTTTTTATGCCTACCATTGCCTTGAAAAAGCCTCCCAGTGGTGTGCGAAGGCTAGGAAAATCTTTGCACTTACTACACCACGAAAATAAACGGATTTAACCTTTTGTATGAGTCTCTGTTTTATCCATAGTCCGGTTTATGCATAATAACGTTAATGATAATGAATCTAAGCAAAAGTATTTGTTAATTCAGTGTCATAATTAACGTCTGTACGGCCATAAAATATGTAAAACAAATTTTTCAAAGTAAATAGCAGGTTTCGCAGGTATTTTCTTCCCAAAAATGAAACGGCAAAGAATTTCAGTTTATAAAATTTAGTCGTGGTAATGGATATTTCCGGAATTAAGGAAAGTAATGAAATCCTATAAAAATGGTTTTGAAGTCAGAACAAACGCTCTCTGCACCACAATCTGAAGATGAACCCTGGGCAAATACCACAACAGTTAATAAATGTCATTACGTTTCAAGGCTCTTATAAGAAGATTGCTCCCATCACTTTTGAACGCGAAGTCTACCTCGCCTACTGTATTTGAGTCACAGCTAAGTATAATACGATTTTCATATATCCCTCTGTGTTCACCACAATTAGTCAAACTTGCTGGGCATGTCTCATAAGTGCCGCCGCTAGGTTTAATCTTTTTCGCGGGCATGTTTCTGCTTACACCACCTGTTGCTGTGGCAGATGTTATGCGGACAATATTACCACCCTTGTCGTCGCAAAGTGCGTCTTTGCCTGTCGAACAGACAGGTATATTTTACGTAAAAAGTTTCATAATAGACTGCGTTACTGTATTTTTTAGTTTCTGTTATATCAATTCTGATTTCAAAAAAGTGTATCTCACAATTCTTGACCTTGTGCGTCCCTGAAGTTTGCATCATGTTCAACACGTTACCTGATTTTATCTCATGAAATTGAAATTCTACAATGTTTTTATAATTACTTTTAGTGCAGGTGTAATTGGAAGAATGCAATGCATTGGCGTGCTTACGTTTCTGCGTTTAAACGGAAATTTGTGCCTGTTGTCTTGCGTTATTGGTCAATTTTTGCTTTTCAATTTTGTGTAGTTGCTTGAAACAGCATGGTGTCGGCTCCTTGATGGTAACCAAAACGTTCCTGAATGAAAGGTTCAGCCATTCCAGATTCCTGCTATTATGTGCTGACGGTGATGTGACCGTGGAATCAAGATAGCACATGTAACTTCCATTTTTTGCATGAGTCGTACGTTAAACAGGAAGTGCAAATGAGGAGTGCAATGAAATAAATTTAAAATCCATCTAATTCAAATTTTTAAAATTATTATACTCATCAGGGATCTATTTATTCTCGTTTCATGAATTGATAGAAATTTTGAAAGCAAAAGTAAGTGAACTGCTGGTCAATGAAGAAATCTACACGTTTTGCTTATTGCCGGCCTTAGTAGTTTAGAGGAAATTAGATTTGCTGAAATTGAATCGAACTCACCCTGTTTAGAATAAAAATGTATATGTATTACAGCTTTGAAATCCAGATGTTTGAGATCGTACAACATAATATTTAAATGCACAATGCACTAAACATAACTATGTGAAAATCTGATGAGAAATTATCCTACATAAAATTACTGATATGTGAAAAAAAAAGTTTTTTTGCATTACTACAAAAGCGTTTGGAAAATTGTCCTTAATAACATTGTTATGCATGAGTGTTCGATTTTAAATACCATTAAGTAAATACACTTAAAAAATGTATATAGGTAAAAGTCGTGAATTACTTCGTTTTCAAAACACTGAATGTGCTGACAACGGCGTCTACGCACGATATTGAACACATGCTTGAGTGAAAGTGAATGATGAGAATAATAAATGTATGAATACTGATTAAAATATCACTCGAAAATGCACTAGCAACTTTTCTAAGACCTTTAACCAAATCATCGACTTACTCAGTTTCCAGCTCCACAAAAGTAGTAAACAGAATTCGGAATTATGCACCGACAAGCTTTTCTTTTTGTTTTTGCTTCACTGGATTTCGTGCCACTCTTCCAAGTGTCACAGTGGAATTTGCTCATGAAATAATCAAATCAAAAGTACTTACAGAGAACAATCTCCCAGCGCCAGATAACCAAACTATTTTAAGTGCCTTACGATTGGCATTTAATAGAACATACTTCGTGTTCCAAAACAGAATTGATCGGCAGACTGAAGGAGCACCCATGGTCTCCCCACTCTCCCCAATTTATCTCAGATTGTTCTATAAAATCTCGAGGAGCAAGTTATGCAAGGTATACTTTTAAAGCTGAGTCTATATCTTCATTCTATAGACGACATCTTCATCTTTTGGACACATGGTCAAGACTCCATTCACAAATTTGCTGAACCAATGTCTACAAAGGTTGATGGCATCAATTTCACTATCGAATTTGAACAAAATCCCTCTTTACCTTTTTTGGACTTGATGCTAAAAAGAGATGATACCACACCGACTATTTCATATTCCGTTTACCGAAAAGTAAATGCATTCCCTATTTTCATCCCATTTCACTCAGCACACACCCCACATCATACGCATTTTCTTCTTGTGATTTTTTAATGGGAAGAGCTTATATTCATTCCTCCAGTAAGGTGGCTAGACAGCGTGAACTTAATAAAATCTTGGACATAGCAGAAACCATGGATACTCTACGGATGTGATACACCAAATTCATAGGAAAATAAGAAGTTCCACAAGTATCACATTAATGAAAGAACAAAATATAATAACACATATTGGTTTGATTGATTACATCCCATGCGTAGTTAACATTCTAAGGAATTCTTGTAATAAATAAGGTTTGGAATTTGGTGTTACAACACAAAAAATATTATCCGTCGTAAGAAAAGGCCGTGATACAATTTCAAATGACAGCAGGCATGGGGTTTATAAAATGCCCTTGAAATCTGTGGATACAGCAGACCCAGACTATTCAGTGTACCGTTATGAAGACGCCAAAACTTAGTCCCTTACCTTTGAAATCAATTTTTTAAATTTTTAAAAGAAAATACAACAATCACAGAGGACCTTTCATTTGATCAAATGCATAACTGTCTCGACCCACTTTCACCCCCTCCCCCGGCACCATTCTTTCATCCAGTGACGTGCATCATTATCAAGGCGCATGACCACTATGTCTAAGATCAGAGGTGTTGTACATATAAAGAGCAGCAGCAGATTACGAAACCTTTCTTGAAAGGTTTTCTGCACTATCATAGGATTATAACTTTAACCTGATGATGTGCAAGTCGCTGGCAGGAAAGGTCTCGTGTGATGTTTTAACCAATATTGATACTTTTGTTACTATTTCATTGCGTAATTAAAGTTATTCTCATCATTCACTTTGACTCATGCCTATGTTCAATGTCGTGCGGAGACGACATTATCAGCACATTAAGCAAATAAGAAAGATGACTGAAATTAAGAAATAGTGATGGAATGGAATATACAACTTACGTTTAAAGAAAAAAGAGAGCAACTGCAAAAAAAAATCCATCATAGCTCTTGAAATATTTACAGCTGAGCATTACCTCATCCTTCTCTTCAGGAGCCGTATGTGAAAGAATATGATTGCTCTTATGTGAAATGTGGTTATCTCAACTCGAATGTCTGGATATTTCTTACATATAATATAGCATCAATATTTTAATTCGAAAAGCCTTTCAGCACGATAAGATATATTTAATAGTACAGTCTGTACTAAAAAATAGACATTTATAAGGCACAACAACTTACAAGATCTTTCAAAGCACCATGTGCTCCATCGTCAGGTATTTCAATATACATAAACAAAACAACGGATAAAAGCAAGAAGCAATTTCAAATTACGCGAGCACGTGATAACAATAACGATGTTTACATTAAATATAGTAGAAGTTTTGTCGTGCGTTAAAGGGTTTCAACAAATGATACTATGAATTGCTATTACATATGCGAAGAAAATATATACACACAGGATAATTAATAAGTTGACATTATTCGTCAAACTGTAAATGAATTATTAGGAATTAAGTGTTGCTGGATAGGAGTATGCTGTTCTGGCCGCATTAACATGGCCCAAGGCACTGGAACGAAACGTGGAGTTTCTTCATTACAGCAGTCAGAGTTGTGCGATAATATACATAAACTCTCAGCGAATCGAAGAGATCGCTTTGTACGATTTGAGCTCAGCACACTGGCATTGGTCCAGTCTGGTCGGTAGATACCTCTATTAACTAATCGTGCAAGAGAGGTAGCATCAGAGTTATTAGTAATTGAGTACTTGTGCTCATATATTCTTGTTCGCAATGGGCGTGCAGTGGATCCAATATATGCAATTGCTGGATCTTCTGGCTCAATAGGAATTAAGGGTATTTTGTAAACCCCATGTCTGTTGAGTGTGGAAACTTGGTCACGGTCTTTTTGCACGATGGCTCGAATACTTTTCGTACTTTCACCAAACGCAATGTGGTGTTTTTTGCATATGTTCTTTAGTATTGTAGTGACTTCAGGTATATAGTCCATAGTGCCAACATATTTTGTAATTCTGGTTTCCCTTTGTAAGGTACTTTTGTGTAGACATTTCACTGATCGAGCAATTTTTTCAACGATCGTTTTATGGTAGCCATGCGCCATCGTAATCATCTGGATATGATTTAACTCATTTCTTCTAGCCCGGATATTGGAGGAGTGGGTGAAGGCTCTTCGGACCATGTACTCTATAGCTCCTAGTTTTTGTTTTCTTGGGTGCGATGAATTATGCGGAATAATAGCAGATTGTGTTTCAGGCTTTCTGTACACTGAATATGATAAACAATTGGTATCTGGGTGTCTTTTTAGTAATATGTCCAAGAATGGAAGAGTATTATCATTTTCATGCTCAATGGTAAAATTTATGGAACTGTAATGTTTTGAGAGCTCTTTTAGCAAACTCTTCAATTTTGTTTTTATGATGCGGCCAGAAAACAAGTATGTCGTCTACATATCTAATGTAGAGATCAGGCTTAAGTTGGAAATATTGTAAAACATTGTTTTCTAGGTCTTGCATTAACAATTCAGCGAGCACCCCTGAAAGTGGGGAACCCATCGGCGCACCTCCAGTCTGGCGGTAAATGGTTCCTTCATACCGGAAGAATGTGTGTTTTTGTACAAAACGTAGAGCATTTATAATTGCTTGGATTTCATTAATAGTATAAGAATTCAAAGCCAATAGACGGTTCTCAATAATGGAGTGTACATCTCCAATCGGCACATTGGAGTACAAAGAGACAACATCGAGTGATGCCATAGCAAACGGCTTTCCCTTTCGTAAGAATGGCTTAATGTTGTCAATAGCCTTAACAGAGCTATTAACTGAGTAGGAGGAACCTGTAGTTAATGGTTTGAGGAATTTTGCTAGAGCACGTTCGAGCTGGCGGGTTGGGCTTGCATATCCTGATAGAAGTGGGCGTACAGGAAGACCCTACTTATGAGTCTTTACTTGGCCAAATAACTCAGGTATTCGAGGGCCTATAGTAGGGTATATATCCTTAACAACATTTGCAGGTAAGCCTCCATGGTTTCTGAGTTTTGCCACTGCTGATACTGTAGATGAGGTTGGATCCGAAGATAGGATCTTGTGCGGTATACTCGCAATGGCATCATTCATCTTATTAACATAGTCTGCTTTGTTTAAGATGACAATTTGTTGCGTCTTGTCAGCTTTTAAAATGGAGATAGTTTCATCAGACTTCAATAACTTCAGCTGTTTAATCTCATTACAAAATTTACGGTCATCCGGTTTTCTAGACTTATTGGCTAACTTTTGTACGGATTTTGCCAGTTTATATCGTACGTGTTCTCTTTCAGTTTGAGGAATGGTTTCAACGATATTTTCCATCTGCGTAATAAGGTGACATTTATTAACTTTGTTTGTCGGGTAAGCAAACTTTAGTCCTCGTTTTAGAGCCTCAGACTGTGTGGGGTTAAGGACTAGGTTACTCAGGTTTAAGAATTGTGTCTGATATAGACCATTTGCATTTTTGCTCATATTCGATGGTTCTCGTTGAGATTCCACCTTGTCAGCAATGAGATTTCTCAGTTTTCTAATGTGTCTTTCTTGCATTGTAGCAACTCTCTGAAGAAGTTTAGACGTAAATAAAACCATAGTTCTATCTTGAATAATAGGGTGAGTGCAAGCCATAAAAGTTTTGTAGGCAGAATACGTGTTACGTTGCAGAATATTTATATAAGACCGCTTTCTTCTTATTTCGGCCGTTAGTCGTTTATATTCTGCTTTTTGAATAACAGTTCTATCGCGTATAGAAACTATATGGCATCTTATCCATAAGTACTTAGGAATAACTTGAAGGTCTCGGCAATTTATTAGAAAAGCAAGATGGGCTTCTTCTGTTACCAGGCGTCGCTTGCATTTGAAGAACATTTTTGCTTTCTCATCCGTCATTACAAATAGTTCGAAAACGAAGCAAATGTAAATAGAAGTTTTACAAGGCGTTAACTTTAATAAGAAAGCCTGAAACACAATCTGCTATTATTCCGCATAATTCATCGCACCCACGAAAACAAAACCTAGGAGCTATAGAGTACATGGTCCGAAGAGCCTTCACCCACTCCTCCAATATCCGGGCTAGAAGAAATGAGTTAAATCATATCCAGATGATTACGATGGCGCATGGCTACCATAAAACGATCGTTGAAAAAATTGCTCGATCAGTGAAATGTCTACACAAAAGTACCTTACAAAGGGAAACCAGAATTACAAAATATGTTGGCACTATGGACTATATACCTGAAGTCACTACAATACTAAAGAACATATGCAAAAAACACCACATTGCGTTTGGTGAAAGTACGAAAAGTATTCCAGCCATCGTGCAAAAAGACCGTGACCAAGTTTCCACACTCAACAGACATGGGGTTTACAAAATACCCTTAATTCCTATTGAGCCAGAAGATCCAGCAATTGCATATATTGGATCCACTGCACGCCCATTGCGAACAAGAATATATGAGCACAAGTACTCAATTACTAATAACTCTGATGCTACCTCTCTTGCACGATTAGTTAATAGAGGTATCTACTGAACAGACTGGACCAATGCCAGTGTGCTGAGCTCAAATCGTACAAAGCGATCTCTTCGATTCGCTGAGAGTTTATGTATATTATCGCCCAACTCTGACTGCTGTAATGAAGAAACTCCACGTTTCGTTCCAGTGCCTTGGGCCATGTTAATGCGGCCAGAACAGCATACTCCTATCCAGCAACACTTAACTCCTAATAATTCATTTACAGTTTGACGAATAATGTCAACTTATTAATTATCCTCTGTGTATATATTTCTTCGCATATGTAATAGCAATTCATAGTATCATTTGTTGAAACCCTTTAACGCACGACAAAACTTCTACTATATTTAATGTAAACATCGTTATTGTTATCACGTGCTCGCGTAATTTGAAAATGCTTCTTGCTTTTATCCGTTGTTTTGTTTATGTATATTGAAATACCTGACGATGGAGCACATGGTGCTTTGAAAGATCTTGTAAGTTGTTGTGCCTTATAAATTTCTATTTTTTAGTACAGACTGTACTATTAAATATATCTTATCGTGCTGAAAGGCTTTTCGAATTAAAATATTGTTTAGCGCACGAAGAATCCTTATTAAAGTTAACGCCTTGTAAAACTTCTATTTACATTTGCTTCGTTTTCGAACTATTTGTAATGACGGATGAGAAAGCAAAAATGTTCTTCAAATGCAAGCGACGCCTGGTAACAGAAGAAGCCCATCTTGCTTTTCTAATAAATTGCCGAGACCTTCAAGTTATTCCTAAGTACTTATGGATAAGATGCCATATAGTTTCTATACGCGATAGAACTGTTTTTCAAAAAGCAGAATATAAACGACTAACGGCCGAAATAAGAAGAAAGCGGTCTTATATAAATATTCTGCAACGTAACACGTATTCTGCCTACAAAACTTTTATGGCTTGCACTCACCCTATTATTCAAGATAGAACTATGGTTTTATTTACGTCTAAACTTCTTCAGAGAGTTGCTACAATGCAAGAAAGACACATTAGAAAACTGAGAAATCTCATTGCTGACAAGGTGGAATCTCAACGAGAACCATCGAATATGAGCAAAAATGCAAATGGTCTATATCAGACACAATTCTTAAACCTGAGTAACCTAGTCCTTAACCCCACACAGTCTGAGGCTCTAAAACGAGGACTAAAGTTTGCTTACCCGACAAACAAAGTTAATAAATGTCACCTTATTACGCAGATGGAAAATATCGTTGAAACCATTCCTCAAACTGAAAGAGAACACGCACGATATAAACTGGCAAAATCCGTACAAAAGTTAGCCAATAAGTCTAGAAAACCGGATGACCGTAAATTTTGTAATGAGATTAAACAGCTGAAGTTATTGAAGTCTGATGAAACTATCTCCATTTTAAAAGCTGACAAGACGCAACAAATTATCATCTTAAACAAAGCAGACTATGTTAATAAGATGAATGATGCCATTGCGAGTATACCGCACAAGATCCTATCTTCGGATCCAACCTCATCTACAGTATCAGCAGTGGCAAAACTCAGAAACCATGGAGGCTTACCTGCAAATGTTGTTAAGGATATATACCCTACTATAGGCCCTCGAATACCTGAGTTATTTGGCCAAGTAAAGACTCATAAGTAGGGTCTTCCTGTACGCCCACTTCTATCAGGATATGCAAGCCCAACCCGCCAGCTCGAAAGTGCTCTAGCAAAATTCCTCAAACCATTAACTACAGGTTCCTCCTACTCAGTTAATAGCTCTGTTAAGGCTATTGACAACATTAAGCCATTCTTACGAAAGGGAAAGCCGTTTGCTATGGCATCACTCGATGTTGTCTCTTTGTACTCCAATGTGCCGATTGGAGATGTACACTCCATTATTGAGAACCGTCTATTGGCTTTGAATTCTTATACTATTAATGAAATCCAAGCAATTATAAATGCTCTACGTTTTGTACAAAAACACACATTCTTCCGGTATGAAGGAACCATTTACCGCCAGACTGGAGGTGCGCCGATGGGTTCCCCACTTTCAGGGGTGCTCGCTGAATTGTTAATGCAAGACCTAGAAAACAATGTTTTACAATATTTCCAACTTAAGCCTGATCTCTACATTAGATATGTAGACGACATACTTGTTTTCTGGCCGCATCATAAAAACAAAATTGAAGAGTTTGCTAAAGAGCTCTCAAAACATTACAGTTCCATAAATTTTACCATTGAGCATGAAAATGATAATACTCTTCCATTCTTGGACATATTACTAAAAAGACACCCAGATACCAATTGTTTATCATATTCAGTGTACAGAAAGCCTGAAACACAATCTGCTATTATTCCGCATAATTCATCGCACCCAAGAAAACAAAAACTAGGAGCTATAGAGTACATGGTCCGAAGAGCCTTCACCCACTCCTCCAATATCCGGGCTAGAAGAAATGAGTTAAATCATATCCAGATGATTACGATGGCGCATGGCTACCATAAAACGATCGTTGAAAAAATTGCTCGATCAGTGAAATGTCTACACAAAAGTACCTTACAAAGGGAAACCAGAATTACAAAATATGTTGGCACTATGGACTATATACCTGAAGTCACTACAATACTAAAGAACATATGCAAAAAACACCACATTGCGTTTGGTGAAAGTACGAAAAGTATTCGAGCCATCGTGCAAAAAGACCGTGACCAAGTTTCCACACTCAACAGACATGGGATTTACAAAATACCCTTAATTCCTATTGAGCCAGAAGATCCAGCAATTGCATATATTGGATCCACTGCACGCCCATTGCGAACAAGAATATATGAGCACAAGTACTCAATTACTAATAACTCTGATGCTACCTCTCTTGCACGATTAGTTAATAGAGGTATCTACCGACCAGACTGGACCAATGCCAGTGTGCTGAGCTCAAATCGTACAAAGCGATCTCTTCGATTCGCTGAGAGTTTATGTATATTATCGCACAACTCTGACTGCTGTAATGAAGAAACTCCACGTTTCGTTCCAGTGCCTTGGGCCATGTTAATGCGGCCAGAACAGCATACTCCTATCCAGCAACACTTAACTCCTAATAATTCATTTACAGTTTGACGAATAATGGCAACTTATTAATTATCCTCTGTGTATATATTTTCTTCGCATATGTAATAGCAATTCATAGTATCATTTGTTGAAACCCTTTAACGCACGACAAAACTTCTACTATATTTAATGTAAACATCGTTATTGTTATCACGTGCTCGCGTAATTTGAAAATGCTTCTTGCTTTTATCCGTTGTTTTGTTTATGTATATTGAAATACCTGACGATGGAGCACATGGTGCTTTGAAAGATCTTGTAAGTTGTTGTGCCTTATAAATGTCTATTTTTTAGTACAGACTGTACTATTAAATATATCTTATCGTGCTGAAAGGCTTTTCGAATTAAAATATTGTTTAGCGCACGAAGAATCCTTATTAATATAGCATCTTTTACGAGCCAATACAAGCAAATATTATCTGTAATCACGAATAAACACGTATCAGAAAAATATTTAGAACAAATTGTTACAATTATTCTTAACCATTATCGTTTGAATTTCAGTTCAACTGAAAACCTCACTCAAACATATGGGAAATATTTTTTGACCTTTGACCTTTGGTTATCTGACTATACGATAAAGCGTAGGCAGTTTCAGTGAATCAAGCAATTAAAAAAATAAGAATGATCGCTTTTGAATAACTTATAAAAACTCAGGTGCGGGAAAACAACTGTCCACACTGTTTGTATTCACCAAGTATGTAAAATACGTCTTTAATTATCGAAAATTACATGAATAGGTGGACTTCTTGAATGAGTCTTGTGCCCGACAAATTCCTGCATGACCTTCTGTTTTCAGCAAAACGTCATGCGCAAATCAGAAATAAGGAGATTCCAACTGCGCAGTACAAATGGCGATCCCTTTTCTAAAAAGCTTCGATGTTCCTGCAGCTGAGGAGAAATCTGCGAAACGTCATTCTATTGAGCAATTTGTGAATAACATTGTTTTCATTCCTTTTGCAAAGAATTTGTGATGTATGGGACAAAACGCTGTTGTTGGAAGTTTTCTAAATTTGCAATCCTATGTAATGCTTTCAGAGTTTGTTTCGTTTTTTGGATGTTCAATGTCGTTTCCTTTTTTATTTTCAAATTTCCGGAAACAATTTTAACTTGTTTTGAACTTTTTTGAAAAAGTCCAGAACAAATTTAAACAACTATCTTTTTGTCAGTGTCGTCTGGTATGCCCTTGTCGACAAATGGTTTAAAAAAATGTCTTGCAAAATGGATTTTCAGTTAGTTTGCTGACGTTGTAACAACAGTTTGTTCTATTTCATTGTTGTTTTTTCTTCTCGTTACTTCTGTGTTGGTAGTGTAATCAGCGCTGTCAGTCCCTTTATCAGTGGGACAAGTTTTGCGTATCATCATTTGCGGTGATTAATCTAAATCTGTGTGCGAGGTGATTTTGTGAACTTGTTTTTGATTTTTGATTTCTAATTTGTTTTAGGCCGGTCATGCAGTACTGTGCACGATTAATATTTTGATGAATGTCAGGTTGAGCTGGGAGAGAGGAGACTGTGTTTTTAATGTGAAAATATTTGCTGCTTTTACTTGGAGTCTTTGGCTCTACCCTGTGGTAAGAATATAGATGTGATCTGAACTTCAGAAGGAAAGAGGTACCACAGTGGTGTTATTGATTTAAGGCCAGTAACAACGTAGTCGGACATTATAATTAGTTTAGAGGTTACCGGAAACTTAAAAATGTCTATACTAATGAAGGAGTTTTATGGTGAACTTTTGCAGTGCAACCATTTTTCCTCAAACAGGATAAGGTTTGTTCTGTATGTCGACATCGGCTGAAATTAGATTAATTTCCATTTCGCGATATTTTTAATTAACGTTTTTTACTTTGCCGCTGAGAAATGTACATACCTAAAGATAAAAATTTCAGAAATTCCGGTATATCGCGGAATGTTTTCTTCCTTTTTCCTTTTTTATGGAAACATTAAATATTTTCTTTATTTAAACAATAGAATTTTTTTTTGATTCGAGGTTTAACGACCACCGTGAGCAACTCAATGGGATATAAGCAGTCGCCCGTCCCTAATTTAGGGTCACTGGTTCAAGGGAAGGGAAAGAGCCAGTGCCGTAAGACAAACACAACATCCATGCCTCACCGGGATTCGAACCCGGACCCCGTTCGGACGAATGATCAGAGGCGAATTTTGTTTTAAAAAATACATTAATTCAAGTCACGAGTCTCTACCGCTGCTTTTTTTAGTTCCCTGTATTGTGAGAAACGTTCTTTTAAATTCATAAAAGCTACATTGTGAAACACTTGGTGTGTAAATTCTTTTACACACAGAAGGTCAATATAACAAATGAAGGGAAAAATCAAGACGTCAATGTGCCGTGTAAAGAATTTTGAAACCCAGAGCGTTACCACTGTCGGGAGAACTAGCACAAAGAATGTAGTGCTATTTTGTGCTGGCAAGAAAGAGATACCCGATGCGCTAGAACATTCTGCGTCTGAGATACGGATTTTGTTTGTTTAATTGAATTTCGAAGTGGACTGGGATATGCAGTTTAACGGGATTAAGCGTATCGCAGCTATTGTAAATATCAAGCACAAAATTCGAACAAATTGAAATTTTCATCGCATTTCTGTTATTCGTGCTTATTACGATAATCCTCTCCTACTTCAAGATTTATTTCATTCCCCCACCCCCAGTTCTACCATTTTATAGTTATAGATTCGAATTTTAGTCCATGCTGGTGAAAATTATAATAAGAAAAATAAAAAAAAGTTTCTTTTAAAGTCTGGTGGCTGTACTTGGTGTCTGATTATTTCCGATTGATTTTTCTTCCCGCTTATTTCCGACTCCACCGTTAAAGGTTTATTTTTCTCTTCATTTAAAGAGCACTAAATTTAAAACTTTCAGAGAGACACCGAGAATAAGATTGGTGTGTTAGGAGCGCTTGTAATATCTTTCGGAACGGAGAATGTGTGTTCCTGTAACTGGATATTTCCTACAATTTTCTTTTATTTTTACTTATCTGGACATATTTTTTCCGCTTCATTTTGCCTCACTTTTCTTTTATTCTTTTATATCAGGACATATTGTTTCCGCTTCTTAAACTTATTCCAATTTTGAGCCCTCAAAATATGTCCACTGTGCTGCAGGAAATCAGTGACTAAGCCTCGTTATATTCACATATAAGTGCAGTATTCTGTTTGAAAAGTGAAAAATATTAATTTAAAACCCAATATCTCTTCTTCTACTTTTTTAAGCTGAAATCTTTAACTCGGAGCTAACTATTTGGAGAAGCAGTTTTTATGGAAACTGTCGATGATAAGATATTTCAGAAATCATGTCTTAATCATTGCATGTTTCTGGTGCATGTTTGTCCATGACTGTCTTCTTCCACGACAGCTAATGATTATTTAAAGATACATTTAATGAGCTTAAACAAGAGATTGCCAGCTGATTCCGATCTGAGCAACCAAAAGTTTTGAATTATTTGCAATGTACTGCAATTTGCCTTCAGGAATGCAGACCCTTCCACGAAACTAAGTAGGACAGTGAAATATTGCTCACTTTGTTACTGGACTGCACGATGATCCTTCGACTTATAAACAATCCTACCTACATTTGTAATTAATGTTATATTTTTTTTTTCATTTGAAAATATATCTTTTCTATTTTTACGACTCGTTTTGAGATATTGTGTAAATAATTTTGTGTTCAAATAAATAATTTTCCGCTCTATAACGTGCAGGTATTTATTCAGTGTAGCGTTATCTAACTGTATGTATCCAAGTGGGATAAAACGTGTTTTGAGGTCAGTCGAACATACATTTTTGGAAATGAAATGTTTTGGTCACTACAAGAAATTTAAGCCTTCATCAATGTTTAATAAAGAACATAAAAAGTCAGTATTTTGCTTTCCCCCCTCATTTAAAACAGGGTATTTTAATGAAAGCTTAAAACATGGTAATATCTGCTGAGTCATTGCAAATGCTTTGGATGACATTAATCGATTCATCTCTACATCGGTCATTGCATTTCAAAACCTGTTTTCTCTTCTCAGTGTAGATCGAGCGTTCGCTTCATTGTTTGATATATTTAAAATGTTGTTTGATTCTAAATATTTGGGACATTTGCATTCTTCTGTAGAAGGTTTACGAAACCATAGCTTCGTCATGAACTGTTGACAGCAGATTTAATTATGCGAAGCAATATTCTAGCTGTATTTAAAAATGTTTTTGTAGTATCCATACCTACAAAATTTTGACGACCACAGCGGAAGTTTACTTCAAAAATTAATTGGTGCAAATTAAGCAATTTTAGAACGCTTGTATGTCGCGTAAACGTATACTACGAAATTAATTATTATTGGCAAGACATCCTTCTCTATGGCTTTTGTGTAGTGTGTAAAACTGTCTGTCTGGTGATATACATATTATACTGCCGTAATAAAGAATTCGAGTAGTAGATTTATGGCCATGAAATAAGCCTATAATATTTCTAAAAACATATCCTTTAAAATTCGTAGCGAAAGATGGGCATAGTATTTTATTTTCAGGGCAATATCTTACATATCGAAATTCAAGCTCAAGTTACAAAAGTAAAAATATTTTGTATAAGCAAACGTTAGCAAATCAACAGAGCCACTGTTGAATATTTGTATAACAGTACTTTGAATTTAGTTTCAGATAATTTCTGGAATACATGACATAGCAGGTTAAGTTTTCTTTTCTTTAAAAGCCTACTCAAAGGCAAAAGGAAGAAATAAATTTGTAGGCAAACATTTATCTTTTGTCTGGGAATTAAATCTTTATTGATAAACTATTTAAAATTAATGTTTCGAAGAATTTACTAAATGTTTCTTGTTTCTGGTGCAATATTACTGAAGGTGCATCTTTGAGAAAAACAAAAATCAATAACAAAGCCAACAACGAATTCTCAAGTTTAAACACCAAACCATTTTTTTTTTTTTTGATACAAAACATATATTTTAATTAGATTTCAAAAAAAGATGGTATTCAGTAGTAAAAGAATGCTCTTACGAGCGTTGCAGTGAATACTGCAAATTATGTAAAAATATTTTTTTAATGATAATTTGAATAGGAAACAAAATAAAATAAAAAAATAACCAAATATCAACCATCACTAAAACTGCCGGAAATATAATAAATACTAAAATAACGCGCACTATTGGGAGAAGTCTGACTTACACAGGTTCACAAATTTTACGGATCTTCATGATTGCGGCGGAATTCAGAAGAAAAGCGTATTCTTCAAATAAATGTGTTAAAAATATGTGGAGAAACGTGTGACATAATTTTACATGCACTATTGGAAAAGGCGTCAATCATTCGTTAAAGAAAGTGCGAAAAAATATTGTTCATAAAGAAAAGTCATACCAAGGAATGGTATTAACAAGGAATTTTAAAAATCAGATATCAAGGTACGTTGCCGCCTCTTGCTTCATAATGAGAAAATGAGAAGCAAAGTTTAGGAGATGCGAGAGAGTAATAATATTTTTACACAAAATTCGCAAGCAATAAGCAGGTAGTAAAACATTTATTCTGTACTTTTCCGAGCAGGTGAACTGTGCATTATTTGAAAAGCATGAAATTCGCCATTTCTCCCGCAAAGAATGTCCTGCAATACAAAACCATGTTGATTCAAAAGTGCATTTATAAGTGGAGATGCACACAATGGAGCATCTTTAAGATGCCAATGTTCTTTTAATATAATGTTTCTGTGAGAAACGAAGGTGAAGTTGAAAAGAAGAACGACAACGGAAGCGATACATAAAAACATTCCTGTTACTTTTTTTATTTTAAGCGAAACTTTTGAAAAACAGGAAAGGCAGAATTTCTAAATATTATTCTGACAGGGTCCCTTTACCAGGTCTCTGTAATTGCGGAACCAATGGAAAGTAATCATAGCAATTTGAAATTCCATTATTATTGGAACATTTGATTAATCAATCAGCGCCATACAGTATTCATACATTTTTCTCATGAAACCATATCAGACTCGGATTCGCTGCAGTCTACAATCTCTTACTAAGTTATTGATCAACCCTCTTCCCATTTACAATAGATGCCAATTATTATCTGATTTCCTGTAGAATTCCATACCGTTAGAAGTTCACCATTTAATTTAGGAGTAGTTTTTACGATATCCTTAGTGTTTGTCTCCTATTATTCGAAAACTGCATACACCGATTATCCACGACATTATGACCAACCCCACCCTAAAAACATAAGCACGCCTTAAAACCGATCGTCGACTCATGTGAAATTCACAGAGCAGTATATAGACAAACCGAGGGCCGGCTTTTGCTTAGTAGTGTGTTCCGAATCAGAATGGGAAAAGCTGGCGATCTATGGGAGTTTGATAAAAGACAAATTTGACGGCCCAGCGGCTCGGAACTGCAATGTCGGAAACGGCCCGGCTTGTGGGTTGTTCACGTGCCACTGTAGTGAGTACGTATAAAAAGTGGTGCATAAATGGCTAAGCGACGAACCGTCGTCCAGCCGTGTTTTTTCCGCAGCTCATTGATTCCAGAGAAAAGCAAAGACTGTCGCGCATTGTTCACAGCGACTGCAATGCCAGATTGCGAAAAATCAACTGCACTTACAACACTGATGACCAGTGCAATGTGTCACAGCACACAGTTCATCGCAGCCTTCTGCGCATGGACCTGCGTAGCCGAAGACCTAGGCGTTTTCCCATGCTCACTGCACATGCATGAAATGGGCACAAGATCACCGAGATTGGACCGTGGATGATTGGAAGAACGTGGCTTAGTCTGACGAATCAGGATTCCTGGAGCATCACGGGGACGGCCGAGCTCGGATAAACCGATTACCTAGTGAAGCAATGGCACATGGATCTCCACTGTTGGGCAGAAACATGCTGACAGTGGCAGTATTACGCTGTGGGCGATGTTACTTTGGGACACTTTAGGCCCCATTATCCCAATAGCACAATCTACGACAGCTGTCAGGTGCCTGAATATCGTTGGGGACCAAGTTATTCCATTTATAGCAAACTGTGTTTCCTACTGGTGGTGGCCCTTACCAACAGGATAATGCACAATGCCACACTGCCTGCATCGTGAAGGAGTGGTTCGAGAAACATGCTAGTGACTTTCTCTTAATGGCCTGGCCTCTGAATTTGCCTGATATGAACCCAATCGGACATTTGTGGTTCGACTTGGAAAAGGTTAGTTCTCGCTAAATTACCACCACCCCAAAATGTACGGGAACTGGAGGACTTGATTTTGATATTATGGTATCAGATATCCCTGGATACCAATCGCCACCTCATTAAAACGATGCCTCACCGAGTGGCCGCAATTTTGTGGTCTAAAGGGGGTCCTACAGCTTATTTGGTAAATGTTCACAGCGTAATGGCTTATCGGTGTAATTTGGTCTTACTGTGAAATGCTTCTTCGCAGAAGATGTGATTTTTATCACCGAATATTTCATCAAAGTTATTTTCCGCTTCATTGAGTGCACTGTAAAAAAAATTACTGTAGGTTTTACGGTTTTAAACCGTTTTCCAGGGTGCCAACACAAAACCGTAAAATCTACAGTTTTATGCCGTGTTGGAGCAAAGCTATAGCTTTGCTCCAACACAATCAACACATTCGTTCCAGCCAAATTTTTGTGTTTTCGTGTTTCTTTTTACTGTGACTCGCTCCAGCCAAATTCTGTGCTAATTTCTTCATTAAATGCGGTGTTGGAGCACTGATATAGCTTTGCTCCATCACGGCATAAAACTGTAGATTTTACGGTTTTGTGTTGGCACCCTGGAAAACGGTTTAAAACCGTAAAATCTACAATTTTTTTTACAGTGTGGGGTATTGTTATGCATCGCCACAAACAACGCCAGTGTTAGAGGTCTCTTAGGGACGCGTCTTTACTTATATATGTATAAATATCAGAAAAGGCTTTTGTTGTGCTTCAGTTAAGTGAAAAATTCCGGGCTAGAAAATGACTGGAAAAGGAGTGTTAGCATTTTATTCCTGCATAGAAAGAAGATATTCGTCTCGCGAAACGATGACTGACCTAATAATAAAATGAAGAAGTTCAACGATTTTTTCCATAAGATGCGTTGATGAATGGCAGATGATAGGTTGAGTCCGGCTGTAAGATGAAATTCTTACATGAGGCGGTTTATTTCTTTAAAGATTCATCTCGAATTTCGATTTCACTTCTTTGGCTTTAGAGACCAAAACACGCGTCTTCTTTATTTCCGAGAAACTCTTAAATAAATACCTTTAGTTAAACGAAAACCCTAAACAAACGAATTCCTGGGACCAGTCTTTGCTACGATGGAGATTAGGAAGTTCAAAGTATCTGTTTGCATACTTCGGGATCGAGGGATACCTTGTTTATACTGAAATGTAGAAGAGAAAATAAGTTTAAACACGTCACGGAAGTATGTAGTCATGTCTAAACGTCATCTGTTAAAGGAGTTTCTATGATAAATAACACTTCACTATGTGTTACATTTCTTTTACATTGAGGTAAAACAGTTCAATAGAGCGGCTTTGTTTCTTCAGAACAGGAAGTTTTCAGCCTTTTCTGATTGTGGGGCATGTTTGCAAAATGGAATAACACTCGATGTGTACATGCTAAAGGAAAAAAATAAACATGTGTTACTTTCGAGAGGTTCTGAATTATTAAACTTTACTTTCGGAAAATGAAACTTTGTAGTTAGCATGATATCTATGTTACAAAGATGTTCGAAATAAGTAACTTATGTACCTACAATTTTTAGACCTCTTTGAAAGTTTCAGTTATAATTTATCGCAGCACAGCTCGTTTAAGTTTACGTCAAATTCATGTCATAGTCATTTATTTAAAATAAAATTTATCGTCTGTATAACTGGATGTTCGTTTTTCCATTTCAATCAAAATTCTATTTTTTTTTCATTTTAGAATGTTCTTGTGGTTAAAGTCTCAAAGGCAATTAGAAAATACTCTATTAGACGTTCCAAAATGTGTCGGAGGCAACGTGTTGCAGGCCCCGGCTATACAATAAGCATTGTGTTCTTTGCTTATTTGCAGTAATGTACTGAGAACGCTTCGAGAAAGCTTGAAACTTGTCCCGTCGGGTATCAGGCCAGCGCCGCGCCAGGCTTTACAAATTAAGGCCAGTCCAGACCTTTATTTCTTATGTCTATATAATCCATCTGATCAAAAGTAGGCTTCTCATCCTTGATTTGCCAAAATGCTTGGTCTGTTAATCGGTTATAACATATGCTTATTTATTTCAGGATAGTTTTGACGGTTGCACTTTATCATTAGCTGGGTTTTCAATTACATTTGTGTTGTAAAGCAAGAGTTTCAAATGCTTCCAAGGGTTAATTATCACCGCTTGTCTCACAGATTCCTGCATGTTCTTCGCAAAATACACTGCGTCACTTAGGAACATGCACAGATTGACATGTGTATTTTTAATGTTTTCTAACATATGCCTTGCCTGAAGAATACGGAACAAACTTTGATTGTTCCCATTATTCCTACATGTAAGAACTGCATTTTCGTATGGCGTTAAGTGTTAAATGTTATAGAGAAAGTTTGCTACGATTACCATTTTTGTGACACGGAACATGGTGTAAAATTAAAAAAAATATTTTCTCACATATCATACCTGCAATATTTTCAGTAAATAGTAAGGTAAATCTCTGTCATTGACGTCTTCCTATTACATTGGTTATTGACATATATCTGTGGTCCATCATTTAATCATAATCGGGTTGTTTTAGCATTTACTAACACGTGCGAGGTTGTTTTACCATTTCCACATAAAGTTACAAGTGAACCACAGTAATTTGCTGTTTATTGTTTTGCAACGCTGGTTGCGTTTTCATTTGGTTCTGTGGATCCTTGTACTGTAGAAACGTTTATTACAACACAATCTGATATACTTTTTAAAAAACTTTTTGCATCTTGTGCTGTATTCACAGAAACTCTTATAACTTCACCAAGTGTTGCTTCCATTCAAAGACAATGTTGTTATGTAAATTTATATTGCCATCATTGCTATATGAATAATTTTAATTATGTACCTGTCCTCCAAGTTATACTGACTTTTCAGGAATAGGCTCACCTGTAATTGTGGTCTGGGCTCTATTTGTTCGATCTAAAATAATAACAAAGCATTTTCGAGCTTATCATTCTTACTATTTTTATTATATTTTGTTATAATTTTTGTTTTGCTGCTACGTGTGAGTATTTTTCCAAGACACGTGTTTCTTTTTATTTAGAATTTCTCGTACAGTGTGTCTGCAAATGCTTTTCGAAAACAAATTTGAAAAAATAATCTTTATTGCATTACTGTCATTTAAGGAGTGTATTTCATTTATTTGAACAAACAAATTTCAGTAAACTCTGGATTATCCGGCACTCTCCAGGCCGGAGATATGTCGGATAAGCGAAACGGGAGGATAAGCAATGGCACGGCACAAGGACATTTAGTGATATATATGCGGTAAATATAATTATTGTCCGTTCAGTAGTTAGCATGTTTACATGCTCATTTTAAAATCATATTTTCATGCATAATTTTTTCTTATATAAAAAAGCAAAAAACAAAACGACAACGAAAAGAACAAGAAACAAAAATGTGTATGCTTCACCGTCAAGTTCCGTATTCATTTCTACAGCCTTTTCGCAAATCATCAGTGCAGAAGCTGGGATCCCAAGACTTCGTATTTGCGCGAACCATTGGTAAAGAGCTCCGTCCAGTTGTTCGCCCTTTTGAGTTTGATGGTTTTTCACGCTTTTATAGCCCATCTGTGGTTTCTAACTTACTTGCATGCCTTTCCATCTTATCAGAATCCCTCCGTAAGTCATTTACTGTAGATATGTTCCATATTCTTTTGACAAATAAGTAACATTTCCACCTTTTTTTATATTATTTACGATAACCAATTTTTATTTTTTATCAAGAACAACTCGTTTTCTGTTCGATTAAAAATCTGGAAAGGAATGAACACTCCTATGGGTGGTGTCATCTATGTCCCGGTGGGAAATGTCCAACCACGCGCTTCCAGACCTAGGTTATGTAATTTGCACTGGAACTCGGGGAAAAATCAATTCAGGGAGAAACCATTTACTTGGGGTAAAATTGGTAGGGGGGATACGAAAAGAAATGACTGGCGGTTCCACGAAATGGAATAAAAATTGAGCAAGGGACGGTTCAAAACGAAAGTTTACAGTATTCCTTTCACTTGGCTACTCCAGATATTTCCCCACTGCTACAGGATTTAATGGATATCAAGACCGATATAAACGGAAGTCACTTCTAAGAATTAGCGATACATATGATAAACCGTGTAGGAATGAATTAAATTCGCTGAACGGTAAAATCATGTTGTTCACTTGATAAATGCCCGAGCCGTGGGGTAACTTTGTCGCTTTTAAGCAGAAGGTCAGTATTTATGAAAACGCTCCACAGTCCTTCACAACCGAGAAAGTAACAGGAGCCAATGTAACTGAGATTCGACTAATGGTGTTCGAGTGGTACAAAGCAGTGTCTTCTTTTCTTTCGTCCGGGATGTCTTCTAATTCGAATCCTGAAGAAGCATTGACAAGATGTTTGATATCCTTACCTGGAAGGAGTGACCTCAAAGCCGGGACAAACGACTGCTTTGTAGCCCAGGACTTTGCTCACGGTGGTGGTTCAGCCCTCATTTCCCCACTAAAACCGTAGCACGAAATTCAGTCATACAAGAAAGTTTATAACCATGCATCTTTAAATAATCCAAGCGATTTAAATGCGGTCATCAGCTTCTTCGAACCAACTAAGAAACAACCAAATATATTCGCATCACCAGGGTAGGGCTGTGACAAAACATTCGTGGTAGAAAGAGTTTCGTTATAAACACTTTAATCTGGAAATAGAAAGAATGAGAACTGGATTCATTGAAAAACATACATACGATAATCTCATTCAGTTTCCTTCTGAGCAGATTGCGGTTTAAAAATTTGGTATGCACGCTTTAAAACCTTTGATTCGCTTAGTGTAAATCAGTTTAAGTCAGACGGCGGGGTTACGTTTCCCCGATTAAACTTTCGTTGTGCCCGTATTCCGAAAAATTCGTTTCATGACAACGCCATGCGAAAAGTGAGGGTGATGATTTAAGTAGGTCCAACTGCAATTCTCAACGATAAAATTTTGATATTACATTGTACTAGAAAACGGAGATATTTGCCTTTCCGAGCTTAACTTTCCCCCGTGTAAATGTATTTATTTAAACCCAGGGTAGCAGATTAGTTAAACGAAGAATAAAGGTGCGCACTTTTAGAACAATCAACGGAAGATATACAATATACATCTGTCTGATCCTTTGTGTAAATTGTATTCATTATTAGGACAATGGCTCAAAACTCCATCATGGCAAAATTTCTTTAACTGCGATTAAAAATTCATACATGTACATGCTACTATTCGAAAATACCATTTTCTGAGACAGCTGATTATTATATGATTTATCGCAGGCTGGTTTTTATGGTTTTAAATGGTGTTCATCGTAACACGAATAATTAGTCTGTAAATAATTTTTACATAGAACACCACAGCCACAACATACCCTGTGTTAAATTTCAGCCGACCGTGTTCAGCAAGTAATGGCCTAAATGGCAATGATTAGTTTAGTCGCTGTATGTAAAAATATCATTGCTGGAAACGAAGCAAGACTTCTGCTTTTACTTCCTAATTTATTTTGTTAAATATTTTGAATATAAATAAGACTGACGCTGGTCACCTGACCCTTTTCACAAAATACCACCGTGACAAACGTTCTGAAGATCCTAAAAGCAGTCCTGGAGAGCACTTTCCAGAATGTCTGCAAGCTGTCTTGTCACGGCTGCTTGAAGAGATGTAATGTCTGCATGTTACTGTGAGCGGGTAACTCTCCATTCAGTGCTTTGCCGCTTCGTTTGTAGATCCTACTGCAGGCACCATGTTTCATTTCCTGCAATAATTCGGTGTCAAAAATCAGGATCCCCAGCTGCATTGCCGACCTGATGGGAACAGATCGATGAACGAGGCTGCTTTTGGTTATCATTTAGAATGCAGGTTACCAATCTGGCATTAACGTTATTTTCACAGAACCTCGCGTAGAATCTCATGACAGATGAACTTGCTGATGCCCACAGACTCAGCCAAATGTCTCACTGTAATTCGGCGATTTTTTTTTAACTGATAGCGCGCGTTTCCGATTTTTTTCGCTGTCCGCACACTGGAGGGTCGCCCAGATCTCTGATCATCATCAAAGTATTCCCGCTCGTCACGAAAAAGCAGATACGAATCGAAAATTCAGCTGCTGGAGAATGCTGTTTTCAATACGCATCTTTTAAAATTCTGTAAGTTTGTGTAGCTAATTTACTAAGTTTCCAACAAAAGCGGAAACTTACCATCAGCTCTTCCATGGATAGAAGTAAAAGTGACGAAAACGCTTTCTACGCCTCACTTAAGGTAAGTCTGCCGCCCGTCGGTACCAGTAAAAACCGGTTTCCAGCTTTTCCCAGATTGGTAAAGGACCGCTGTCTTATGGCATACACCTGATAGTTTTATGTCCCTACTGTTCCGTCAGTTATGCTTTCAATACTAGAAGGTATTGGACGTATGTTGTATATCATAATGTATTTGAAAATCAAATCCCAGCCTTAATACACAGTTGCATGCATAGAAAATAAAAAAAGGGAGAGGAAAGAAACCTTATATTGGTACCCTTAAATGAGTGATGAAATTATAATACAAAACGATTAGGAAATTTGAGGTGGAAAATAGCCGTGGTACTAAAATATACACCACATGCCAGTCATCGTCAACCATGAAGATATTACGTGAAAATCTCTCTTATAATATTGATATGTGAAACTCTTAATTGTGGTATATCTTTCATAAAATAACAAATATTAACCTTTAGATATTACATCTTCGTACTACTATGGACCAGGGTTTTTGATCTTTACGCCTTTGAAGTGGCCTCAATTTTAAACGGCACATCGCAATACACATTCAGAAGTAAAAAACGGATGCCATTAAAGTACTACTTGCTTCATGTTTCAGAATTTAAAGTACGCCCGTCACACAAATATTTGTTAGCACAACATTTTGAATACTGTTGAATCAGTACAAAATTGGAACGGGGAAATATTCCTTGTAAAATAATCCAGCCGTTGAATCATATCACCAATGATAAATGACCCATGTCATGTTTAAGCCAGAAGAACATTTAGTTTATATTTCGCCATATTGACTCATCATTAGAATGGGAAAATTGAATTTTTTCATGTAAGGCGAGCTTTGTTACATTTGATCTTATTTGCAGAGAAAGACAAACGGTAGTACAGGGTGGCCATAAAGTCTTTCGCTCATTACAAATATTAATACAAAAAAATTTATGTAAGTTGAAATAAAATGGTTTGCAACATAACATAGCACCACTCATAAAGTTTTTTTCCTGTTCTTTAGGTGAGCCCTACTGCTTAATAAAAGAAGCATGTCATCGACAATAGCTTCCATGCAAGCAAAAGCGGAGTGAGTGTTGTGGTTCCGTGAGACCAAATAGGCGGTTGCTGTCCAGCATCATTTCAGAAGAGTGAACAGACGCTTTCTTGGACCTGTGGTTAACCACAGGTCCAAGAAAGCGTACAAGCTTGGAATGAAAAATTTAAAGCGACAGGTAGTGTTGGAGATTTCCCTAGATCGGGCCGAATACCGGTTACACAAGAGATAGCTGCAGTTCTTAAGGAGATAATTCTGCGAAGCCCCAGGAAATCCATTCGTCGTGCTTCACTGGAAACTGGGATTTCCATGCCAAGGTTCACAGACTTTTACACAGTGTTTTCATGTATATGCTTATGTAAAGTACAAATCGTTCACGCTCTTCATCCTGATGACCGGCCTCGCCGTGCCGCGTTTACGACGGAGATGTTGCAGCGTACAGCTCATGTTATAGATTATCTGTACCGTGTCTGTTTCGCAGATGAAGCCCCATTCAACGCCTCTTGTACAGTAAATAGGCACAATGTGCGAATCTGGGGCTCAGATAATCCCCATTCTGTGATCGAACAACAGAAGGCTAGCCGGAAAGTGAACGTATGGTGCGGCTTGATGCATGACAGAATCATTGGCCCCTTTATTTTTAGAGAACCCACTGTAATATGTAGCATGTACCTGGACTTACTGGAACTTTTTGTAGCACCTCAGTTGTATTCAATCCAACTTCAGGTTACTTTCCAACACTACGGTGCTCCACCATATTGGTCAGTAATAGTTCGTGAGTTCCTGGATGCCACATTTGCGGACAGATGGATTGGTAGCGATATTCCCATAACATGGACACCCAGATCGCCCGACACATCCCCTCTAGACTTTTTCCTATGGGAACATGAGAAGGACAAATTTTGCTCTAGCAGTGGTTCGGATGTCGAGAAGTTGAAGAGAAGAATAACGGCCGTCACTTGTTCTGTCTCTGCTGAGATGTGAAACAAAATATGGCGTAAAATCGAATATCGCTTAGATGTCCTTCGCACCACAAGTGGCGCCCTTATGGAGGTGTGCTGACACTGGAAATAAATAACTTGTGCACCATTCTTGACATGCAATCCCTTTATTGTACCTTTGTTACATTTTTTATATACTACACTCACGGTCAATGAAATTCGCGCACCAAGAAGGAAACATCGGATTGAACTGAAATTTTGTGGACATAATGTTATAGATGAATGATATACATGATGGCAAAAACAGAGCTGCAAGACAGTTACAGAGGGATCTGTGACACGTAGTCTGGTCATCTTCAATAGCGCGTCGCACAGCCTCGTGTGGCGATACTTGCTGCAATTCGGTCCGGCTGGAGAGGAACAGACCCCTGATGTTGTCCTGCAGCAAGCTGGTCCACACGTTTTGGACGGTGTGCTCCAAATCCCGGATAGGGCCGCACTGCGGTAGCCAATGTTTGAACTGGTCCCACACATGCTCAATAGGGGACATGTCCGGGGAGAGAACAGGCCATAGAAGTGTTCGGACTAGAAGTAGGCTGTCCTGGGCAACCCGAGCCGTGAGCGAGAGGGCATTATCCTGCTAGTATAGCGCACCTGAAATCCTGAAAAAGACATGGGAGCACATGGGACCGTAGGATCTCATCCAAATGCCGCTGGCCCGGCAATGATCCACGTGTCACTAATAGAGCTGACTGGATATCGTAGGCAATGCCTGCAGTGGGGTAGTTGTGGCGCTCGATAGGGTGGTTGAGATTGTGCCGTAGACCCGGGAACCTCCACAACCGGACACCATGATCATCTGCCCCAAAAACGAAGCGGCACTGATCGCTAAACGCCACACGTCGCCAGTCTGTGGTGTTCTACGTCTCTCTTGCCTTGCACCACTGCACACGGAACCGGCGATGTTCCGGAGATAATAGCAGCTCATGTACGGGCGCTATGATCGCATATTCGCTTCTACGAGGCGCCGGGAAACGGTTCGTGGGCACCCAGTAGCCTCTACATCTGCCTGTATAGTGGACCGGATCACCAGAGGATTCGTTTTCTGTCGAACGATCCGTCGATACCCTCTACCAGTGGTCACCTGGTCCGTCCGGAGCCGTTCCGCGGCGTGGAAGAACCGGCTGCTCCCAACACAGTCCGACGTTATGGTCACAACCATTCACGTGGCGAGCTATACGGCGGGCCGACCACCCTGCGTTTTTCAGCCCGATGATAAAGCCTCACTCAAAGTCCGTGCGTTGCGTAAATCGACGTCTCTGGAGTCGACCTGGCATTGATGTCACACTGCACTGTTGCATGTGGTGGCTAGTGCCTTTCGCTTTCATGGAGCATCATTTACACGCCTGTTAATAAAGTGCCTGTTCGTGCTTGTGACGCCACCACAGGGTGTGCGGTCCTGCGCACTCCCACCAAACGTGGATCATTTGCTTGTCAGCACGCACTCTAGCAGTTTGCAAAGTTTTGCGGTTGTAGCATGTTTTTTTGTAGGTGCGAAAATTTAATTTTGCGTGAGTGTAATTTCTGGAATGTAGGAAAGCCATTATGGAAACGCTGTATGTTACAATAGATTTAAAACTGCATTGCTCCGCTCAAAATGTCAGTGATTGTGTTTTTGATGTCATGTGACTGAATATTTGCTGATATGCGACGGCAAGTTTGACATTTCGTAAACAGCACCACATGCGCTTTTAAATTTTAAGCACAGTTTTCATAAGGCACGTAACTCAAATTCTAGATCACATGCACTCGTTTTCTATACGTAGTCTTTTCTCCGCCACAAATAACTTGAGAAACATGAATGTTTCTGTGTCCCTATTGTTTTACATAACAGAAATACATTGTTTTCTTTTTGCCAAACAAATAAAAGGATATCAAAATTTCCGGAACTAGAACAGCTAAAATGTTTCAAGATTGACAAAAATAAACTTTCGTGTATGCCATATAATTACGTGTTATAATTTTGAAAAAAACAAAAAAAGAATCGGTGATTGAATTTTCACTCACTATCCGTAATGGGCCGAGGACGTTATCTCTGAAGAAGAGTGAGGTTCATACAGATAGAAAAGTAATTTATAATCATAACAATTTTGTAGTTTAGTTTGAATTTCACTGAGGTATTTATGGATTTCGGCCTAGCTAAAGGCGTCACACTGATATTTTGTTTGTTATGACTGCATGAGTAGTATAAAAGGACGGGTCCGGCGTCAAGGATGCATCCTTCTAGAGAAGGATGGGGGCGTGGCCTGACGCCGAAGGATGGGGGCGTGGCTTTGAGGCAGAAGGATGGGGGCGTAGTTGCTGCAGAAGGATGGGGGCTTGGCGTGTGACCGAAGGATGTGGGGGCGTGGCAGATGACGCTAGTGTGTTGGGTCGATGTGCTGCCATCTAGCGGTGCTTCTTGGAACTTTATTATTATGTTAGATCTTTGTTTTTGAGTGATGGCAACGACCGAGTGGGGGAAAAGAGATGTGCTGCCCCTAGCGGTGCTTCTTGGAACTTTATTATGTTAGATCTTTGTTTTTGAGTGATGGCAACGACCGAGTCGGGGAAAGGAGATGTGCTGCTCCCTAGCGGTGCTTCGTGGAACTTTATTATTATGTTAGATCTTTGTTTTTGAGTGATGGCAACGACCGAGTGGGAGAAAGGAAATGTGCTGCTCCCTAGCGGTGCTTCTTGGAACGTTTAATGGACCTTTGAGAGATGGCAACGACCGAGTGGGAGAAAGGGGGTGGATATAGGGGGATGTCAACTCGATGTGCTGCCCCCTAGCGGTGCTTCTTGGAACTTTTAATGGATCTTTGAGGGATGGCAACGACCGAGTGGGGGAAAGGGGATGTGTACGTTGCCCCCTAGCGGTGCTTTTTGGAACTTTTCTCGGGAGATTTATTGGACGTTGACAAATTTTGGGGAAGTCTTTCCAATATTTATTTTTTATTTTATTTTCTCGGGAGATTTACTGGACTTTGTCAAATTTTTGAAGGAAGTTTTTTTATCGTTTCCAATTTTTTTTACTCGTATTTTTTTGTCCTATTTTTTCTTTCTAATTTATTTTATTAAATTTATATTTTCAGGAATTCCCTGAGGTGTTATAATTTTTATAGACGTTGCAGTATTTTTTTTATTTTCTCGGGAGATTTACTGACTTCGTCAAATTTTTGAAGGAAGTTTTTTCAATCGAAGCATTTCCTCAAATTTGTTTTATTAAATTTATATTTTTAGAACTCCGTGAGGTGTTATAATTTTTATAGACGTTGCATTATTTTTTTCATTCTTATATTTTTCTTCCCTACAATTTTAATTAGGCGAGGAAAGGCTTTGTTTGAAAAGATTTCGTTCCCGTTGATTCATGTTCCGCCATTTTAGTTTCACCACGTTGTCATTTTGTGAGCCATGTGTTTTGGGAAGAGTGACTATGCCGGATGACGCATGTCGTGATAGTAGACATGACATCAGCCAACGCCATTTCCTCCACGGGGTCGGCGGTTGACGTCATTTGAGATTCTGTAGCCACATTAAGTTCCAAGACTGATTTTTTTCAATAACTTGTTCATTTTGCAACGAATTTATTCCTTATTTTTCCTCATAATTTCCCATTTTATATTCATAATTTTTCAACGTAACAATTTTTTTATTTTCTCTGAGGAGACTTCACGCATTTTCAACGGACGTTCCAACATAAAAACGTTTTCCAAAGTTTTGTGCTGCAGACATAATCTTAAAACACGATTGTTTATTAACGTATTTACGTGTTCATGACATTTTTTAACGTTGTACCTTTTCCAACGTACAAAGCCACAATTTTTTATGCATAGTTAAAATGTTTATTTTTTATTTCTTCATGATTATTCAGTGAAATGTACCCTTTAATGCATTATCTTAATCTTTTTGTTCTAAATGCTTGCATACTCGTTAAACTTCTCGTTGTACCAACATTATTTTATTTTCTTACTTTTCAATCTAACAACTACTTTTATCGAGGCTTTATTTTTTTCTGATTCAAACAAGCAAACGTTTCTTCATTATTATTATTTCCGTTACCTATACAAACAACTTTTCTTACTTGCTTTTAATGTATGACTTAATCTGGCTTTCTATATAGCTGTTTCATGTTTGTGCAAGAAATATACAGATCTATAGCAACTAGCTATACATAACATTCGTTCGTAACAGTATCTTTTTTCCAGATTTAAACCAACACACGCTTCTTAACGACTTGATATCGGTTTTCTGGGGAACTTTTCTTTTTCCTTCATTCAATTTTATTCCAGATCATGAGACGAGGAAATGCTTCTTTAGAAACGATTTCGTTCCTGTTCGCAGTAATTGTTGGATTTTGACAAATTTTTGTGAAACGACTTCATGCTAATTCTGAGTCTTTCGCCTTTACAATATTATTTTCTCGTAATTTTTTCGTGTGTTCAAGAACTCTACAGGTCTTTCACAGTTAAAATTCTGGTAAAACTATATTTTCTTACTTTATTTAGCATATCATTATAGCTTCCCAATTTTCGCTATTTTACTTCATCTTTTTGAAATTTAGTAAAACTTTTCAGTATGTCAATAATTTATTTCTTACTTGGCCAAACTTAAGACTCCTTTTATTTAGACTATTTTTTTTTCATTTCATTTCAGCAAAATGATTATTTTAGATGTTGCAAATCATCAGGTTTTTTTGTTTCCTTATATATCATATTTTCCAACTTGCTTTTAAAGTATTTCTCAAAGCTTGCATGTATGTCAAATACGCATTTTTTTAATCCTTCCCTAGTTTGCTATACTTTTTCGTGGACTGCCCCAACAGGAAAGCATTCATTGTCAAGGCATGAAATCTAAAACCTTTTTCTTACGATAAAATTTGTATTCTTTGGGACATGTTTTCTGTATATTGTTCTGTCTCGTCCGAAAAAACATTCATTCTGGAGGCAAAGCGAGTAATTCCGTTCTTCCACTAAACATCATTTTTTTACGTTTTACTAACTCACCACCCCCATAGCGAAAATAAAGAAATACTTACTCTGTTCTCTACATATCGACTCAATCTATTTCTTTTCGAAATGCTGATCATGACATTTCAACTAAAATTTCATACTTTCACCAAAAATCATATTCTTAAACGAGCTATTTTTTACACAATTATTTCATGTATAACTAAATTTTGTTGTTTACTCACCTCATAAAAGTCAATAAGAACTCCCCTAACTCATTCCTTTCCCTCATTTAGTTCGCTTAAATTGAGATGTTTCAAAATTTCGCGTATATTTCATTCCTTAATGTCCAGTTCTCCCGTGTCTGCCCCTTCATTTTTAACTTTCTGTGCATGATGCATTTTATCTTTAGACGTTTAGTTTCATTGACCTTTTCTTTCGTTTTAATTAGGTTTTTCATTATCGTATTTTTTAGTCATTGTCTCAGCAGAAAAATCTTTCATTCTGGAGACATAGCGACTAAGTCCGTACTTCCTCTAAACATTTTTTTCACATTTTACTAATTGTTCAGAAAAGCAGTTGTTTCCAAACACCCATAGTGAAAATATCGTATTGCCCTTATAGTACTTATTATATTTTTTCCTTCTGTTCAGTGCTGTATGATTCTTCAAACTTTGGTTTATTTTTATGAAACTTCTTTTTTTTCTTAGTTTTTTTCTCTGATTCAAACTTTCAATCTTTTCCTATCGATGTAATTACTCTTATTTTTCCCATTCGACTTTACTTTTGAGCAGAAATGTATCTAAAATCTTCAGATGTATTTTAGTCTACAAGAACGATTCTTCCTGTTTCAAATAAAGTCACTGTAGGATTTTAGTGTAAATGCTCCTAAATCTTTAGAACTTACTTTTCATAGTTAGATATAAATTCCTCGAGGTTTACATGAAAGAAGAGTGTTTTTACGCTCTCTCCAGTGTGTGAGCTTTCCCCAAGAAATTAACTTTGAATTCTCCCTTGTTTCTGTCGGAAACTGACAATCTTCTGCAACTGTTTTCACGCGTCTCTTGCTTACAGGAAAACCTCATATGGCATGAAATCACTTTGCTCGGGAGATTAAACTAAATTCTGGTTTTGAACTTTGGATGCAAACTCAAGCTCGCAAAAGCATAGTTTTCTGAGCAAACTTAAACTGTCTAAGATGACAAAAATCTAAAACTGCTGACTCAATGGGACAGAGCGTTTGAACTTTGCCGTTAATTCACCATTTAAGAGATCCGTCGTGAACCACTAGAAGGGAAGTAAAGCAGACCCTGATTTAGTGCACTGTTTCCAAGGAAGGTAGAAAGCTAGTGTCGTAATTCAAAAGCTCTTAACTCAAGCCTCCCCAGGACTCAGTTTCGGACGAACGAATACTCAGATGTCCATGCTTAGACATTGAAAAATTGCTTCAGACAAATATTTTCTTACTTAAAGTGCTTCAATTCAGAATTTGTACTATTTAAGATTTTCCTTAGTCAATATTTTTTCTATCTTAAAAACTTCTAAAGGGTTGATTTTGAAAAAAACGAGTTCTCATAAAAATGTAAAATTTCCTCAGATTGTATGAGGAACCAAAAAAAAATTGATGAAGCTTGGACGTTAACCATTCCAACCATTTCTTTCTCTTCATGTTTCATTCCATAAACTCTTCAAATTCCTATATGTCCAAGAATTTTGTTAAATGTCCAAGTTCGACTCCCCCAGAAATTTTCTGAAAATGATATTCTGCAATTTTTTTAAAAGAGAAACTAAGAATCCCTTCACTGAAACAAGAAATTCATATTCAAAGCATTACATCCCTCTTTCTACTTCAAATACTCTATTTGTAAATCTAAGGAAGTTTTTTTCTTTAATATTCATATATTTTTCCTCTAACTTTAGAAGATATTGTCCCAAAATGTATGTACATATTACGATAGTAAAATATCTTACTACTTACTGCTTGATGTTCAATTCACTTCACACCGTCTTAAGGAAATTCGTTCATTTTCTCATAACACATAGACATGTTATTTTTCTTTCCATTCACTTCAAAGACTCAATTGAGATCAACCTAATGGAGTCCTTTGAGAAAAACTTTCATAGGAAAGCATAAATTTGCCTAAAAACTACATTAAAAATAAACAAATGTTGAAAGTTCCTGTACAAGAAGGAAATTCTGTTGTAACTTCTAAACGAAAAAGACAAATTCTAGAAAATATGTAAAAATGTTCGTTGGATTCCATATTAAAAAAAATTAGTTGAAGAAAAGTGTCATTCTTTTTTTTTTTTCGGAACAGTTCATTCTTTCCTAGGGTTAAAAATGGAACACTTCATTTTTTCTTAGTAGACAATTTTGAGAAAACACATTTCATTAAAAGCAGGGAAATTCCCATAGAATAACATGGGAAAACTAGTATGCATAAAAAGACTGTTTCGAAACGAGTAAAAATCTGTTGAAGTTCGTTTTCGAAAAAGTTGGAAATGGAATGAAGTAAAAATAGTCACAGCAAGTTCCTGAAAGTTGAAAATTGGATGTACTAAAAATGTCTAAGGAAAGAAATTTTTATAAAACACAGACTGTTTAGTTTTTCCAGGCTAGGGGTCTTCAGTGAGAGCGCTTCTTTTTTCAACTCAAAGAATAAAGCGAGTCAGTTTGAAACATTTCAAACTCCCCGAAATTAAGCTGTGTACTCTGGTTTCGACTCAATACTGTAAAGCATTGCTCTCAGACCAGTCGGAATTCCGCCCGATTGGTTGCCTAATGGAAAACATCAGACCCCTTTCCAATAACAATCCCCAAATATCCTTAAGAAAAGTCTAGCAAAAAGCACTAGTTCACCATTAAAACAATTGGATTCATTCTGTTACTGTTTTAAACATTTCAAAAAGAAGTTTACATTCTCACTTTTACTTTAAAAATCTTGAAAGCTTAAATTTTGACCCATTTAAAAAAAAATTCACTTTAAAATTTAATTTAAAAAAATAATAATTACTCTTTAAATTTATGTCTTAAAACTAAAAAATATTTACGCTTAATATTTCAATAAATAATAAATATTCACAAACTCACCTTCTACCTTGCCCATTTAAAAAAAATAATTCTGAATTTATATAATCGAAATCATTACTTCTCCAAATAGTTCTTTTCCCTGATTGTAGAGAAGAACTCTTCTGAAATCTTCACTTTTCCACATGTGTTCATAAAAGCTTGAGCTACTTCCTTAGGATTCAACAAGGCCACAGCGTTCTGGAAACTTGAAATCGCTTTCCTGTTCCACTCAGTGGTTAGGCATGGAGGATGCATCTCAATAGGTGGAAGTACTTCCGAAATGCATTCGCGACATCTACATACCTTCAGGATGCTCTCCCCGATTAAATTTTTTAAACATTCAATTAAATTGTGTCTAAGTTCACACTCCCTCAATCGATGTACTTTGAAACTTTCGGAATTCTCCGAGTACGATTTTCTGGAATTCTGAACCCATTAACAATTCCTGGATGCTGTCCCACACGCCATCCAAAATAATTTGGAGTTTCTTAAACTGCTTTCTGATTAATGCAACTCCTGTTGTTAAGTGAAAAATCCGGAACCAGAATTTGAAAAGACTTGAAGACTTCTTACTTTATTCAAACTTAGAACAGAACTAAATTCGCTCAGCGTTTCCTTTGCATACTGTAACCAACACATAACCCTTATCACCACGTGGTGATTGATGTGTCACGATGCGTCAGCACACTAACTGCACGATGACTGTTTCCTTATCTGGTCATCTCGCAACGAACATGCTATTGATTCTAATCAGGCAAAGCTAACTTCAGCTTGAGAGATAAACGAAAGGATTTCATTATAACTTTCATATCTTGAGAGAATAAACTAAAAAAATCTTCATAGAGTGCATAATAAGAGTAAAGAAATTCTTCAAGGTTGAATTTCCACTAAAATGATGGTGGTATACGGAAAGCGTGAGAATTTAATCAGACACCTTCAAAGAATTCATCTTGGAATTAACGCTGCTTTTGAAAACGAGTGAACTATGAAATTCTTTGTTCTCCACACAAGAAAATTTCAGATTTCGAAATCTCACCTGTCCTGACCCACTTTTTCCTGAGTGAAATTTAACACAGGGTGGAAATCTCCACTTACGCATTCCTTTGAGTGGGGAATAGCTCTCATGAAAGGGTCAACGGTTCCAAACAACATTGATTAAAACTGGAGAGAGGAAAAATATATGAATTAAAAAAAATAATTCCAGGAAAAATATTGGTGGGGCGAAAGATTTCCCATTCTTCCATTCCCACAAAAAATTTAACGAAGTCTAATAAATCTCTCGAAAAAGAAGTTAAACAAATACTTGAACTGACAAAAGAGAACGACACGTGACGTCAACCTATCCGCGGCTAGTAGTAGGAGATACACTGTCCCCCTCTGGCATCATTTTTTCTATGCGAACAGAAATTTACTTGAACAACCGTCTTAGAAAATGCCCCTTCCACGTTTTTTCTTCCCAGCCATGCAAAAACAATCAGATTGCCTTTTCCCACCAAAAGTTCTAGCAAGAAAGAGCAGGAGACGCCGGAACGTAGCCCGAAGGAGCCGAATAACAAGGGGGCGAGACAGGAAGGGAGCTCCTTCGGGTTTCGTTTTGGCGTCTCCTGCTCCTTCTTGCTAGAACTTTTGGTGGAAAAGGCAATCTGATTGTTTTTGCATGGCTGGGAAGAAAAACGTGGAAGGGGCATTTTCTAAGACGGTTGTTCAAGTAAATTTCTGTTCGCATAGAAAAAAATGATGCCAGAGGGGGGAACAGTGTATCTCCTACTACTAGCCGCGGGATAGGTTGACGTCACGTGTCGTTCTCTTTTGTCAGTTCAAGTATTTGTTTAATTTCTTTTTCGAGAGATTTATTAGACTTCGTTAAATTTTGTGGGAATGGAAGAATGGGAAATCTTTCGCCCCACCAATATTTTTCCTGGAATTTCTTTTTTATATAAAACTTATATTTTTTTATGTTTTTGGTAATCCTGCTTATGCATTATTTTTTTAATTCATATATTTTTCCTCTCTCCAGTTTTAATCAATGTTGTTTGGAACCGTTGACCCCTTTCATGAGAGCTATTCCCCACTCAAAGGAATGCGTAAGTGGAGATTTCCACGCTGTGTTAAATTTCACTCAGGAAAAAAGTGGGTCAGGACGGTGAGATTTCGAAATCTGAAATTTTCTTGTGTGGAGAACAAAGAATTTCATAGTTCACTCGTTTTTCAAAAGCAGCGTTAATTCCAAGATGAATTCTTTGAAGGTGTCTGATTAAATTCTCACGCTTTCCGTATACCACCATCATTTTAGTGGAAATTCAGCCTTGAAGAATTTCTTTACTCTTATTATGCACTCTATGAAGATTTTTTTAGTTTATTCTCTCAAGATATGAAAGTTATAATGAAATCCTTTCGTTTATCTCTCAAGCTGAAGTTAGCTTTGCCTGATTAGAATCAATAGCATGTTCGTTGCGAGATGACCAGATAAGGAAACAGTCATCGTGCAGTTAGTGTGCTGACGCATCGTGACACATCAATCACCACGTGGTGATAAGGGTCATGTGTTGGTTACAGTATGCAAAGGAAACGCTGAGCGAATTTTAGTTCTGTTCTAAGTTTGAATAAAGTAAGAAGTCTTCAAGTCTTTCAAATTCTGGTTCCGGATTTTTCACTTAACAACAGGAGTTGCATTAACCAGAAAGCAGTTTAAGAAACTCCAAATTATTTTGGATGGCGTGGGGACAGCATCCAGGAATTGTTAATGGGTTCAGAATTCCAGAAAATCGTACTCGGAGAATCCCGAAAGTTTCAAAGTACATCGATTGAGGAGTGTGAACGTAGACACAATTTAATTGAATGTTTAAAAAATTTAATCGGGGAGAGCATCCTGAAGGTATGTAGATGTCGCGAATGCATTTCGAAGTACTTCCACCTATTGAGATGCATCCTCCATGCCTAACCACTGAGTGGAACAGGAAAGCGATTTCAAGTTTCCAGAACGCTGTGGCCTTGTTGAATCCCTAAGGAAGTAACTCAAGCTTTTATGAACACATGTGGAAAAGTGAAGATTTCAGAAGAGTTCTTCTCTACAATCAGGGGGAAAGAACTATTTGGAGAAGTAATGATTTCGATTATATAAATTCAGAATTATTTTTTTTAAATGGGCAAGGTAGAAGGTGAGTTTGTGAATATTTATTATTTATTGAAATATTAAGCGTAAATATTTTTTAGTTTTAAGACATAAATTTAAAGAGTAATTATTATTTTTTAAAAATTAAATTTTAAGTGAATTTTTTAAAATGGTTCAAAATTTAAGTTTTCAAGATTTTTAAAGTAAAAGTGAGAATGTAAACTTCTTTTTTGAAATGTTTAAAACAGTAACAGAATGAATCCAATTGTTTTAATGGTGAACTAGTGCTTTTTTGCTAGACTTTTCTTAAGGATATTTGGGGATTGTTATTGGAAAGGGGTCTGATGTTTTCCATTAGGCAACCAATCGGGGCGGAATTCCGACTGGTCTGAGAGCAATGCTTTACAGTATTGAGTCGAAACCAGAGTACACAGCTTAATTTCGGGGAGTTTGAAATGTTTCAAACTGACTCGCTTTATTCTTTGAGTTGAAAAAAAGAAGCGCTCTCACTGAAGACCCCTAGCCTGGAAAAACTAAACAGTCTGTGTTTTATAAAAATTTCTTTCCTTAGACATTTTTAGTACATCCAATTTTCAACTTTCAGGAACTTGCTGTGACTGTTTTTACTTCATTCCATTTCCAACTTTTTCGAAAACGAACTTCAACAGATTTTTACTCGTTTCGAAACAGTCTTTTTATGCATACTAGTTTTCCCATGTTATTCTATGGGAATTTCCTGCTTTTAATGAAATGTGTTTTCTCAAAATTGTTCTACTAAGAAAAAATGAAGTGTTCCATTTTTAACCCTAGGAAAGAATGAATTGTTCCGAAAAAAAGAACGACACTTTTCTTCAACTAATTTTTTTAATATGGAATCCAACGAACATTTTTACATATTTTCTTAGAATTTGTCTTTTTTCGTTTAGAAGTTACAACAGAATTTCCTTCTTGTACAGGAACTTTCAACATTTGTTTATTTTTAATGTAGTTTTTAGGCAAATTTATGCTTTCCTATGAAAGTTTTTCTCAAAGGACTCCATTAGGTTGATCTCAATTGAGTCTTTGAAGTGAATGGAAAGAAAAATAACATGTCTATGTGTTATGAGAAAATGAACGAATTTCCTTAAGACGGTGTGAAGTGAATTGAACATCAAGTAAGTAGTAAGATATTTTACTATCGTAATATGTACATACATTTTGGGACAATATCTTCTAAAGTTAGAGGGACAAATATATGAATATTAAAGAAAAAAACTTCCTTAGATTTACAAATAGAGTATTTGAAGTAGAAAGAGGGATGTAATGCTTTGAATATGAATTTCTTGTTTCAGTGAAGGGATTCTTAGTTTCTCTTTAAAAAAATTCCAGAATATCATTTTCAGAAAATTTCTGGGGGAGTCGAACTTGGACATTTAACAAAATTCTTGGACATATAGGAATTTGAAGAAAGTTTATGGAATGAAACATGAAGAGAAAGAAATGGTTGGAATGGTTAACGTCCAAGCTTCATCAATTTTTTTTTTGGTTCCTCATACAATCTGAGGAAATTTTACATTTTTATGAGAACTCGTTTTTTTCAAAATCAACCCTTTAGAAGTTTTTAAGATAGAAAAAATATTGACTAAGGAAAATCTTAAATAGTACAAATTCTGAATTGAAGCACTTTAAGTAAGAAAATATTTGTCTGAAGCAATTTTTTCAATGTCTAAGCATGAACATCTGAGTATTCGTTCGTCCGAAACTGAGTCCTGGGGAGGCTTGAGTTAAGAGCTTTTGAATTACGACACTAGCTTTCTACCTTCCTTGGAAACAGTGGACTAAATCAGGGTCTGCTTACTTCCCTTCTAGTGGTTCACGACGGATCTCTTAAATGGTGAATTAACGGCAAAGTTCAAACGCTCTGTCCCATTGAGTCAGCAGTTTTAGATTTTTGTCATCTTAGACAGTTTAAGTTTGCTCAGAAAACTATGCTTTTGCGAGCTTGAGTTTGCATTCAAAGTTCAAAACCAGAATTTAGTTTAATCTCCCAAGCAAAGTGATTTCATGCCATATGAGGTTTTCCTGTAAGCAAGAGACGCGTGAAAACAGTTGCAGAAGATTGTCAGTTTCCGACAGAAACAAGGGGAATTCAAAGTTAATTTCTTGGGGAAAGCTCACACACTGGAGAGAGCGTAAAAACACTCTTCTTTCATGTAAACCTCGAGGAATTTGTATCTAACTATGAAAAGTAAGTTCTAAAGATTTAGGAGCATTTACACTAAAACCTACAGTGACTTTATTTGAAACAGGGAAGAATCGTTCTTGTAGACTAAAATACATCTGAAGATTTTAGATACATTTCTGCTCAAAAGTAAAGTCGAATGGGAAAATAAGAGTAATTACATCGATAGGAAAAGATTGAAAGTTTGAATCAGAAAAAAAAACTAAGAAAAAAAGAAGTTTCATAAAAATAAACCAAAGTTTGAAGAATCATACAACACTGAACAGAAGGAAAAATATAATAAGTACTATAAGGGGAATACGATATTTTCACTATGGGAGTTTGGAAACAACTGCTTTTCTGAACAATTAGTAAAAATGTGAAAAAAAAATGTTTAGAGGAAGTACGGACTTAGTCGCTATGTCTCCAGAATGAAAGATTTTTCTGCTGAGACAATGACTAAAAAATACGATAATGAAAACCTAATTAAAACGAAAGAAAATGTCAATGAAACTAAACGTCTAAAGATAAAATGCATCATGCACAGAAGTTAAAAATGAAGGGGCAGACACGGGAGAACTGGACATTAAGGGAATGAAATATACGCGAAATTTTGAAACATCTCAATTTAAGCGAACTAAATGAGGGAAAGGAATGAGATTAGGGGAGTTCTTATTGACTTTTATGAGGTGAGTAAACAACAAAAATTTAGTTATACATGAAATAATTGTGTAAAAAATAGCTCGTTTAAGAATATGATTTTTGGTGAAAGTATGAAATTTTAGTTGAAATGTCATGATCAGCATTTCGAAAAGAAATAGATTGAGTCGATATGTAGAGAACAGAGTAAGTATTTCTTTATTTTCGCTATGGGGGTGGTGAGTTAGTAAAACGTAAAAAATGATGTTTAGTGGAAGAACGGAATTACTCGCTTTGCCTCCAGAATGAATGTTTTTTTCGGACGAGACAGAACAATATACAGAAAACATGTCCCAAAGAATACAAATTTATCGTAAGAAAAAAGGTTTTAGATTTCATGCCTTGACAATGAATGCTTTCCTGTTGGGGCAGTCCACGAAAAAGTATAGCAAACTAGGGAAGGATTAAAAAAATGCGTATTTGACATACATGCAAGCTTTGAGAAATACTTTAAAAGCAAGTTGGAAAATATGATATATAAGGAAACAAAAAAACCTGATGATTTGCAACATCTAAAATAATCATTTTGCTGAAATGAAATGAAAAAAATAGTCTAAATAAAAGGAGTCTTAAGTTTGGCCAAGTAAGAAATAAATTATTGACATACTGAAAAGTTTTACTAAATTTCAAAAAAGATGAAGTAAAATAGCGAAAATTGGGAAGCTATAATGATATGCTAAATAAAGTAAGAAAATATAGTTTTACCAGAATTTTAACTGTGAAAGACCTGTAGAGTTCTTGAACACACGAAAAAATTACGAGAAAATAATATTGTAAAGGCGAAAGACTCAGAATTAGCATGAAGTCGTTTCACAAAAAATTTGTCAAAATCCAACAATTACTGCGAACAGGAACGAAATCGTTTCTGAAGAAGCATTTCCTCGTCTCATGATCTGGAATAAAATTGAATGAAGGAAAAAGAAAAGTTCCCCAGAAAACCGATATCAAGTCGTTAAGAAGCGTGTGTTGGTTTAAATCTGGAAAAAAAAACTGTTATGAACGAATGTTATGTATAGCTAGTTGCTATAGATCTGTATATTTCTTGCACAAACATGAAACAGCTATATAGAAAACCAGATTAAGTCATACATTAAAAGCAAGTAAGAAAAGTTGTTTGTATAGGTAACGGAAATAATAATAATGAAGAAACGTTTGCTTGTTTGAATCAGAAAAATAAAGCCTCGATAAAAGTAGTTGTTAGATTGAAAAGTAAGAAAATAAAATAATGTTGGTACAACGAGAAGTTTAACGAGTATGCAAGCATTTAGAACAAAAAGATTAAGATAATGCATTAAAGGGTACATTTCACTGAATAATCATGAAGAAATAAAAAATAAACATTTTAACTATGCATAAAAAATTGTGGCTTTGTACGTTGGAAAAAGGTACAACGTTAAAAAAATGTCATGAACACGTAAATACGTTAATAAACAATCGTGTTTTAAGATTATGTCTGCAGCACAAAACTTTGGAAAACGTTTTTATGTTGGAACGACCGTTGAAAATGCGTGAAGTCTCCTCAAAGAAAATAAAAATCGTTACGTTGAAAAATTATGAATGTAAAATGGGAAATTATGAGGAAAAAATAAGGAATAAATTCGTTGCAAAATGAACAAGTTATTGAAAAAAAAAAATCAGTCTTGGAACTTAATGTGGCTACAGAATCTCAAATGACGTCAACCGCCGACCCCGTGGAGGAAATGGCGTTGGCTGATGTCATGTCTGCTATCACGACATGCGTCATCCGGCATAGTCACTCTTCCCAAAACACATGGCTCACAAAATGACAACGTGGTGAAACTAAAATGGCGGAACATGAATCAACGGGAACGAAATCTTTTCAAACAAAGCCTTTCCTCGCCTAAATTAAAATTGTAGGGAAGAAAAATATAAGAATGAAAAAAAATAATGCAACGTCTATAAAAATTATAACACCTCACGGAGTTCTAAAAATATAAATTTAATAAAACAAATTTGAGGAAATGCTTCGATTGAAAAACTTCCTTCAAAAATTTGACGAAGTCCAGTAAATCTCCCGAGAAAATAAAAAAAATAAATATTGGAAAGACTTCCCAAAATTTGTCAACGTCCAATAAATCTCCCGAGAAAAGTTCCAAAAAGCACCGCTAGGGGGGCAACGTACACATCCCCTTTCCCCCACTCGGTCGTTGCCATCCCTCAAAGATCCATTAAAAGTTTCAAGAAGCACCGCTAGGGGGCAGCACATCGAGTTGACATCCCCTATATCCACCCTCTTTCTCCCACTCGGTCGTTGCCATCTCTCAAAGGTCCATTAAACGTTCCAAGAAGCACCGCTAGGGGGCAGCACATGTCCTTTCCCCGACTCGGTCGTTGCCATCACTCAAAAACAAAGATCTAACATAATAATAAAGTTCCAAGAAGCACCGCTAGGGGGCAGCACATTTCCTTTCTCCCACTCGGTCGTTGCCATCACTCAAAAACAAAGATCTAACATAATAAGAAAGTTCCACGAAGCACCGCTAGGGGCAGCACATCTCCTTTCCCCGACTCGGTCGTTGCCATCACTCAAAAACAAAGATCTAACATAATAAAGTTCCAAGAAGCACCGCTAGGGGGCAGCACATCTCCTTTCCCCCACTCGGTCGTTGCCATCACTCAAAAACAAAGATCTAACATAATAATAAAGTTCCAAGAAGCACCGCTAGGGGGCAGCACATCGACCCAACACACTGGCGTCATCTGCCACGCCCCCACATCCTTCGGTCACACGCCAAGCCCCTATCCTTCTGCAGCAACCACGCCCCCATCCTTCTGCCTCAAAGCCACGCCCCCATCCTTCGGCGTCAGGCCACGCCCCCCATCCTTCTCTAGAAGGATGCATCCTTGACGCCGGACCCGTCCTTTTATACTACTTGCATGCGTAAGAACTATGAGAGATATATTTTACGTACAGATTTTTATGGATTATAAACTGTCTGATAAAATGTTACCATGTTAATTCGATCAAGATCACATATCAGTAAACAATATCTTCAAAATATATTAATTGCAGGAAGTAATTTGTGTAATATATCACTGAAACTAAGTATATGGTAAAATTTTAGTCAATATATGGTGGTATATTTAGTTAAAACTCCGTACGTAACACCAAAACACTGTGAGTGAATTAAGAATCGACCAGAAAAATATTTAGGTCTTTCTATGAAAGGATACATCAAGTGGGAAACTCTTGATCAATGATTTTTTTTAATATACAAATATCACTGGAATTACCGATGTCCAAAGGCATACTGTTCTGATCCATATTTTCAATCGTCCGGTAACTCCGCCACTTTCCGCTGTATGGCCAATATAAGTGTTTAAGGAACACTCATATTTGTTTTAGTACATGCCTTTCCTTGAAATATTTCTTCAAATGGAGGTTATCATCATATAGTCATCTTCACTTTCTTGAGTTTGAAAAAGGGACCAGGATGTGCATTCAGAGAGAAATAAAAAAAATGGAAGACATGTTTTGATTTCAGCTAATTGAAATAGAACAAAGTTGTTTTATCTGTATAGAGAGTTGGTCGTTTTAGTGGGGAAACATTCTGTTGAACTATGAAGAGTTGTTTCAAACATTCGGTTGAGCTATGAACAGTTGTTTTAAATGTTCCGTAGAACTATGAACAGTTGTTTTAAACATTCGGCATAACTGTAAGAGCTTGTGTTTTGCGCGTGTGCTTCATTCGTTGCCTGATTCCAGTTTTCCCTTACCTTTACTGGTGCTTTTTCCGATTGTCCATAGAGTTGCATACTGAACTTCAATATATTGGGTACTCTCGCCACAATGAAAACAATCTTCAACTTTGCTGAAGCATCTCCACATCATAATAATTTTCCTGACTGGAAAACAATAGCAGGCTTTTACGAACGTGTTTCTTTTGATCATTCAATTGATATTCTGTGTACCAGGTAGACATTTTTGATACGAATGAGCGGGAAATATTCAAGCAGACTGTTGAGATACATTTTATTTGTGTCCTATATACCTTGTGATACCAAGAAATTCGAGGAAAAGGACAACATTGTTTGCTCAGCTTCTCACCCATGCAGGTAATCCATATTTAAGAAAATAAGAAACAATATGTTTGTTGTATTAAAAGCATACAACTTTATGTGAAATCAAATGAAACAGCTACTTGTTGTACCTAATCTTGAAATATTTAAAGACATACTTGTGACCTGAATAGGAAATACTTCTTTTTCTAAGTATACAAATCTTAGGAAATCTGCTTTAAGAAAAATGTGTTTCCACTCTGATGAAACTAGTTGCCAGCTCATGTTTGGACTTAGTATCAGGTGTCTGCTGTGCGATTATTCTTTACTGAAGAAAACAAAAATTTCCTTTGCTCTCAATCTCACAACGGAAATGTACAAAAAACGTGAGTCTTTATGAACTGCTAAATTTATTTTCATGTTAAACACTCAAAATAGAAAAACAATTTCCTAAAACATTGCTTGGAAGTATTGATTTTGAAAAATCTTCGGAATGTGAAGAATCGGGGCGCACTGATTTTACAGGACAGCAGGGAACGATATGACACTTTGAAATTAAGAAGAGGAAACTAAGGGAATATTAAGTTAAAAATATGTATGTGTCCAAAATACCATTCTAGGAATATGGAAAATGATGGAAATTATGTATATTTTTCTAATTCATTATGCAATCGCAATATACATAAAACAAAAATAGATGTTAATTTTACCAAACAAGCTTTCCGTCGATCATCTCAGTACGTGCTTGCACCATATTTTAGCCTATTTATAAGGATATATTATGAAAATCCTTGTCATTGGAGGGTCCTATTTCGGTTTTCATTGATAATTCTAAACTCCAAAAACATAACAAATACTTCAATAACGAATAAACAAACCTTTTACTTTTAAAATAAAGACATGAAACAATGAGGACATTGTGTGTATTAGATCGATTAATATATTGAACAATTTCTGCTTTGACTGCTTGGTAATTTAAATAACTCAATAATTCTATGAGCGTCGCGAATGAGAAAATTCTAAAGTGATAATATTTCAGATTATTACAAATTAATATGTACAGAATTCCTCTGGGCATGACTGTAAAATTCAATATGTGTTTCTTTTTCTCAAAAGCTACCAACATTAGGATTATGTGTCGTGCTTCAAAAAGTTTATTTTCTATATTTTTCAGTTTTTCAGACGATATAGAGCATAAGTCGAATAGTTTATATTTCTCAATGTCCTTATCTTCATTCTAAGACAAGTCTTCCTGGATATATAACAAGTCCGAAAAATCAAATTAGCTTCCGAAATTCTGTAACTATATTTATGTTACAGTGAATATAAAGAAGAAGAGAAAGTACGTATCTTCGTCATTCTTCTTTTCTGCAAGAATTTGAATTTCGTAACTACACCTTTTTTGGAAATTTTCACTACCGTATTACTCGGAAAGCAACACACAGTCATTTCTCGCTGAACCCCCAGAGATGGCAGCACACCAGAGCTCATTTTTCCCATCTCATGCTTTCTTTTTTTTTTTTTTTTAATTGGAGGTTTAACGACCACCGTAAGCAACTCAATAGGCTATAAGCAGTCGCCCGTCCCTAATTTAGGGTCACTGGTTCCAGGGAAGGGAGAGAGCCAGTGCCGTAAGACAAACACAACATCCATGCCTGACCAGGATTCGAACCCGGACCCCTTACGGACGAATGATCAGAGGACAGCGCTCTCATGCTTTCTCGTGCTGCAACTGTCAGCTGCAGCCTGTACCGTGAGACTACACATAACAAACAATGTACCTCCTAATGGCATTTGAGATAATGTTGAGCTTGGAAATTTGAAACAAATGTTTAACTGTCAGTATGATATGTCTGCTTGTCAGAAGACCTGAGCGTACGCTTGTGAGACAAAGTAAAACCTTTGACTAGAACTGCGGTTCCCAACCTTTTCTACAGTATTCTTCCCCCATGCAATGACGCCCCCTTTCCCCCATCATAATCGCAGGTGTTCATTGCTCTATAAGCATTGTTTATTTTCTTTTATTGTAAATTCAATGATATCGGTGAGGCGTTTTGAAGATTTTAAGCAAACATTTCAACTGCCCTACTATAAATACAAATATACCTACCTCAAGCACTTTGCACCAGTAAAGTAGGTAATATCGGTACATAGTATATAACCAGGAGTTTATTCCTCCTCAATAAAGTTTTAATAATATAAATTAAAAAAAATGTTTTCCATATTTTCACAAACTGTACATATCAATATGAAACTTGGGCTTGTTTTGAATTGCACAAACAATCGATGTCCGGTTCTAACTTGGTCAATCCTACATGCTAGTTGTTCTCCACATTAAGTCGATTTCTGTACTTCATTTTAACTGTAGCCAGTGCCGAAAATCCAGCTGTGCACAGGTAGCTTTTTGGAAATTGAAGGAGAATTTCCAAATCACTATTTGGCAAGCCCTTTACAGTCGCTTTGAACTGGAAGTTGGTGTGGTAATTTGTTATTGTTGGTTATGGGGGGAGGGGTGAATCCCCCTGCATGTCAATAACGTCTGACTACATGTGGTGGTTTCTATTCCACTTACATATTATCCTTTGTGGTAGTGTTGACCAACATATGTGGCACTTGTTATGACCAGCCGTTCCTGATTCTCGTAGGTCAGTGCAAATTAATATAAGTATTGTTCAAAAAAAATGCAGGAATTTAAGAAAATGATTTTTAATAAAACCAGACGAACACAAAAAGACGGTACAAGAAATGAACAGAAAACATTTACAATTACAGCATACTGCTCCCTCCGTTTGTTAAAAGAGAGGAGCAACCGCTTGAATGCGCAATACGCAAGTAACATCCTTCTGCCAGCATCCTTCCAAGAAAAGCCACTTGCTTTTTTTATTGCTTCTACGTTTCAGCTCACTCTTCGTTTGCACATGTCCGCAGAGGCATAAACTACCTTCCGCTGTTGGGGGCTTACACCAAGGACACATAGTTCTCTCCTTCGCTTTCTTTCTTTTTCCTTTTTTTTTCTTTTTCGATGGCTGCTCGCATCATCACAGTGAGTTTTGTAAAACGCTATTTTTAGTATCTTGTCACTCGAAAGTCTAAGTAATTGCCCTTGGCAAATCATGCTTAAATCTGGCATGTGTCTCACTGTTAAGGAGAATGGATCTCCTATACAATAGTGGGTGTGGTTGTCGATCTGAGGAAAGTAGTCTTCAAACTAGTTTCTCAGTGTTGATAGGTGCACCGCTACTCTTTTCACAATGGAATATATAGTAGAGCTACCACCAACTTCCTCTGCTATGAATTTTGTAAGAAATCGAAGCATTTCGGTAACCTCACATTCGATGCGACCTTTCCAAAAATCTAACTTCTTCACGAAGTCTTCCATTTTGTCCTCCGTATACAGAATATTTGAGATCTTTTCTTGCATTCAAAATTTTTAGTTTTTCAAAATATCTGCCTAATAGGCCAGTGACGTTAAATATTCCTCGTTACACAAATGTTCTGTTAATCTGTTTTCTCAAGCAGAGAAACTCTGATTTTATTACGCAACTCGAAAAGACGCTGCAGAACTTTTCCAGGCGGCAAACACGTAACTTCACTATACAAAAAGAGATACTTATGTACAGATCCCATTTCTTCACAACGTTCAGTAAAGCAATGAGCATATACTGGCCGAGATTTGATGTAATTAACAATCTTAACAGCATCCATAAGCGCACTATGTATATCTGGTTGCATTTTTTTAGCAGGCAAAGCTTCGCCATGTATCATATCATACAGTACAATGAGTTCATTTTACTGCAGGAACTATAGCTTTCACTCGAGTTACAAGGCCACTGTTCTTCCCTGTCATAGCTGCAGCGCCGTAGCGTCGGTGCATAAACCTATTCAATTAGTTGAAGTCAAGCCCTCAGCAGAGGCAAATTCGTAAAGTACAGCGAATATGTATTATCTGGAAGTTGTTTTTGTGATCGTTTTACAAAACAGTCACACTTCTCTTATATTTCCTTTACTGTCATATCTCACGTGACAAATAAGCTGAGCCTGTGATGAAATATCTGTTGATTCATCGCGATGCGACGCAAATATTTGACTTTCTTCTACTTTTCGACATAACCGCATATGTCGAAAATTAGAAGAAAGTCAAATGTGAACCTCTATTATTTAACAGTAGAATATTATGTAATGCCTTCTCAACTGCCTCTCCATTCATAAGGTGAAATATTTCTGCAGCTGAGGGAAGCAACAAATTCTCGAGAATGTTGGGTGATTGTTTACATTTAGCGATTTTCATAGCCATTGCATAAGAAGCCTTCAACGCTTTATGCGACACCGTAGCTTCTTTTGACACAACAGTCTTCTGTCATTTTAATTCTATCTTTTTTGGAACAAAAAAATATACGACCCTTCTGTATGTATAATCCTTATGCATAGTTTTCAGGTCTTTTAAGTTTCGCAGGTCTTTGTTTGTTTGTTTGTTTGGAGGTTTAACGACCACCGTGAGCTACTCAATGGGCTATACGCAGTCGCCCGTCCCTAATTTAGGGTCACTGGTTCCAGGGAAGGGAGAGAGCCAGTGCCATAAGGCAAACACAAAATCCATGTTTGTTTGTTTGTTTGTTTGGAGGTTTAACGACCACCGTGAGCAACTCAATGGCCTATAAGAGGTCGCCCGTCCCTAACTTAGGGCCACTGACTCCAGGGAAGGGAGAGAGCCAGTGCCGTAGGACAAACACAATATCCATGCCTCACCGGGATTCGAACCCGAACCCCATTCAGACGAATGATCAGAGGCCATCGCTTAGACCACTGCGCCACCGGGGCAGCACAAAATTCATGCCTTACCGGGATTCAAACCCGGACCCCGTTCGGACGAATCATCAGAGGCCATCGCTTAGACCACTGCGCCACCGGGGCCGGCGTTTCGCAGGTCGAAGGGTGTCATTGGGAAAAACATAAAAACAAATGACACACTGGGGCTGTTGAAGGACGGATTGGCTACGAAAACAAGAAAATTTAAACTTGATATGGCTTTAGTCATATTGATTGCAATTTTTCTTTCCTTTATCAGGGGCTGTACTTGTGTCGTCAATAGTAATCTTGCTACTATTACTAGGTTCACTTTGGTCTGCAGATTCTACACTACTCATAGTCCTCTTCAAGTAGCGGTCAATTCTCAATGTCAAGTAGATTAGTTTAGTTCTAGATTAAGTAGAATAATACATGGTGACAGTCACAACGGACGTTATTTGAGCAATGACATAAAACAAATGAGAGAGCGACATAAAAACACCATGTGCATGTGGAGAACTATCACATTGTGTTTGGAGGATATCCGTTTTCATTCATGTACAGTGAATAACATTGCGTGCATCGGCTCGAATAACATTGCGTGCATTCAAACGCACGCAAAATTTTGTAACTGCTATCTGCTCCAGTTTTGAATCCATACTGGATTACAGGAGGTGCTTCGCCCCTCCCAAGGAGGCTCTCTTCACCAGTTAGGATCTTAGAGACCAGAAGACTATCCCGCGGATGATCAAAAAACGGAACTTTGAATTCTGAAACTGTCTGGAAATGTCGAATGCTTTTGTGTCTATTCATTTCTACCAAATTCCTATGCAACAATATGAAAATTTTATTTAAAACTGCGGGAATCGCTTTGTAATTTCCTAATTACTTTTAAAATGCCCTAATTATTACCATTTTAAATCAAGAGGTACATAAATGGAACAAAAAAAATTGTTGTCATCTTAAACGGTCCCTGAGATTTGACGTGATGTCGTCCTACGTATTGTAGTTCTTCCCCCAAAAGCTACATTTTGCTTATATTTTATCCTTACCAAAAGAAGAATAACACTGCGCAAAAAATAATGTACGCTTACCCATGCTTGCTTATCACTTACTTTCAGTTTTCAACAAGTAACTGTTTCACCACCTGACGAACGTTTAAACTTCCAGTATGAACGCATTTGTCTTTATCTTCATGAAACTGAAACGTATGCTTTCGCTTTGAGTTTTGCTTAACCTAAAGAACAACAGAGTGCAAAATGTGCTCATCCTCACCGTTTACTCTGTTGGTTACGGCTAACTTTACAATCGCATTGTCATCATGTATCAATATTGCTGGGTTCGATATTTTTTACACCAGTACAAATGAGGGGAAAGTGAGCGTTGCAATCATCAATGCCATTGGTGGAAGCTGAACAGATTCACTTACAGCACTTGAAAACGTAAAACTATCGCTAGTTAAGGAAATAAATCGATGCACAATCGATGTACTGATTTAGACAAAACTATGATACTGTCCATAGTTCTATCGATAGTACCTCCAACTCTAGGTATATCTCTCAATATAATCTTGAATTTAAAAACTGGATTTGTCTTACATTCTTCAAATAGTTCTTTATTATATTGAGTGATCATGCAATTAATAATAAAGAAACAAGAGTAAAGTTGCGTTATGTAGCAATCTATTCTTTGCAGTAAGTGGCAAATATAATCTCTTTTGAATTGAAATGAAAAATCATTCACCAAAGTGAGCTTTTTGCCATCACTTCAAAAAATTTCTAAAACGCATCCTCTATTTCCTATGTTAACAGTTGTCCTGTGGAAGCCAATAGCTAGCACATGCTTTGCGTTTACTGATCTAACATTCAAACCAGCCAGTGGTTACCAAACGTATTCGATTATCTGCTCCCTTGCTGAATCCAGGTTTTCCCAAAGTGCCCTATGTCAAATTCTAACAAGTACACTTTGCTTATGTCAAATTCTAACCCGTACACTTAGGTAAAACTAAATAAAACATGCATTGAAGATCACAAAAAAATGCAATTGAAAAAATTAAACTAAATATAATTAGTGGAATGGATGAGCCTGTTCATAAACGCCCATTTTCTCAAATCTTGGACCAGAAAAGTAAAAATTAAGAACAGATAAAATTGGAAATCATGTACGATCTCAGATTTTTACAATATGAGTTTTAAAACAATGTGGAATAGGGAAAACATTTAAATAGTGGAACCGTTAAATCCAGTTGCTCATAGAAATATAATCGATATACGTAATAAAATAAGAGTGTTAGACAAACAAAGCTTAGGATGTTTGTAAGGTTTTGTAGGTTTATTATAAAACTGAAAATAAAATTATGTTTTATCTTAAAAGGTCTCGACGATAGAATTTATAAAATTTCTTCTGCAAATAGTTCTATTGTGTTTCGTTTTACCTCCAAACCCCTCTACTCGAATTCGTTGTGAGTTTCTTTTAGAACGGCTCAACATTAATCGTAAATAACTAACTTTGGGCAGAATCGTAAATAACTAACCCTACTGCACTAAACAAATGAATGGATGTTCAAATGTTTAAACCAAAAAAAAAAAAAATGCATATGTTTTTAATAGTTTCACTCTTCTATCCCTGGGTTCCACGTTTGTTTTCTTCTAAAAATAATATTAATATTCAAGTTCGTTAATTTGTTCTGTACACTGACGGAAAGAAAAATCCCAACACCAAGAAGGGTTGTGTTAGATAAACGACAGTTAGTAGGCGGTGAGAGTACATCTGTAAGATGACGTCTATGCAAATTTTGCGATCGGCGCATACGTGAGGCGCTAGTAGCGCCCCTTGGAACATGCAAAGCAGGTTTGCTGTATATATGCGCTGTAACGTTCGTGAACGTTAGTTATCGTTCAGATTCGACGTAGTGTGTTGACGTTAGTCAAGAATGCCTTCAAGAAGACGAAGAAGCCATTATCAACAGCTCACGGAGTTTGAACGAGGTCGTGTAACAAGGCTACGAGAAGGTGGATATTCTTTCCGCAATATTGCAGAACAACTTGGCACGAATGTAGCCACTGTGCATGATTGTTGGCAGCGGTGGTCAAGGGGAGGTACTGCCTCAAGAAGACTGGGTTCCGGCCGGCCACGTGGCACTACTGAGAGGGAAGGCCGCCGTGTTCGGCGTATGGCCGTGGCGCTTCGTACTGCGTCTGCGGTAGCAATTCGAGCTGCAGTTGCTACCACAGTGACACAACGAACTGTTACAAATCGGTTACTTGAAGGACAGCTCCGAGCCAGAGGCCTGTAGCGTGCATTTCACTTACTCCAAACCACTGCCGTTTGCGACGTCAGTGGTGTCAAGCTAGAGCTCATTGGAGGACGGAGTGGAGATCTGTTGTGTTTTCTGATGAAAGCGGTTCTGCCTGGGTGCCAGTGATGGCCGTGTGTTGGCTAGAAGGAGGCCAGGTGAGCGCCTGCAACCAACCTTTCTGCGGCCGAGACACACTGGACCTACACCTGGAGTTATGGTCTGGGGAGTAATTTCCTATGACAGCAGGAGCACTCTCGTGGTTATCCCACGCACCCTGAAGGCACAGTTGTACGTCGGTCTGGTAATTAAACCTGTTGTGCTGCCATTCATGAACAGCATTCCAGGGGGTGTTTTCCAACAGGATAACGCTCGCCCGCATACCGCTGTTGTAACCCAACATGCCCTACAGAGTGTCGACATGTTGCCGTGGCCTGCTAGATCACCAGATTTTTCTCCAATCGAGCACGTATGAGACATCATTGGACGACAACTCCATCGTCACCCCAACCAGCATTAACCATCCCTGTATTGACCGACCAAGGGCAACAGGCATGGAACTCCATCCCACAAACTGACAAGCAGCACCTGTACGACACAATGCATGAACTTTTGCGTGCTTGCATTCACCATTCTGGCGGTTACACCGGTTATTTGTGTACCAATATTTCACATTTAAAATGACTCTTCTCGCGCTTACATTAAGCTGTGATCTTGAAACCTTAATCGATTAAATATGTTACCTATACAAATGAATTGCCGCCATTTCATTCCTCTACAACTATTTTTTTGTGGTGTTGGGATTTTTTTCCGTCAGTGTATCTATATAATATATTAACTGGCAAGTTCGTTAAAAATGCCAGTTGTGGCTGTTCACCTTTTTTGGCGTCCCAACCACAGACAGAATGACGACATGTAATGCTATTCACAGCAACGACTACCATTTTATATCTGTTTCGACTGAACGCAGTGCGCGATTTGAATTAGTCTATGCCAGTTGCAGCATATGCTTTTATATAAATATCGCTAAACTTTCGACTCATCCTCTTTACCTGGTGGCAAACATAGATTTATTTCACAGGAAAACAGCAAAATTGAGAAATTAACGAGACGAAGAATCAATTTGGTATGTACAGGGCGAAAAATAAGAATTTCATAATATCAACCATTGCAAAAGCGCACAGGGCAGCATTTTTAGGAACATTTCATAACAGTTTTGGTATGTACTTGATACTACCTTTGTGGATTTCCAATTTTTCTCTTTCCTTTGGGTAGTTTAGGATACGACAGTGTTAGTATTCTAGAAGTAAAAGTAAGGTTAAATAAAATATGAACAAAATATTCAAGAAATTGGAAAAACGTTTAGATTAGTTCTACTTGAGTGTAAGCATCAGTAAACCACCCGACTGTACCTTTTACAACATCTTGTAAATGTCAGGAAGTTTGTCAGATAGTTCTCTTCCTAAAAGTCAAAACTGAAGGTCAGAATTACACCACTTTAACTTCGTACTGTCTACGTTCCATTTCCCATATGATTTGTAATATATAACATCTATCGCTGCTTTTTTTACTTTCTGCCTTTAGTAAATGTCACTAACTTTCATTTATCAAGCGTTTTGAAACCTGCAATTGAAACTAATATCCTGATTGCTGCTGCTAATATTTTACATCCCTTACTCCAGGTCCGCTTTGCGTTTTCCTGTTTCATTATTGGTTTGACAACGATATTGTTCGGTATAATCATTGGCGGCCTCGTCTTTATATTACCTTAACAGCATTGCAATACGTATTCTCAAACTTTTACTGCTGTAAATCAATGAATTTTTGTTATCCGGTGATCAAGTCCTAAATAATTAAACAAAGTAAATACATTACATTTAAAAGCAAAATTCTTGAACATTCTGAATGAGTATTAAAATGTGTAGTCAGACAAAACAATAGCTCAGGTGCGGACTGACGTACGCGTCGGTATTGAGAAATGTGTCTCTCTTTGCATTTTCTATATATGACGAGAGTATTTGTAATCTGTAGATAACAATTTCCAATAACTTGTGAGATAATTTCTTTCTAGTTATATGGAATAATGTACGTTTCGTTATGGAAGTTCTTAAAGTAATTTTTGCTTTCCATTTGTTGTGTTCGGGAACTGAGGCGTTGCATATCTATGATATGTGTGTTTTCTGTAATTTTGATGAAACTACTGTCTTTACATGACAGGAAAAGACCCAGAAATGACAGGAAAAGATCCAGAAAAAGACCACATGGGAGATGGGTGGATGAAATTCGTAAATATGCGGGAGTGACATGGAGGAGACTGGCACAAGACAGACCGTTGTGGAGGAAACTTGGGGAGACCTTCGTCCAGCAGTGGATTGATAATGGTTGACAATGATGATGATGATGATGACTGTCTTTAACTCAATCGAAAGAAAACCGATCGTACCGTAGCATCAAAAAGTAAAGAAATACAACTGAGAAATTGAAATAAAGGCATCCCATTACGATTACTTTTAAAAGGTTAACATCATTAATCGAAATGAGTCGAAAACAAATGCAGTGTCTTTGTGATTATTTGTTAATTTCAATAGCTCTACGCATAACAGCAGAAAAATCTGGACATACGTAGAGAGATGAGATAAGCATTATTCAAAGAGATTTACTGTATTTACTGCATCTGCTCACACTGCAATTGTAAAGTTACAATAACTTCTGAGAGAAAAAAATAATTTTAATTGTAGTGATCTTTTTAAATGTTTTACTAAAAACAATTAAAATCTACACAAAAAAAACAATTGAAGCTAATTTTAATTTACCAATTTGCAAAAGAGCAACATTTTGGATGTTTACGTATTTTTCCTTATTGTCTGCCAAATCATTTGTGACATTTTTAGCAAATCATCCCAAATTTTGTTATGTCTTTTCTTCCTGAAACTCATCTTAAAATTTTCTGAAAAGTTTTTATTTATGCATCATAGATGCCGTGCATTTTGTTTCTCCAAAGATTTGTTAGTTCACTGCAGGGTACAGGATTGGAATTTAAAATTACGTTAATCCAGAAATAAGCAAGACTTTACCTTAAATAATTCTCTGCTTTAGGAGAGCAAATGGACGTAGGTATATATTTAATAAAAATAAAAATATATATTTAATGAATATAAAAAAAAAATGTTTTTTTATTTTAATGCAGGTTGGTATAACATTTTAAGACAGCAAACATCAGAAGCCATGCAAAATATGTTACAAAAATCATGTATTTTATGTTGAGATGTAGTAATACATTTTTTTGTTTAAATTCTCAATTTGGTACGAAACGAAGTCACAATTCACTGGTGCTGCAAAGATAGAAGTTCCCAAAAGTTTGTGTAAAATTTATTATTTGGTTAGAATGCAAAGTTTTGTTTGTTAGAATGATTTCAGAATATCATAAGGGAGCACAAACCCCAGTATTTTTACCTGCGCTGAATAATAATTTATTGTTATTGGTACAAGTTTTTTAAAGAGGGTGAGGTAAATTTATGAGATGAAATATTATGGCAGTTTAGTAGAAATGAACACACCGACCTGGGAAGAAAAAATTTGCCTAACGACCCTGGAGTGTACTGATTCTCTTGTGTTTATATACTGATACTTATACTTTCTGGTATTATCTGTTAGTCTTGTCCTAATAGAGAAACAGATATTTTTTTTCACAAAGTAAGTGTCCAACAATTCTAAAGGCAGAACATTTTAACTGTTTCGGGAAAGATTGACACATTTTTTATTATCAGCGTAATATCAAACACGTCGAAATTCTACGTCAAGTTACAAAAGAACATTTTCATATCCCAGTAACAGGGTCAGTACATTATTGCTTGCACAGAAAAGCCTACCCAAAGGCAAAGGGGAAAAAACACCTGTGCGTTGAAATATTAACGCATAGCTTTTTATAATAATAATCGAAAATATCTCGAATATATTATTGCTAGTTCAGTTAATCAAGAATATTCCATTTGCGTCATTAAATAAAAATATCAAATCAAAGCAGACATTGGAAATCCTGAGGTTTAAATAGCACGCCCTTTGTATGATATCGAACACGAAACCAATACTTTAAGTAGATTTCATAAAAATATATATAGTCCTTAAAGAATGCCGTTACGCTCCTGAGTGTGTAACGTGTGCATTATTTTGTATTTATGAAAAATGGAAAAAGCTACGGAAAAAAAATCACCTGTTCTGTACGATCGTTAGCACAGCCGTAAAAATCGTTATATATTCGCACTGGTGACAGAAATGTGACTTAGGCGAATTCATAAATTGTAGGGAACATCATCGCAGCGCAATAATTCCTAGGCAAAGTGTATTTTTCGAATGAAACTTTTAGAATCAAATTTATGGAGGAACGGTTGATGCAGCAGTCATTCGCCCTTCGTTGAAGTGACGTGAATCATTCAAAGAAGAAAACGTGTACAAAATGTACTTCCTAACGAACGGTCATACTAAGCAAAGATTTTAACAGAGCATCTTATCAGTGATATATTATCTTTTAAAAGTTATTGTTGGATGACTCCTGTTCTGGCAGAATGAGATAGGAAAAGAAGCCAATGTTCAATATTTATCTCATACATAACACGAAGGATCAATAAACTTTTTTACACCAGGTGAAAAGCTCAAAAATTTAGATTAAAGAAATGTTTTCATAATTGGTGTAGCATATAAACTTTGCACTATTTTAGGCGCATGATGCTCGTGATTCTTTTTTTTTTTTTTTTTTTTTTTTTTTGATTGGAGGTTTAACGACCGCCGTGAGCAACTCAATGGGCTATAAGCAGTCGCCCGTCCCTAATTTAGGGTCACTGGTTCCAGGGAAGGGAGGGAGCCAGTGCCGTAAGACAAACACAACATCCATGCTTGACCGGGATTCGAACCCGGACCCCTTACGGACGAATGATCAGAGGCCAACGCCTTAGACCACTGCGCCACCGGGGCGGCTGCTCGTGATTCAATCACCGGGAATTTTATAATGAACTAAAAATCATTTATTTAAAAGGATAAGGTCGTGATAACATTATTAATCTCATATTTATACCGAATATGGGAAAGATGGTTGTTTATGTGATAGAATCAAAAGTCTTTTCGGACAATAAATTTCAAATATTTTCCCTCTAACATTGGAATTTGTTGAAACAAAGCAAGCCTGATATGCCATCAATTGATGGAATGATCAGCATTTCTTTGCAATGTAAAGAACATAAGTTTTGCAAGGATCCTTCAATCTGTCTTATGACTCATTGCCAATTTCGTAAATCGCATAAAAATGTTCTGGGAAGGAAAACGATCACATTACTACCCTGTTTACGATATAGTTTACACCAGGACCGGTCGAATCGTTCGACTGCAGTATATTGATGACAGATATCGATACATCAGCTATGCTGCTAGCTTGACTGTGCAAAATAATGAGACGTTGCCCTTTGGCTGCACGAATGTGTTGGACCTACTTCACGGACAACTTCTCTGACACAGGAACGCCATTCACCTGACTTTCATTTCCCTTATGTATGAACAAGAACGTGCAGTCAAAGTGCCTCTCTGTGGTTTTGCACATGGCGAAGTATGCAAATCCCATAATTATTTGCTCTTGAGAAAGGTGATTGCGTTAATATGTATTGTTAGGTACCAGTTGTTACCCGTAGCTATTCACTCCTTTTATTACGGTAGGGACTGAGCTGAGGATATAATTTGTAGATCAAAAAACTGTCGTGAGCCATGGATTTTTGGATGATTTCAGGATCTCGAGTAAAATGCGAGATAAAAAAAAGTGGTTACACAAATGTAGGATACACAAATGTAGGATATATTCTAAACGTTAGACGTAGAGCGTTTTATCCATCAACGTTTATTTAAAACTCAAAATCCTGGAGGAAGTCGTACACCGGTGCTGTTTTTTTATCGTTCGAATCGTATGCTCAATGCTCCCTGAAGTAAAGTTTTTCATCGAGCGCATTAAGCGGTTACGCTACCTAAATATGGTGAATTGGTCCGCTTTCCATGCGGATGAAAATGAACGTACTCTGCTTATGTTATAGAAAAGGAAATTGTATCCTGACTGTAGTTTATTTTTGTAATGCTACACCTAATTTATATAGTATAGAACTTAATTTTAGGACATTTTAAAATGGTTTCAACCTACTTAAATTAAATGCAAATCACACTTTCCAAAATGAGGATATCAAATTTTCCTACAGCAATTAATTGGAAAAAATAAATTTTGTATATATTTAAAACTTTTTTGTATACATTTGCAGGTCGTAATAATTCATGTCCTTTCCCGTTACTTGAGGTAAATACGAATAGGTTGATTTCTTAGTTTTCTGAATTGATTGACATTTTACTGTGTATATTGCTCATTGAATATTCTGAGACCACTAAATTTCCTCATAATTATAACCTGCAGTGTGCTTAAATAACAAATGAAACAATTTATGTTTGGTTCACTGTTTTGATAAAAATTAAATCCCAATTTTGTAAATGGAAGTTGTACGAAAAGAAAAATGGCTCATTCTTAAGCAGGATAACATTAAAATTTCTTAGCAAAATCTAAAGATATTTTATAAAACATTTGTGGGACCATTCAGAATTACACATGCAACGTTTAGTACAGGAAAAAGTAGTGTCTTTTTTTTATTTTTACTAACAGATGTCGATTTGGACAGGGAAATTTACATTAATTCTCTAATGCATATTTTTACAGGGAAAAATCATCTTTAAGACTGAATATAAAGGAAGTTATCGTGAAAAAATATTGTTGAAAATAACAAGGAAGATAATCACATTACACTAATCCATCGAATTATGTACTTATCAAAATAACGTCGCCTTCTTGTACAGCCTTCATCAAAATAAAAGCTGGAGAGAGACCAACATTCAAGCAACTAAGCAATGCCTTTTGGAAATGTGTCTGTTAAGAAAAGGGAGCCTTGAAATCATATAGAACCGAATTCTAGACCAAAAAAAAAAACAGAGCTGAACTACTACGAGTCAATAACGTATACAACAATATTCAGACAAACCGATATGCTACATCATTAAACATTAAATTTTAACGTAACGTTCTAAAGTTAGTCATACACAAGGGTTCTTGAAAGAACAAAAAATGACTGAATCTTCTGCTCGCTGCAGTGAAATTTCGTATATTGTACATGGAGATACCACGCTCCCAAAACAGCAGAAGTAGAAGACGAACCTCTCCAGTTTGGAATGAGGATGCAAACCAGTTCTATCTCCATGGAATAAGCATGCGGAAATCAAATATTGTCTTGTGCTGAATTTTTTTAGTGATGTTTCAAATTTTCTTTTATAAAATATTACAGTTTAGGGATATTGCAATCGATTTTAATCTCCTCAAATGGAACTACTCTCGGCATTTAACTGCAAAAAGTGATTTAGCAGGACTAAAATGTTTCCGATTTTTGTGCTGACCAAAAAGCTAATGTGTTTTTCTCACTAGGGTATCCGTGTAACATTGGCTACGTAAAGTAAATTCAGAACAGTAGGCAGATGTAAAATTCATAGTTACGTGAAACTGAGATTTACGGTATTTCTATGTTCTAGGCGCCATTGAACTTATGTTCTGCCAATAGGTTCAGCTGTTTTTGTTTGTGAACGAACTTGAATCGATAGACGGTGTCAGCAGTATCTTATAAACACGTAAAGCAAACTCCTGCCCAATGGCGTAATGGTCTAACCATTTGTTTCAGACATTTCGTTACAGACAGTACCCGATTTGATTCCCGGTAAAACAGGGATGGTGGGTTTCTGTTACGGCATTTTCATTCTCATTTTCCTGCAACCAGAGTCCCAAAGTTAGTGACCGCCGACCGTTAATAGCACATCGAGTTACTCAAAGATGTATTTTATTGTGGGTCAGCTTTATGCATCATACCGTTTACCCAGGGCTTCAAAACAAACGTCGTTGATCTGCTCAACGAGGAGCGTTCAGCCAGATTTCGGAACGGGGATGCTTCGAAACATCTACCGATTTTGCTTGTTTTTTAGATCTTTGATTTCATAATGCCTTCCCATACAACGCGCGAAGGGGAGAATATTCTAGCTGTAGGCTACATGAATTTGTTGCGAAATGTATTTATAGAAAAACAATAAATTCAATGCTCTAAAACAGCAACTCATGTGTACATCAAAAACAGAAGTTTTATATAAAAGCAGAGTTTAACTTACGTTATCAGCAATTTTTTTTTCCAAAGCCCAAGAGCCCGCACTTAAATTCAACGTACTACTGCTACCTCCATATGTGCGCTGAAATATTACCGCAAAGCAAATTTTTAAAGCAGCCAAAGAATATCTGCTATTAGCAGACGTCCGCATTTTAAATACAAATCATTGAACATACGTACGCGGAAGAGACAAAAGATTAGGACAAGAGCGTGTTTATTCAAATTGAAGCAAATTCAGGTAACCAACAGTGCATCTAAAAGTCGGCCGCCCCGGTGGCGCAGTGGTCTAAGCGATGGCCTCTGATCATTCGTCCGAACGGGGTTAGGGTTCGAATCCCGGTAAGGCATGGATGTTGTGTTTGTCTTACGGCACTGGCTCTCTCTCTTCCCTAGAACCAGCGACCCTAAATTAGGGACGGGCGACTGCTTATAGCCCATTGAGTTGCTCACGGTGGTCGTTAAACCTCCAATCAATCAATTTAAAAGTCAATTAAATGTGCAAATATCATCTGATACTGAACTTTTTCATCAAAGTTATTCTTGTGCTTTCGATTGAAAAGGCTGCAGACATACGCGAGTTTGAGAATGGCCAAATTTCAATGTCCAGTTGACTGGGTCAGGGCATTTCTGAGACGGCACGGATTGATGGTTGCTCATGGGAAGCCGTGGTACCTTCAAAAGCTTGTCCGAGGAGTGATAAAACACGCATGCTTGTATGCCACGTGTACATATATTTTGGGAAAAGTATTCTTCATAGCAAATTATGTCACTCTGGTTTTGAAAGACTAGCTAAATTGCAAAAGTTGCTATACGACTGGTTCTGAATTAATCAAAAGTTTAAAATTTTTCATGAAAGGTAATTCTACTTCTTAAAATCTGGAATCCTTTGGTCCTACATACATCTGTTGTACTGAAGGAATGAAACGCGAAATATATTTGGATTTAATTTTTATTTATACCTTGCTTCTCTAAGAAAAACTAAAATCTTCTTTTCATTCTAGTAGCGCTGCTGTACGATTTTTGAAGCCCAGTTGTAGGGTTTTGAAGTCAAAACGCATATACCTAATAGGATCGTTTCTGTTAATTTAAGTGTGTTTTCGATGCATCGAAAACACATTGAGTTGCACACCAATACATCGATAAAACATCAAAGTTTCCACTGTTACATTAAAAAACATCGAGAGTTTTAAGAAATGTCATTAGTAACCGGGTAATGAAATAATGAGGAATCACCATTTTATTGAACAAAGATTTTCCCCACTAAAGTGCCCATTCACTGCTACAGATGAAAAAGTATGAAATCATCGGCTTTTTAGCAAAACATCGAGGTTAACACCGATACATCGAAAAGTCATCATATTTTCAACTCATACATCGGGCATTTGATCAAACATAACGTTACTACACTGCTGGTCACCCAAAATGCAGCACCAAGAAGGCCACGAGATAGCAAAGCCAGATTTACTGGACACATAATAACAGATACAAAGATGAAACGATTGAGCTTACAGGCCCGTACGACTTGCGGAACACGCAGACATCAATAGTTCGCGTGACCCCCATGGCTGGCAATAACGGCCGCTACACGCCGCGGAATGGAACGAAAGAGGCTTTGGATGGGGGATTGCGGTATGTCGGGCCAGGCTGCTTCCACACGTTGCCACAGTTCATCAGGTGCAGCCCCGGGTGATGCTTGCCGGGCCACTCGGTTGCCGATCAGCGACCAGACATGTTCGATGGGCGAAATATCGGGAGAACAGGCGGGCCATGGCAGCAGTGACATCTGGTGGGCCGTGAAAAATTGTTGCACGATGCGTGCCACGTTCGGGCGCGCATTGTCCTGTTGAAACGTGGCCGCTGGCAGGTCCTGCAGGTTAGGGAGGACTACAGTCTCCGAAACGTCGGAGATAGAGCGGTGGCTGTTGAGTGGACCGGCGCCGCGTATCATAGGGGTGCGGGTGTCATATTAAATTGCACCCTAAACCATAACTCCAGGCGACGGACCAGGATGGCGATGCATAATGCAGGCGTCATACAATCTCTCGCCGTGGTGCCGCCACACGCGGATCCGACCATCGTGGTGTTGCAGGCAGAAGCAGGATTCGTCGGAGAAGACAATGCCGTGTCATTCCGTAGTCCATGTGCGGCGTCAACGGCCCACTGCCACCGCACTCGCCGGTGGTGTAACATCAATGGTAATCGGAGCAATGGGCGCCGTGCGACAAGTCTCCGCTCCTGCAGACGACTTCGAACTGTACGTTCTGACACAGATTGTTGCGCAACACACCCTAATTCCTGCTCTAACGTTCGTGATGCGATGGTGCGAACCTTCAATGCCCGCCGCAGATCATGCCGGTCCTCCCGTACGGTGGTGTGCCGCGTCTGCGGCAATAGCTAACCTCGGTCCGTCCTGCACCCACCGAATACGTACTCGTCTTACAGTGGCTGTATGTCGTCCCCCACGGGCGCCAATGTCTAAGTACGATAAACCACGGTCGCGGTAAGCCACTATTCGTCCTCTGTCGAACTCCGAAACATGCTGGAATGACTGCCGTATTCTGAGACAAGGTGTCAGCAACCTTCCCACGCACAGGTCTGGCAGCACAACACAGTTCTGCTACTTACACACCGCTTTCTGTGCACCGTTCTTATAGTGTTTCTCGGTGACGTGCCGGGAGCACATTATTTGCATATTCTCTGCAATTCTAATCGTTTGGATGTCCTCTCGCGGGCGACGCATGTTGCGAATTTCAGACCAATCGGATGCTTCCTTCTTGGTGTTGCATTTTGGGTGGCCAGCAGTGTAGATGCTGATCTTGAGAGTATCACTGTTGCATTTAAGTAATATTTTACAAATCGACTGCCGATTCACTGCTGCAGATAGAAAAATCCGGATTCTTCACTTTATTAGCAAAATATCAAATTCTACACCGATGTATCAAAAAAGATCAAGATTCCCACAGATTTATCGAGCGTTTTAACAAATATAATGTTCCAGGATATTGAATTGATGAGTATCACTGCTATGTTGAACAAAGATGTGCTCTTTAAGGAATATGTGCTCTTTTCCTGGATATTGACAGCTATCTAGGGAAAAAGCACATAATCCCTATACTTGTGTAAGCCTGGGCTCCAAATGCTTAGTGTTAATGCACAAAACCGTTAAGCCGACCGGAAGAGAATCAAATAAGAAATGTCAGACAACACGAAGTAATTTTAATATTTCACAGATCGCGTGGTTAAATGTTTTTTCAGATGGAGCAGGAAGAAGTGCCTTTGTCTTCTTTAGGATATAATTAAAAAGCAACAAAATTTAAATTTGTCAACTGAATATCATACATTTTCCTTAATTACTGGAAAAATCGTCCCGTCGAAACACCGGGCCTGTTTCAAGGAATACCACCGCACTCTGCGAAAACTTCAGGGATGCCGAGTTAAACTTTCTTTACCTTTTGTGAAAGTATAGAGTAAACGAAAAGAAGGGGAATAGTCTTAATTATTGTAAATCCAGAGGATCAGCGATGATAATTGGAGATGATGACGGGTCCTGATGTTAGTGGAACTATCATAACAATACCAACAGTGTGTTGTAACAATAAAGAGGAAAGGGTAGGTTTGTTTTTGGCTTTGACCTCTGGGTCCACGCGCACGATTATTAATTTACGTTAAACATTTTTCATATGTGACTAAACTAGTATACAGTTCAACAAATAATTGGGCTCAGCAACAAATATTGACGCACCGCGAGCCACCAAAGCTAAAACTGGCTCTATTAATAAGAAGTTATGGTGAAACAAATATGTATTTTAGTCTAAGTTTTCGGAACCAAGTATGAAAGCTTTATTTCAAGCCATAACAATTTGTATATTTGATTGCATGCATTTAAATTTTATATTTTTGGCATTATGTTCCGTTGACAATCGTGTTTATTACATTAAACTCCACATTTTTCTTATATTATTCACTAGGACTTTCCCATTAGCGCACTAATACTGGCATCCAGGTTTTCAAACATAAACAGCACTAAACATACGGTACCAGATGATGCTAATAGTTCGCATAACTTGATGATCTGGCTTTCGAAACATTCAATTTCATTTATTGAAAGAAATACCTCTTTATTTGCTCCGTGGGTTAAGCTCCTGCAGAGAGCAAACGCCTTATTGTTTAGCGGAGCAAGTATTAACTTCAAGCACAGCCATGATGTGGTCCTGATGCTCAAGTTTATTATTATTCAGAAGGTTTCACTTATAATTATTAATTCGATTCAGCGGACCTCGAACATATTAAGTTCAGTTACAGTTATACCGGCGAAAACTAATTGAACATCCAGCTGCGTTGACACTGCATAGATTTAAAAGGTGCTTAACGTATACAGTAGATGAAAAAGGTGCTTAACGTATACAGTAGATGAAAAAGGTGCTTAACGTATACAGAAAAAAATAAGGCAATTCACATGCAAGTACTTTACCGTTCCTCCTAAGATAACATAATTGCTACCTCAAGGTTTTCCATAGTATCGTAATGTATTCAACATCCAGTAAATAACAAAGTTTGAAAAGTTTAATATATATATTTTTAATTTTCCAGTTCATTACTGAAACAACATAATTAAGAAAACTAGCATAGTTTAAACCATTTGTAATATACAGAAACACCGCTTTTGCATTAGGAAATTTGTATCAGCGCTAAAGAAACTTCAAGTGCACTCAAAGAGAAGTAGAAGGAGATCCCTTGCATCATCATCTTCTGAGGAAGATAAACAGAATGCTGCTCTCCAGAAATTGAAAAAAAATATTTAATAAAAGTAAGCGCAGACGTTAGTCTCCCTACTTATTTTCACAGAACGTACGATTACTCTATGCTGCCTTTTTATTCTTTTGGGTTATCAACCATACTTGGTGCTTTGGAGGGAAGAAGGAACCATGACACATATTTTGGCATTTTGTTTACATACTCTTTCAAAATTAGATAGGACAAAATTGTGAGGAGTGAAAGGTATCTAGAAATTGTGTTTGCATTTTAGGCAATCCCACTGTCATTATTTTGAGAATTTGGACCTTTTATAAATATAAAAGGTCCAAATTTTCAAAAGCAATTTAAAGTTTTTCTTGTTGTCATCAGTTAGTATTTTTATGAATTCTTTAACTGGCTGGAAAGAATTAACTCGGGGTTAGCAAAACAGACTTAAATCAACTGTTCGAAGGATTATATTCTCTGGCTAAGAAATGGGCCGAACCAAGGCCATCTAGAAGGTACAAGGCCATCTAGAAGGTACAAGGCCATGATATTAGACAGATGAATTCCCTTCGTTTATGACGTTACTCTCATGTTACACAACCTGATATGTCGGTCTCGTGTTTGACATTATGCACGACAGCGTTAGAAACCAATCGGAAAACTTGGTTATCGCCTGACGTCACAAATGGTGGAAACACATCTGTCTGGCGTCATGGCCTTGTACTTTCTAGACGGCCTTGGCCGAACGCTGCTGGAACGAATGAATCTTAGCATCAGAAAGAGCTGCTTTCCGCTTAGCTATGTTATCCCAAGTGGTCACTTAGAGGGATGCCTGACACTGATCATTTATCTGTGATTACCTGCTAAAAGAGTTGTTACAACCGTGTGACGTCACAAACGGAGGAAACACATCTCCCAATATCATAGTCTTGTACTTTCTAGACGGCCTTCTTCGACCGCGGCTGTTACGAGTAAACCTGGAATCAGGAAGAGCTGCTTTTCGCTCATTTTTCTTATTCAAAGTGGTCATTTAGGGAGATTCCTGACAGTAATTCTTTCCCTCAGATTACCTTGTAAAAGAGCTGTAACAATGGCGGTGAACCTAAAAATGCAGATAGCATCTATTTGGGTCCAATGGCATGATGCCGCGTCAGAGTAAGCAACCACTTCTCATGATGCCTTCGGTAATAGAGCAGAAAATAAAGGACAATAAGGTAGTGCTGCGAGGTACTGCTTAGATGAGAGAAATGAAAAAGAATTGTGTTGCAGTAGCTTTCGTAAAACGCGGCCGATATTTGAACATTTCTGTTTCGAGACTGAAGGAAATTTAGGGCACGATTTGGTTCCGATACACTGGCCGCTTAAAGGGTTAAAGTTGTTACTAATTATCTCTATCAACTTTTATCAAAATTGCTTGTTTTTTGCTGTTTTCACTTACGATTATTCCGTGAGAATAATATGAAACAATCACACTGAACATATGAATCACATTTTTATGCCGCTATTTTTAAGTTTAAGGGGAAGGATTGGCGAATATATTTTGCGTTTTTTTTTTCATATAATATGAATCAATCACACTGAACATATGACTGAAATTTTTTATGCCTCTATTTTTAAGATTAAAGGGTAGGATTGGCGAATATATTTTGGGTTTTTTTTTCATTCATAGGTAATAATAACCACCGCCATCATCTAGGGCCATAGTGGCCGATCTCTAATAAGGATACATTGATTCCGGAAGGCTTCGACCGGAGAACAAGCTCATCTCGACCGATTGGCGAGAAGCCAGCGCCGCTGTGCACTTGGACCCCCGGAGTGTCCTTTTGCGTTACTCAGAAGGAATCACAGAATGGGAACAGGTGGTTATTTTTGTTGGATCAGGTGACGAGTTTACCTGAAATGCCCTTCTCAACCAAAACATACTTGTCACCTTCGTGGGAAGAGGGTGTTTAGCGACTCGACGAGAATCTGTAAGGGCTAGAAGCAGTCGTATGTGCCTAATTTACGATCATTGGCTTCTTGGAAGGTAAAAAGCAGTGCTTTAAGACAAGCACACTACCTATACCTCGTCCGTGCTCGAACCCAGGTACATTCAGACAAAGAGTGAGAAACCTTTGCCATCGTAGCGGCCAATTATCACTCTGTCTACGTGCATGTTTAAGTTTGCTGTGTTGCTTTTTCTCCTAAAAGTCGGTTCACTTCTTACTGCGTGATTTGACAGTTTTGTCTTCTATTTGCAGTTCGAATGTTCTAGTAAGATACGAGTATGCTTTCATATAAATAATAGTTTCTTCTGCATGATCATGTAAAAAATATTCGTCTCTGATCGGTTTTCCTCCCAACTAAACCACGAAATGCGATTTAGCGCCGCCAAGCCAAGAGAAAAAATGTCTTATCTTCGCTAAGCTGCGCGAAGGTTCTTCTACACCACTGGAAATATAATACTCTGGAATCATCCCGATATCAAAATGAATATGAGAATTGTGAGACCACCTCCAAGTGTACGGGAACAGTGTCATCCTTCCCTGTAACGCGATACTACCCGGATCTGTATCTAGGATCATTGTGAAAAAAAGCGTTTATTGAACAATCCTGACGCAAAAATACTCGCTGAAGAAACACACTGGAACTGACAGCCACGAAGCGACAAACCGCGATTTAACATGCGAAACGCGCGCATACTAGTGATTGTTCGCTAATTACAATACATCATAGTAAATTACGGAGAACGGGCCGCGGTTCGACATATAGACGAGTATTTTCGTGTACCGTATAGGAATGAAAAAGAGAACATTACCGTATCATTCCCATTTTTAAGTTCCACGATATTTTTTGTAACTGAAAGCGCAATCTCATGACAGGCGACACATGTTAAAGGGCAGAAGACGCCCCGGTAGCGCAGTTGTCTAAGCGCTGGCTTATGACCATTCGACCGAGAACTGTCCTGGGTTGAATCCGGATGAGGTATGGACGTAGTGTTTGCTTTACGGCACTGGCTATGAACCTTCCCTCCAGCCAGTGGCTCTAAATTAGGGACGGGTGAATGCTTACAGCCAATTGAATTGCTCACTGTGGTCGTTAAACTTTCAATGAAAAAAATGAACAGAGACATGTATTACAATGCTTACGGTCTGGACGAGAAGCATCGGCTAATAAGGGCATTTTGTTTTATGACGAAAACATTTTTAGTTACATAATTTGACGAAAGTGGCAGTTCAAGCGTATGCAAATATTGAAAAACAAGCAAATGTGATGCCTAAAGGAGCATGTGGTGACAATCTGCAGCTGTTAGTGATATATAATTTGTCTTAATCTTACTGGAAACGGTTTTCAACAGGATTGTCGGTACAATGTTAAATTTGCCCCAAAAACCTTGTTAGAAGAAGCTTGCAGATGTTCTGAAGACAGAATGGATAGAAAAAAGCATACCAGTGTCTGGTGAGACTATCTAAGCAAACTAGAAGTTTTTTCAATCGCCCTAGAAGCGGTAGACTAGGATTAAGGATGACCCGTTTCAATCCCGAAGCATCTTAAGTAGACAAACTATCTGAAACGATAAGTGAGAAAAAAACAGCGATCGTATATGGGCAAAAACGTTTACTTTTGACAAGATGATGATGCTACAAAGGTCATCACTAAGGAATCCTATAAATAAGGTTTTAAGCATTTCTGAGAAAAGTGTTCCTGTTCATTTGGGACGTAGTTCAATGTTCGTCATATTCCACCCGGTAGCGTCATAATGTGGGGAACCATTGGCGTTTAATCAAACGTATGCTAACACAAGGGAATTCGAAAATATTTGGCAGAATATATTCTGGAATATTTATTCCAACGGAATTATCACATTTTGGACAATTTGGGTGTCCGAAAACTCAATGTTCCCGTGAGGGTAATCTGTATCATTATACACTTGCAAGGTCGCACTTATAACCCTCGTATCGATCTTAATTTCGCGAAATTCTATTCCTTTTCTTTCTTTTTTTTTTTCTTTGATCGGAGGTTTAACGACAACCGTGAGCAACTCTGCGTGCTATAAGCAGTTGCCCGTCCCTAGATTAGGGGTACTCGTTCCAAGGAAGGGAGGGCGCAAGCGATGTAAAACAAACAAAACATCCATGAGTCACCCAAATTCGAACCCGACCCATCTCGGGAGAATGATCAGAAGCCTTCGCTTAAACCATTGTGCCACCGGGCGGGAACCCTGTCTCTACCGGGAAAGATGTTTATGATTTTAATTTGTGATATTTTAAAACTCTTGCGCTCACACAAGAAGACATACAGGATAATTTGAAATTGTTATCCGTTTTAGATGAAGCGACTTATTACTTCGCAACAATAGATATTTTCATCAATACAAAAAAAAATTTGCATTCTTACAAAAACATCCTTTGTTGACTACATGACGCGGAAAAAAGAATGTAAAACTGCAAAATAAAAATGTTATTTGCTTGGCGCGCAGAAATTTTCTGAATTAAAATTTAATATGTATACGAATTTTTTTATTTATTTAGTTAATTACAGGTATACGGGATGTTTGGTAATTATAAAATCAATTCCTAATATTACCGGGTTCATTTTTTATAGAGACGAGAGTAGGCACAAATTTTGAGCTAAGCAGCCGAAATACTTAGACATCTTTAAAAACAAATGCGTCTCCGAAAATCAAAATTACAAGATTTTTCAGCTTAATATATACAAGAAGCGATTCTTAAGAAAGAAACTTTTTGGACCGGTTAGGCATCAAGTTCTATAACAAATTCAGAAATGGAAATGTGTTAGTTGAACAACACGCGTAAAACAACAAATAGTACATCACTGTGAAAAGCGAACGAAATATTTGAGCATACAAAGAGTTTATCTTGATTAGACAAGGTAATTAACCAACTGCACATGTTCACAAAGTGCTGACAATTTAAAAGTTGCCTCAGTGAAACAAATATTAACTTTTCAAAGCTTATTAAAGGACGAATATCACAAAGCAAGTTTAGAACACCTTATTTTCCATTTCTAGAACAAACTCAGAAATAAAAGTGTATTAGTTGAAAAACACACGGGAAACATCAAATATAATGTAACCAAGGAGTGCGAAGGAAATGTTCAAATATAAATAAAAATTATCATTAGAAACGCTATTTTACCTCTTACACATTTTGACAAAGTGTCGACAATTTAATATTGACAATTGTAAAACAAATATTTACCTTACAAGACTTGTGCTCCTAAGAGACGAAATTGCCCCCAAAAAGGAAATTAGACACCGATAAAAATTTTGTTGCTAAAGATCATAGAAGTAGTTTTTAAGCCTTGGAGTTTCGAGAATTTGGTCTTCTGCCAGTTTGAGTGGAAAACCATCAAATAGTATTTTTTATACCAACTTTTCCGTTCTCAGTGTACCAACCGGAATGGAGGGTTTAATACGTATCTTCTTTAATTTGTTTGCTAAGACCGTGTTGGATCGCTCCACATTATACTTTCACCAGCACAACGTCTTATATCAACAGAAGCATGTATATAGTAATGCTAATTCAATATAAGGAAGAGTTACGAAATTGCGAGGCTATTAAAATCTAATTTTTCAGATTTGTCTTGTATTTCACATATATTTAGTTTTCAGGGTATTTTTTCGTTTTGAAACAAGAAATGAGCTTTAACATTTTGAGAAAAAGATGTAGCATGTAAGATGATACTTTTAAGAAGTAAAAACACATGTGTTTTGAAGTGAACTTTTTTGTATTGAATTGAATTCATTTTGATGCTATAAATAATCTGAAATGATAAAACATTAGATTCAAGTTTTTTTCGAATACATTTACGTTGGCAATGCATATATCCTGAACCGATTCCATAACATCACACAAAATTGACGTAACAATACATTAATATCTCTATTACATTCAGAAATCAAAATGAAGTCATTTCTGAAGATCTGAAAACGTTTATCGGTGCAAATATGGCATGAACGTTAAGTAACATTATATCCGAAAACTTGAAACTTCCATCGTCCTGGAGCGGGAATCGTACTCGCGTCTCCTGGATAGTGCCCGAGTATGTTTATCACTACACTACTGAGAACGACCAGGTCTCGAGTTTCCGATTAATTTGAGTACAACCAGCACAGAATTCGAAAGTCCAACTAACCGGTATTCATGTTTATCGAATCTGGAGGTTAGAAATTCTATCCCGTGATTCCCGGGAGGAGGAGAAAAATCATGAATTGTCTGATCAGACAAATCGAGAACTGTTAACCTGCAGATTCGATAAACACGAGTGCCGGTTCCTTCGACAGGCGAATCCTGTGATAGTTATTTTCAAATAAATCGGAAACGTGAGTCTTGGTCATTCTGAGTGGGTATGATGTAATACCGAGTTCCATTCATGAGTAACTCATTTGTTTTAAATCACAATTCATTGTGCAGAATCTCCACAGTAATCTTTAAAATACCTCGCCCTGAAACGAGTAACTTACCCGTTTGAAACAATTTCCTCTCGAACGTATTGCCGTTACACCATGCAGGAAATGAAATTCCACGTAGCTGAAGCTAAAAAATTATAACTTTGCCAGCTGAACAAATTTCTGATCTGCGCAAATTGCAGCATTTGTATGCTTCTGCGAAGCATACACAATCCTTTCGAATCCAGGAACTCATGTTGGTCTCAAATCTCCTTACGGTATCAGATATGAATCACAGAATTTGTGGAAAAACGTTTTCTCAAATGACAAATTCACAGGTTTCAAATTTCTTGAGGAAATATTTTATTGTGAACAACGAATAAAAATAATTGATTTAATCAGTCATACTGTTGAAAAAAATGTTCTTGTGTACTTCCTTGAATTTGTAAAAATTAAATCATCTTTTTTTTTTATGATTAAGACAGTTTGGCGTAGGAAAACCCACTTTGTTTTTGCTTGCTTTGGTTTAACGAAGTCATGAACAACTCAAGGAGACATACAAACCGCACGTACCAAATTTGAGTGTATTGGATCAAGTAAAGGCAGACAGCTAATGCAGAAGCACAATCCAACGACCATGCCTCACCTGAATTCCAAACCGGATCCATGTCGCAGGAAATGTCACAAGCAATACTTAGACCACTGTGCCACTGGCCCCATGTATCCTAATGAAGGCGCAACTTTTTCGAAATTCAAATTATTCGTGATTTTGTTAAAAAAATAGCGAGAGAGGGGGGTGTATGTACACAACCACAGGGGTTTACGTAGAATTACGTCAGGCTAGAGAAGTGAAAATATTTTAAGTTGTTTAAAAAAATTCAACACTTATTGAAAGTATATAATAGATTTACAAAACTTTTACAAGGTTATATTATTGTAATGCACTCATCTCCAAAACATAGTTGCACCCAGTTGGACGTGTCTGATTGCAACGCACTTCTGTAGGAATATAAAGGTTACCAGGAACAATAAATTCTTAAACATTGAGACTGATTTGGGCATTATTTATTAAGATACACGCCAATACGTAGTATCACTCAGCATGGTGTCGTGCTGCCATGTTTGCTCACACACCGTGCCAGACGTCTCGGCATGTATATAGGTTCCTAATGATATCCTGCGATAAGCCATCCCATGAAGCTTTGAATCTTCTCTCGCAGTTCCTTCAGATTGCGGTGTACGGGAGGAGTGTGGATAGCGTTTCCAGTAGCATCCCATACATTTTCAATCGGCGATAGGTCAGGCGATGCGGTAGGCCCTAGCAGAGTGTCAGCGCCTTGACGGAAAGCTCTCGAGAGTGCAGCATTTTCCTGTTGGAAAATCGCACCGAAATGAGCATTCAGAAAAGGTATGCCAGAGTGTTACCTCTTCCAGGATCCCGACGATGCGAGCCCTCTCGGAATCCTCCAAGTGCTCGAATTGCGTTCGAACTTTTTCCATCGCATACTTCACTCAAAAAGGATGTAACCAACACAACATCAAGATTCAGAATGGCAAGCGCGCGCAACGGGACGACCTTATATAGCCGGTGTGGCATAGTGCTACGGCCCTTCCTTGCTTGCGTCCCATGTACGGCCGAGCGTGATACTTGAATCATTTGCATATCTCACGAAGTAAAACCTACTCCCCAACTTTCATCCCTGTCGGTTGCTTTCTTCTGGGTGCAAGTATTGTTTATACGATAAGTGTATTTAAATAAAGATATATTAAAGAATCTTTTTTATCACTTTATTGAGTAAAATTCGGAACTTAACTTTATCATTGAAAAATTAGGTAGCAATATTGCTGGATAAAACATTTGTAGGTAAGTATCTTTGAAATACAACGTCGATGCGCAATTAGAGCCGAGCATGGAGGGCTCTGTTAAACATTCGTTTGAAGGTGTAAGTCCAAATTGTTCTTGCATGAAAGTAATGAATGACTCTTTTTCGGCTGTGGACAAATCAATATTTAAATCGCCTACTAACAAGATCGGTAACTTATCTAAATTCAAAAAACGAAGTAAACTGAAAGATTCAGACACTTTACCTGTATTAGCTAACAATTGTCGTAACATAAAACGTTTAGCATCGTCTAACTTAGTTCCTGGGGTAATACATGCACACACTAGTGACACTTTATCGGTTTTGTAACCACCAGTAGATATATCACCTAAACAAATATTACCGACCTTGCCTTGAACACTTGCAATGTAATCAATTGAATCAGCGTAACATGTTTCAAGTATGTGTCGTACGATGGAAACTGGAGAATCGTTGTTCTTGTATATATCAACACCACCCGCTCGCTAAGATGGCAGCATATACTGCAAAATACAATTGTATCTCTCGATCGGAATGATATTGTCGTCGTGCATCCAATTTTCACTGAGGGCCCTAACATTTTTAAAGTTTTGCCAGTTTGTTATTTCTCAACAATTCTCACTCTTTAAAATTTGCCACATCTTCATTTGGGAACTCCGCTTGAAATGTTGCTGAATGCATATTAAATCGTCTTGAAAACATAAACGATCGTAAACATATCCGAAATCGTTAGTAGAAATTAGTTTTCGGAACTGAGTAGTTGCCGCACCATATGGATCTGCAAATGTGACACTTACAAAATTCTTCGCTATATTTTGGTTGGCACGAAAAATTTTCTTTTGTAGTGTTGCACGCATTTGAGTAGTTGTTTTCTACTTATTTGAAAATTGTCTCCGTTTGTAGACAGTTGGGGCTTCGTAGTAGTGGAGGTAGACGGCTGAGTATGCTGCGGCTCCTCTTGCGCGCGCTGTTTCTTCAGCTGTCTGTACAATTTCATCTTTCCAAATCGGGTTAAAGCAATATTTTTCGAACTCTCCGGCCTTCGCTCTTTCTCCGCTTTACGTTTTATGTGGCTTCCTACAGGTTCCGTAAAATTTCTTCTTGGCACCTTTAATTTCTGAAAAACTGTAGAAATTCAAAATTATTTTTTTTGAAATTAAAAAAAAATTAAAAATCAAATTTTGAAAATAAAAAAAAAAAAAAAAAAAAGAATGGTTGGTTGGTTGGTTGGTTATTAGATTTTATTGGCGCAAGGGCCATGGTTGGCCAAAGAGCGCCAGATACAAGACAAACAGACAAAATTAAAAAACGGGGCATAAATCGCAAAATCTGGCTGACAAAGTAAAACCGAACCATGAGTACAAAGGAAGGGCCAAAAAAGACAATGAAACAAACAGTATGAAAAACATGGTACAATGGTGAGAAACAAGCCGATTAAGTAAAACTGAGGAATTAGAATGATAAAACACATTACGAAATCGAACACAACTACACATAGGATGAGTCACTCTCCTCCCCCACACACTCCAATATAATGCTGGCCGAGGGCGAGGACGAATCACTATCCTCCCCTCATGTTCCTCTGCAGTGTTAGTTGAGGCTGGGGACGAACCGTCACTCTCCTCCCCCGATGTTCCTCTATAATGTTGGGTGAGGGTGGGGACCTCGCTGAGTCCGAGACAGTTGCAATGTTGGTCAGGTGGACCGCGACAGTTGGATGGACACGGCACACCTTTGCGGATTGAGGGCCGGGTCTTCCGCACGTACAGGCTGTCTGCTGGGAACCGGAAGAGTCGGTCGTCTTCAAAAGAGAAGGCGCAGACTCAGCTGGTCGAATAAGCTGGAGCTCGGTGAAATCCACCTGTGTCGCTTGTTCAGCTGTAGATCGCTTGGCAAGTGCGGCGAGAGCTACAGGGCGCGGAACAAAGGGCTGCACGGGTTGCGGCAGAGACTGAACCACTGCGGCAAAAGTACGCTGTCGGTTGGTGGGTATACCCAACTTGGCCTTGGCAGCAGGGTACGAGAGGCCCTCCAGGGTCTTGAGGCGCTGGATTGCCATCTCGTCCTTCCATTTCATACAGTTGCGGGAGTAAGCTGCATGGGCCTCACCGCAGTTAACACAGCAGGCCGCAGAAGTGCAACCATCCCCGTCATGTTCACTGGAGCCACAATTTGCGCAACGAGCGGAACTCTTACAGAAACGTTGGGAATGCCCGTACCTCTGGCACCTGAAACAGCGCAGAGGACTGGGAATGTACGGGCGAACTCCACAGACCAAGTAGCCAGCCTTGATTTCGGTCGGAACTTTCGGGGAGTTAAAAGTCAAGATTACATTTTTAGACTTAATCAAGGAACCATCGCGCCGGAACATCATACGACGAGCAGCAATAACACCTTGATCTGCAAGTTCAGTCACCAATTCGTCTTCACTGCATGGCAAGAGATCAAACTCCGAAATAACCCCCGAGAGGTGTTAAGAAACGGGTGAGGTGTCACTTTGACAGGAATGCCTTGAAGACTAGTGAGGTGCAGAAAAGTGTTACTCTGAGAAACACTGCAAGTTTGGACAAGCAGGTCCCCAGAGCGAAGCTTCCTCACAGACTTCAAGGGGCCAACCACAGCGTCCAAAGCTTTAGAAATGAAAAATGGAGATCTGGTGGACAGTCTCTCATTCGGATCGATGGATTCTACAACTAAGTGTGTAGCATGCGTATTCACAGCAATCGAGGGGAGACGACGCTTCGGAGCGACTGGTACAGCTGCTGAAGAAGAGGTTCCACATTCTTGGTCCAGGTCATGGTCTAAAGATCGTTTAAGGGTATGAGACTTGGTAGGTTGAGAAGACGAAGGAGAGTCGTTGTCAACGATCATTTGCTCAGGTGACTTGAATTTGGAGCGTTTGTTTTTGGGTTTACCCATGGAAAAAAGGAGAAGGATTCGTCTGCAGACTACTCCACCCACCACCGAGCCCTACAAGGGAGAACTGGAGGTCTGCAAGCCAAGAAAATGACGCTGGACACAGTTCTGGAGCTTATACGTTGCAGATATAGTCCGTTGGCTGTGATCACACGCACTCGGCGGACACTTCGGCCTCCGGGTACCGTCATGCCAACGCCTTTGGCATGATCCCACAGCCCCCGGGCTCACCCTGCCGTGCTATACGACAAAAAAGCCGCTAAAGCCCTGCACACAACTTGGTACAAGACTTCTGACTAGAGGTGGGTTAGTCTCTAGCCTCCCGTTTACAGCGAAGCCGGGGTCGAAGAGGAGTGTTGGCACACAGGAGGCACTTATCCGGTCTCCTGCGACCTCAGCCGCCAGACATCCCATTTCCGCCTCACGGGTCTCCGCACGCGGCAAACATGCAGGTAGGTCTAGCACCCAAACCAGTTAAAAGGAGAAAGGAAACCAAAGAAGACAAATCCTGGAAGGGAACCTAAACGGAATCTCAGCAACCTACGAACTGAGCGGTTAATATAAAACAGTTAGTGGTGGAGGGTAACAAAACCACAAGACCGGGGTGTTAGTACATAACGTGGTAGCGATTAGGTAAAGTATACAACACGGGCAACTAGCCAGTGGAGAAAATAAATAAAAACGAAAAAGCGAGACACAAGACCAGCTCGGGATCGTGGGGCCGCGACTCCCCAACAGCTGGATGAACAGCCGTCCCTGCAAACACCAACAGCACCAAAATAAAAACAAGCGGTGGCATGACATCAGATGTTGACCAGTCACAAGGTCAGCTCGGGCCGTGGGGGCGCCGCTCCCCAAATAACTGGAAAACCAGTTATCCCCGTGCGGGGAAAAAAAAAAAAGAATGTGGGCTCATATTATATAGTTCTGAGAGCTCTATACGCGGATATCTTAGTTTTAATCGTACGATAAAAAGTTTTCGAGATATTCGTCTTTTAAAGTTGACACAACGTGAACATGGATGTTCAAATTTTCAATGTCATTGCTTTTCATCTTATTAACGCATTTTAACAAATGAATCATTTTTAGGTTCCGAAGTCCTTTAGGTGTTAAACACTTTTAATCGGATGTGAATCGGTTGAACAGTTGCTGCGTACTGAGCGCAACTATGCGTTACAGCATTTGGTAACACTCCCACTGCTAACATGACACCCCGCTCAATGAGACATTACACGTAATTCTAAGTCGAAAATAGAATTGAGCTTATGCTAATACACGTGATCGCGTCCAAAAAGGCTTTTGGTGCGTTACGATGTACACTGATTTTGCTTCCTCTATCCGAATCTTCTTCTTAGAAATGTATTACTTCTTGAATTTTAAAGCATTCTTCTCTGGTAGCGGAGATGTTTGAGGTTCTTAACGCTGCTCAGTCGCCCTAATTTGAATTCGTAAGAAATAAGAGTTACCTGCTTGTCCAGTGGCGACATTTCTCTCCTTTCCGTTGAAACACTGACCCAAAGTCGTAACGAGCAATGCTTATAACCTTTGTGACGTACTACAGAGGTGAAGCACATGTAAAGACGACAAATCTGTGGTGGTAAATTCCGTTGGTGTGGTTTGTCGGTAAAATCAACTGGCTCCTGGGCGAGAAGGGCATGGCTTTTAACACCACCACCACCGAAAAATTTGTGAATTCTACAATTTCAGAGGTTTTAATGTTGGTAATTGAAAAACACATCCCTCGAAAAAACTAAGAAATGTCGAAGTACTTCTTTTCATACAACTTTGGAAGACGTGAATCTGTTAATTGGTGTAAATATAGGATGAATATTAAATCAGATAATATGCGAAACCTGGAAACTATCGTCGTCCTGTAGCAGGAATCAAACCCCCGTCACCCGGATAGCGCTGGAGTATGCTAACCACTACACTACTCAGAACGCCCAAGTTTCAAATTTCTACTAATTTGAATGTAACCATCGCAGAATTCTCTAGACGAAGCAACCGGCATTCACATGTAGCTAATCTGGAGATTTTAATTCATTCCCGTGATTTACGCGGAGGCGCAGAATATCAATGGATGGAATAAGGGAGTATACCATTATACAACACATATTTGGAACATGTGAATCCTTTTTATTGGTGTAAATATGACATGGATTGTAAGTCAGATAATATCCGAAAACTTGAAATTTTAGTCGTCTTGGTGCGAAAATCGAAAACGCGTCTCCCAGAAACCGCAAAAATATGCTAACCAGTACACCACCCAGAACGACAAAGTTTCGAGTTTCCATTTAATTTGAATATAACCATCACAGGATTCATACAATAATGAATTAAAACCAAACCTCCAGATTCGCTATATATATATAAAACCGACGTTCATATATAGCGAATCTGGAGGTTTGGTTTTAATTCATTATTGTAATTTGCGCATTGGAAAAATCATGAAAGAATTAAAACATGATACAAATTTGTATTGTACAATGGTGTATTCCCGTATTTCATTCATTGATACTTCCGTTTCTACACTTTCTATGTTCCTGTTCGAAATGCACTAAACCTTGCTGCAGGTTATTGCGGTAAAATTCAAAATCCTCTTCCTCAAACGAGTAAAAGAAATACCTGTTAAGCTTGATCTGACTCAAAAATTACAAACTTTGAATTGTACAAATTACACAGAAAGTTTAAAATCTGGGTTAGAAATTTTATTATTTAGAAAGATTCCAAATACGTCTCATCCATGTCACTTCGGCATGCTTTCGAATTTCATCCAGTCATCTTCGCAAGTTTTTTCTTCTTTTGGATTATTACCTTTTCCTTGTTTCCAGTCTAAAAATTCGGTTGTCCATCGATGTTCCTTTCCGCACATTTCAATTTCAGATGTATTACACTGATCGGGTTTTCCATCTTTGTCCTTTTGCAGATCAAAGATATGATGTTTTGTTTATGTTAGTTGCAGCAAGCACGAATCTCTCTATGCTTCTTTCAACTGTCTGCACCTCTTGCTTGCATTTTATACCCATGTCTCTACTCCACATATAATCCCATGGGTATATTGTATTTATACCCATATCTCTACTCCACATATAATCTGTTCATATCTGTTTTAGTGCAGATCCTTGCCGCTGTTCCATACTAGGAACTGCAGGGATGCACTTTTTGAACTCTTTTCTTTTAAGACATAATGTCACATTTCTCTTGAAAAACGAAGTGTTTCTTTAAAATCCTCCCCAACAGAGTTTTATGCCCAGATTAATATTTTCCTCCACGTGACCCTTGCCTGATATCTTCTCTCCCTAGTAATTTATAGGTATCGGTCATCTCGAAAGTTTCCCCATGAATCTCAAAGTCTTCGTTCTTTGTAAAAGCATTGTACATCAATTATGTCTTCTGAAATTTAAGTTTTAATCTCACTTCCTGTCTCTTCTCAGCAAGTCCATGCATTTAACTATGTAGCTCTGCAGGAGTAGTTGAAAAGATGACTATATCGTAAGCAAAGCGAAGATGAGTTATGTAATCTCCATTGATTTTTATTCCATGTTTTCCCAGTTCAATTATTGAAAGGTATTCTGTAATGTGGCATTAATGAGTATGGGATGTACGTGGGACCTTGTCTTATTCTTTTCCAATTTTCATTGGTGTTGTATCTTCAAGAAGCCGAACTTCTGCATTTGGCTTTCATAGATGTTTATTATATAATAATTTGTTGTAAACAACTGAACCTGCACTTCGTTTTTACAAATAAATTCAGCTTGAAACATATACTAATATCGTTGATTCCATAATTGATATCTTCATTAACTGAACCTGCACTTCATTTGTTTTACTAACAAATGAAGCAAATTCCGCTTGTAACATTCGAAAAATGCAATAAATTTCACACCAAAATACTCTATTATATTCATAAGTTTTTATTTTAAAAAATTAGCGGTAGTTGTAATATATAAATGGTGAACCCAAGTATCAAATTGTGAAACCAAATGTTTCGAAATAATTCCACAATGTACCTTGCATTAGTTTTAGATGTTTCGTCGGTAGCAGGAAAAAATGCATGATTTATGTAAAAGTTCGATGACGCTCGAATAACTTCTGCAGAATCTTGTTTTTTATATCCATTCATTTAATGGGATCACTACAAGAAATAAAGTGAGGAAGTAGATGCAAATGTTTTGACTACATAGGAAAATCTTAAACCAAAATTAACTCCATGTTTTTTCAATAATATGCTTACCTTTAGTGAAGTATTTTAAAATGTTGATGCTAATATTTTATGCATAAACGTGTAACTACAATCAGCTTTCAGAAAGAGCGTATGCGAATAAGTTATCCTGGACGCTTACGGCGCAGTGTTAAACGATCTCTTACATTTCAAACAAAAAAATTAACACAGTTACAATTCGCAAAATTTGAGTGAAGCAGACATCTTATGTTCCTTATTAACTAAAATAATAAGGAACATAAGATGTCTGCTTATGTTCCTTATTATTTTAGATAATAAGGGTGTTTTCAAGAAAAACTTTTGCTGAGTATACACTTGAAGTGCCAGAACTACTGGTACACCAGTCTAATACTTGATAGGTCCTGCACAGGAGCGCAGGAATGCAGAAATACGACGGGTCATGGACTCCACCAGCTTCTGGAAATATGCTGTACACAATGCACACCATACTTCCTGCCGAGCATTCCACAATTCTGGTGTATTCCGAGGTCTCGGAGTTATGTGTTCGATAGTGCGTTGCTTGGCATCCCAAATGTGTTCTATCACGTTCAGATTTAGGGACTTGGGTGGGAATGGCAGCATCTCAAACTCAGATGAATGCTACTCTAAATATAATGTGGCATCCCGAAACTTGTGTGTAGGTGCATTGTTCTGTTGGAATAGGTCCAACCCATCAGCATGAATGCAGGACACGAACGGGTGTACCTAGTCAGGAAGGATGCGCACATAGCGTTGGCCGGTCACAGACGTTTGTAAACGTACCAGAAGTCCCAGTGAAGTCCATCTAAACACACCCCATAACATTACGAACCCCCACCTACCAGCCGGGACAGTTCCCTGTTGACACCCGGATCCATGGCTTTATATGGTTTGCGCCACACACGAATTCTTCCATCTGCCCGATACAGTTAGAAACGAGACTCGTCAGACCAGGCTGCTTGTTTCCAGTCATCAAGTGTCTTGTGACGGTGTTGCCCTGCTCAAGCGAGGTGCATAGCCCTATGTCGTGCACCCATCAAGGGGACTCGAGTTGGGCGTTGGCTCCCAAAGCCCGAATCGTGCAGGGTGCGTTGCACAGTCCGGACGCTGATGCTTGTTGAGGCTCCAGCATTGAATTCCGATGGTACCTGCGAGAGTGATGCACGCCTATCGCGTGAAACGATTCTTGACAGCAGACGATGGTCACGTTCACCCAATGCCTTTTTGCGGCCACACTGGTATCGCAAGTTGGAGGTTTTGCCGGAATTCTTGTAAACATGGCCCTTGAAATGTTCGTCCGTGAAAATCCGAACATTGTTTCTACTTCCGAAATACTATGGCCCATCTCACGAGCGCTAACTATGACACCGCGTTGAAAATCTCTTGAATCGTTATTACTTGTCATTCTCATGCCGAAAACAGCTCTGACAGGTGGAAAGGATGTCTATCGCTTTATATACGCACTGGCGGAAGCAACCGATTACGCGCATAGGTGACTTGCTATGTATTTTGCATAAGCTCGTCTGTACCAGTTTTTCTGGCACTTCAGTGTATGTAAGCCGAACCTTAGTTTTGCGTATTTCTAGTGGATGACCTTAAAAATCTCATAAATATTACATGAAGCCCACGAAAGACACTTCTAAACTTTAGATACTATTGTACAATTTTCAATGCTCCGAAGAGAGAAAAATATGAGTAGTGTGACTCGTAAATTGAGTTTCTCACAATTTATAACGTACGACACACACACACACACACACACACACGCACGTGAATAATTTGTTTGCTACCTTCAAATAGTGTTTGTCTTTTTTATTTTATAGCTTTCTTTTTTATTATAATTCCATTCTGAACTTTAGGCTATTGAATTCGGTGCGATTTCATATTTTAAACATACACTGCTGACAACAATCAGAAATAAATGGGACTTTTGCAACATTATTCCAGCCAGCTGTGCCATATGTTTCTGAAACGTGAAAAATGCAATTCTAGTGTAACGTAGACAGTAGAATCATGCTTATGCAAATTAATGTCTGTGACATCATAATTCATAAAACATAGATTGGGATAAGAATGTAGGTTTTTCCGCTGCCACTTCATTATTTTGCTTTCTTAATAGCATTTCTTTTCTTGAAGCTTGGATTCGAACTTTGTTTCGACAGCACGATTTTGCGGTATCAAAAGCGTACACAGCTGTCTGCTAGAAGAAGGTAAATCAGACACAGTGGGTGGTAGAAGAATTGATTGCAGTATCAGGAGGTGTCATCTCCTAAGAGTGGATCATATTCCAAAATACAGTCCGTTTGGACAGGGGGAAATCCTACATTGTGCCAGCGAAAGCTTCTCTTGTTAACAGTGCGTAAGTTGTCAACCCACATTATCTACAATCGCATTCACCATGATACACGTTTTGCACCTAGACCAAGGGTATGTATTCTGTTAAAGGCACCACATCGTACGACTCGTAGAAAGTGGGCTGACGAACACCGTATTTGGAGACCGCACGACTAGAACTTGACAAAGTCTCTTCTCTGACGAGTCGAGTTTCAGTAGGTAGTCTGACAATTAACGAAATCTTATCTAGAGTGAACACGGCACACGTTTTCTTTGGAAACATCACTTTAGGGGGACAAGGATTGATACCCTTAAAGGTATAAGTATGCTAGGAAGAACGGAAATATGCGTCCTCTGATAATTTACATATGATAACACAGCAATCCGACATCTCTGAATTGATAGTATTTGCTGTTTCTGATATACGTAATAACAATCACTTCAGAAAATTTCATCGCCCTGGAGCGACAGGCGAAACCGCAACCTCCCGATTTATTATCATTAGAGAACGCTATCCGTTAAACCACCCAGGAGGACATCTTAGATATTTGGGACTTTGTATTACTTGGCGATGTAACGGATAGCATGCTGGAGATGTATTCGGGTGATGCGGGTTCGATTCCCGATTGAAGGCAATGAAATTTTCGAGTTTTAGATGTGATTGATATTACGTACATGAGAAATAGTAAATACAGGCTTTTTAGAGATGTCTGATTGCTGTGTTAATTATCATTACGTGTTTTCCAGGTATTATGAAAAAAATTCTTGCACATTATTAAACTTATCGCTTTTAAAATTCGGCGAAATATGAAAGTAATTTAATTCGAAATTAAAGAGTATTAACTAGCATTGTATGGTGTAAGCCAATTCAATGTCACATGTATTCGGTAAAATACGGCTTCAATATGCAGTTCTTCATTTTACACTGTGTTTCAGATTTAGAAATTTTAGAGAGATTGCCATAACAGGCAAAAAAATAAGTTCTAAACACTAGTTTAACCTTACGTATAAGAACTTATAGCTGTATTTACAAGGAGTTTGGCCTTACAGGTTTCTATACTAGATTTAATACAAGTTCTACTTACAGGTTTCTATACTAGATTTAATACAAGTTCTAATTTTTCGTACTGCTTTGAACTTAGATTACGTTTTTTAACCCACTTTGGAGCTATAGTTTATTTGCAGATATCAAGATCATCAGGCCTGACTTCAAGATGTTTTCTGGACAACCGCCTCTACTGGATTGCACTGTGAAAACCATGCAAGGTGGATGCAGTGTATCATATTGTTTGCGCGAAGTACATACCCCTTATTTCTACGGAGTGGTGTAAAACCCACGACTCGTCAAACCAGCACACCTTTTCCCAGTCATCTGAAGTGCAAATTGCATGATCTTGGCATCAGAGTAGTCGTTTGCGCCGATTGACTCCTTAATGGGCAGAAAAATACCTGGTGCTTTAAACTTGAAATGAATAATTTATTTATCGTTTAAAACGACTCACTTGTTTCAGTGTTCATCACATGTGGAAAGCATGTATTCCGGCATCAAATTCACAAAAAGCAGGCTTGTGAACAGATTTGCATTTTTACTTTGTCTTGGATAAAAGATTCTGTTGAACACTAAAACTTTAAGTTGAATAGCGATTTCGGTTCTTTTTGCCTGTACAGAAGTTTTACTGAAGAAGGCCTGCAATGTGATTAAAACGTGCAATGAAATTCACTTTTTCATGACATTTTAGCACATCTTTTGTAAAAAAAGATCGTGCTTATGTTATCGGTTTGTCCGTCCGTCCGTCTCTACCCACGATATCTCTGCAACTATTAGTCCGATTTGAAAAATTCTTTTTGCATTAGGACGCTTGAAATATGCGAATGATGATCCTTCATTTTGTTTTTGTTTTTTTATGATGTACAATTTTGCCGCTAGAGGGCGTATATGCAGATGATGTCGAATTCAAAAATACGTTTTATTCCACATATTTGCTTCTAAACATCCGATTCAAAAAATGACTTTATCTTTCGATTCCATTTATGTCGAAGAGTATTTTAGATATAGTTACTTTTTCAAATTACGCATAGATTTTCCGCTAAAGGGCGTAAAGTAAATTACATTTTTCCCGATAACTCTTCTTCTAAAACACCGATTTGGAAAAAAATTCTTCAGCGGATACATCTCCTGATGGAAAATCTTTTGCGTATAATTTCAAATTTTTGGTAAGTAATACTTTTCCCACCAGGTGGCGTAAGGGTTAATTTTTGCTTCTGATGTATTTGCCATACAATCTGAGCTTCTAAAATATCATTTGAAAAATTACTTCGTAGACTGATACCACTCACATCGATAAATCTTTTTGGAATATTTTTTTCCTAAAATATTCCACAGTTTCTCCGCCAGGGGACGTGGATGCACATCATATTTTTGTCAATATCTCTACTTCTAGGAGTCCGATTTGAAAAATGCCTTCTTTGTTGGGTAGTTTTTCCAGTGTGACATGTGTTTCATATAATTTTAAAATTTTCAAGTAATTCATAGACTTTCCGCTACAGGGCGTAGCGGTAAGTTACGTTTCCTCGTGTATCTCTGCTTCTAAATCTCCGATTTGAAAAATTATTTCTGCACCGAATACAGCTCCTAATTGGAAATCGTTTGCACATAATTTCTAATTTTTGTGAAAAATGGTTTAGCCACCAGGAGGCGTAAATCTTAATTTCCGCTTCTGTTGTATTTGCAGGAAAATATGAGCTTCTAAATTCTCGATTAAAAAAAAACGTCGTTTGTCGACCGATACTACTCATGTCGACAAACCTTTTAGAAATATTTTCTTCTTAATATAGTGCATGGTATCTACGCCAGGGGGCGTAGAGGTATATCTTATTTTTGTCAATATCTCTACTTCTAAGAGTCAGATTTGAAAAATTCCTTCTTTGTTGGATAGTGTTTCTAGTGCGACATGTGTTTCATGTAATTTCAAAATTTTCAAGTAATTAATAGACTTTCCGCTAGGGTGCGTAAATGTAAATTGCGTTTGCCCCTATATCTCTGCTTCTAAATCTCCGATTTCAAAACTTCGTTCTGCACCGAATAGAGCTCCTAATCCGAAATCGTTTTCGCATAATTTCTAATTTTTTGTAAAAACATTGATTAGCCACCAGGTGGCTAATCAATTTCCGCTTCTGATTTATTTGCAGCAAAATCTGAGCTTCTAAAATCTCGATTGAAAACAAAATCGTTTGTTGACCGATACTACTCATGTCGACAAATCTTTTATGAAAATGTTCTTCTTGAAATAATGCATCGTTTCTACGCCAGGGGCGTAGAAGTATATTTTATTTTTGTCAATATCTCTACTTCTAAGAGTCCGATTTGAAAAATTCCTTGTTTGTTGGATAGTGTTTCCGATGCTAAATGTTTTCCTATAAATTCAAAATTTAAAAGTAAATCATTGACTTTCCGCTAGGGGGCACAGTGGTAAATTGCGTTTTCTGTGTTATTTCTGCTCCTAAAGCTTCGATTTGAAAAATTCTTCCTATATCGCATACAAGACCTGGTGGAATATATTTTTCACATAATTTCTAATGTTTGGTAAAGAATGATTTAGCCACTAGGGGTAATAATCGTTAATTTCTGCTTCTAATGTATTTGCAGCCAAATCTGGGCTCCAGAAAACTCGACTCATTTTTTTTTTTTTTTTTTAGACCGATAACGCTTATATGGATAAACCTTTTAAGAATACTTTCTTCCTAAAATAATCCATGGTTTTCCCACCAGGGGACGAAAAGTAATATCTTATTTTTGTCGATATCTCTGTTTCTAAGAGTTCGTAAGCTCACGGTTCAGTTTACAGCAATATCTGAGGGATAAAAAACCTGATTGAAAATCTTCTTTCTTTCGTCAGACCTATTGTTTTTCATACCGGTTCCATTGACTTTGAATAGATTTGATATATTTAATTTGTGCCAGAACGGATTCAAAAGACGTGCTTATTACACCCAAAAGTTCGGTGTCATCTTTCTTCTTATTTCTTACGAAAGGATTATGCACATCAACTAGTCATGTGACATGCCTTTGAACACATGGATATTCTCCTTGTTTGTATCACATTTATCGCATATTCGGTTTCTGTTAACTATTACTTCAGCTTCAGCATTTACAAAACATCTTCCAACAGAATTGACAGATTTCACGTTCAAGTACACACACCATACCTTAAATTCTATAATACGTTTTTGAACTATATTCTAAAACATGATCTGCTCCGACGTAATACTCCTTAAATGACTCTCCAAATCGTTTTTTGCAAACTGTTGATCTCGGATTTTGAATTTTCGAACCTCATTCAATTTATTTTCTTCATAGAAGTGTAGAATAAATCGGACTACAACAATACATTAATTCCATAATTCGACTCTGATAATTTTATATGGAGGAAAAATGCGAGGGAACACTTTCTTAGTTCCAGGTATTCAAACGGGGTGTTAATCCGGAAAAAATTTAATTGATTAACTTTTTCGTGCTGTGGGTTTTCCTGTATCAAAGCTTGCATTTTCCGAAATATGACCCTTTATTGATGTTATCAAACTCTTCTTATGCCCACTATTCTTTAACTTAACTACCATGTAATGGTCAGATATTTTGAAGTTTGACACTATGGGCACAACATTTTATCGCAGCTCAAAATGTTAGATCTATATTTATTATTACGAAAAACGCTGGATAATTAAACTGATTTTCATAACCATACATTACATTTTTGGTCAAGTACGTTTAATATAATTTCTGATCACAATGAGAACCAATAGATTTGGGTGATTTGAACAAAATGTTCAAAGCTACGAGAAATGGACACGCTTTTCTTTGTGTCACAGTTAAATGCTATGCTTCACCTGGAAACGATCTGAAAAATAACTTCGGCAAAGCCTCTATTGATACATGAGTGCAGCGACTTCACGTCTGCTTCCATTATTAACCAACTATTGATGTTTTCTTTTCTGATTTCACAAGTACCATCATTGTACTCCTTCCCAAGGAAGGCTGCCTTCAAGATTTTAATATCTAGCAGCAGTACACAGGACTCTGCACATAAGCAGGTGCAAAGGGAAAGTAAAGATATTAATGAATTCCTGTCGAATTTATGCTTCCCTACATCCTTTTCAAGGCATAAGCAAAATGCATATTACAACTAATGAATTGTAAATCAAATTGAAATAAAAATTAAATTGAACAAGGTGAACGTTCGTGTAACACAAATGCAATAACCCCTGAGACAGAATTTTTCGTGATATAATTTACACATATTTAAATATAAATCCTAGAATAACATACCAGTCCATACATGTGGAAACTCGGTTGATGGATAATCCTTAGCTCGCATCCTGTTGGGAATTTATTTCAGTTGTCTCCTTTAATAACATTCTTTCCGCCGAAATATGTGGTGCAATAGGCGTTAACTACTTTGGAAGCGGGGTTACTGCTTTCGATGGAATTTTCCTCTCCAACGCTCTGGTAGGCATGCTGTAATTAAGATCCATTTTATGCACATCAAACCTAGTAGCAAAATATTTGTTTGCTATCATCATCATCATCATCATCATCATTGTCAACCATTATCAATCCACTGCTGGACGAAGGTCTCCCCAAGTTTCCTCCACAACGGTCTGTCTTGTGCCAGTCTCCTCCATGTCACTCCCGCATACTTTCGAATTTCATCGACCCATCTTCCATGTGGTCTTTTTCTGGGTCTTTTCCTGTCCCTTGGAATCCAATCTAAAATTTCGGCTGTCCATCGATGGTCTGTTCTTCTGGCAGTATGTCCAGCCCATTGCCATTTCAGGGATTTAACTCTGATCATGATGTCTTCCACTCTTGTCATTTTTCGGATCCACGTGTTCCTCTTCTTATCTCTCCTGGTTACACCAAGCATGCACCTCTCCATGCTACTTTGAGTTGTCTGCAGCCTTTGTATGTCTCTTTTAGCTAAGGTCCACGTCTCTGCACCATACGTAAGCACTGGAAGGATGCATTGATCAAACACTTTTCTTTTAAGACATAATGGCATATTGCTCTTGAAAATTATGCTGTTTCTTCCAAAAGCTCTCCAGGCAAGTTTTGTACGCCGATTAATTTCTTCACCAATGTGACCCTCACTTGATATCTGCTGTCCAAGATAAACGTACGTGTCTGTTATCTCCAACTTTTCTCCATCAATCGATAAATCTTCATTCCTTGTAAAAGCATTGTACACCACTTTTGTCTTCTGAAAGTTCATTTTTAATCCCACTTCTTTACTCTTGTCAGCAAGTTCCTGGATCATACTCTGTAGCTCTGATGCGGTAGTTGCAGAAATGACTATGTCATCAGCAAAACGAAGGTGGGTTAGATAATCTCCATTAATCTTTATCCCTTTGTTTTCCCAGTTCAGTGACTGAAAGACATTTTCCAATGTGGCATTAAAGAGCTTCGGAGATATGGTGTCACCTTGTCTCACTCCTTTTCCAATTTTTATGTGTGTTGTATTTTCAAACAGCCGAATCTTTGCACTTGCATTTTCATAGATGTTATTAATAATATTAATGTATGCATTTTCAATACCGCAGGATTTCAGAGCCATTGCAACTGCTGATTGTTTTAATCGAATCAAAGGCTTTTTCATAATCGATAAAAGCCATGCACAATGGAAGCTCATATTCCCTCGCTCTTTCAATTAGTTCTCTCCGTACGTGGATATGATCTATTGTGCTGTAGCCACTCCTGAATCCAGCTTGTTCTCTCGGTTGAGCCATGTCCAGTGTCACCTTCAAGCGGTGTGAAAGAACTTTAGTGAAGATTTTATAAACCACTGATAGGAGGCTGATAGGTCTGTAGTTCCTGAGATCCTCAATGTCACCTTTTTTATGTAGCAAGATCATTGTAGCGTTGTTCCAATCCTCAGGAATTTTCCCTTCATTAAGGCATCGAGTGAAAATTTGGGCGAGTACTGTTTCGATTTCTCCACTTGCTTCTTGTATGGTGTCTACAGTAATTCCATCTTCTCCTGGAGCTTTTCCCCGCTTCATGTTCTTGATTGCATGTGCAACTTCTGCTGGAAGGACTGGAAGAACTCTGGTACTGGTACCTTTCATGATGTCTGGAGTATATGTATCATCCCTTTCATATAATTTGCTATACAAATACAAAAGTAATCAAATTTCAGTGTGCCTGTTTACTGTGTATTTCCGCAAACAGGAAAGGCCAAAGTGGTTTTTACAGGTGGCGTGTAATGCTCATCTCTCCAGTACATGACAATTGTATTGACTGTCTTATCAGACATAGCATGCAAGTAAATTATATTCAGAGTTTGTTCCGAAGAACTCCATTGCGCTTGAGTGATATAAACACGCTCAATGTTTGCGTTAATTTTTAACTTGGATTTTATATAGAATTTTTAAATTTTGTCAGTAGACTTTTTGTGTCTTGACGAAATAAACCTTGGGCAAGCGAAATATGTCAGCAAAAATTTATATGGTTCTTTTGCCTTTATTAAACCTATACTTTATTTGTAACTGCAAGGCACATCGTTTCGCATCACTTGAGTGCGGTGTATTCACAACTTTTCAATTTGCTGGCTTTTTCGTATAGTATTGTTTACCTGAGGTAGATTGTAATCTGATATCCGATTTTTTAAAGAGGTTATAGGCTGGAAATTTTTAATAAAAGCTTTCGAAGAAATTTTTCTAGTAGAAAAGCGTAAAGTGTAACAGCAATCTGGTTTGAAGGTAGAAATATATGTAAATGCATAAAAAAACAGCACAAAGTCATGCTCTGAGGACGAAGAATAAGCTCGCTTCATATAGTTTCATTTTTACTAAAATCAGAAAATGAATAAATATAATAAAAATGTTGCAGGTGACATAAAAAGAAGGTACTCAGCTTTATAACAACTACTTTCGTCCAAACAACGATCACTTACACTACAAGATAATAGAAATTAATTTTCAGAAAAAAATGTTTTATGAATTACATTTTATTTTAAAGTCCTGTGTCTTTCATCTATGTCATACCACCAAAAAGTGCAAAAGAATCAATTTGTAACTTTACTATTTTCACTGTGACAAATATTTTTGAAATAATCTTTCGCATGTCATTTCGATAATAATTTTCTAGGAAATAACACGTGTTTATCAACAGGCAGTATCTCAACACAAACTAACGAACTCATAAAATTATTCTGATAAAATACACTGCTGGTCACCCAAAATGCGACACCAAGAAGGACGAGAGATAGCAAGTCAGATTTAGTGGACACATTAGAAGAGTTTCAAAGATGAAACGATGGAGCTTACAGGCCCGTGCGACTTGCGGAACACGCAGGCATCAATGTGGGCTTGGGGTACTACGGTTCAGGCTGCTTCCACACGTTCCCACAGTTCATCAGGCGTAGCCGCGGGTGGTGCTTGCCGGGACATTCAGTGGCCGATCAGCGACCAGACGTGTTTGATGGGCGGAATATCGGGAGAACAGGCGAAATACGGCAGCAGTGACACTTTGTGGGCCGTGAAGAATTGTTGCACGATAGGTGCCAAGTGCGGGCGCGCATTGTCCTGCTGATACGTGGCCAATGGCAGGTCCTGCAGGTAAGGGAGGACTACAGGCTCCAAAACGTCGGAGATGTAGCGGTGGCTGTTGAGCGTACCGGCAATGCGTGCCAGATGGGGGCGGGTGTCATATTCAATTGCGCCCCAATCATAACGCCAGGCGACGGACCGGTATGGCGATGAATAATGCAGGCGTCATACAGTCTCTCGCCGCGGTGCCGCCACACGCGGATCCGACCATCGTGGTGTTGCAGGGAGAAGCGGGATTCGTCGGAAAAGACAATGTCGTGCCATTCCGTAGTCCAGGAGCAGCGTTCAACGGCCCACTTCCGCCGCACTCGCCGGTGGAGGAGCAATGGGTGACGTGCGACAAGTCTCCGCTCCTGCAGACGACGTCGAACGTTACGTGCTGACACAGGTTGTTGCGCAACACACCCTAATTCCTGCGCCAACGTTCGTGATGTGGCGGTGCGAGCCGTCAATGCCCGCCGCGCAACATGCCGGTCCTCTCTTTCGGTGGTGTGCTGCGGCTACCGCAATCGCTCATGTCGGTACGTCCGTCCCTCCTGCACCCACCGAATCCATACTCGTCTCACTGTGGCTGGATATCGTCCTACACGGGCGCCGATGTCTCAGTACGGTAAACCGCTGTCGTGATAAGTCACTATTCATCCTCTGTCGTTCTCCGAAACGTGCTAGAATGATTGCCGTATTCGGCGACGAAGCATCAGGAAGATTCCCACGCACAGGTCCAGCAGCACAACACACTTCCACTACTTACACCCCACCTTCTGTGCACCCTTCTTATAGTGCTTCTCGGTGGCATGCAAGGCGCTCGTTATTTGCATATGCCCTGTAATGCTAATCGTTTGCATGTCCTCCTTTCGCGGGCGACGCATGCTGCGAATTTCAAGGCCAATCGGATGCTTCCTTCTTGGTGTTGCATTTTGGGTGGCCAACAGTGTGCAATAAATTACCCAGGAGGTGGCCAATGTTCTCAGATTTTAAAAATACAAGCTTTCTTAACATGTGGATACATTCGTGATTAGGATAACACTGCGTAAATAGAATGATATAGCTTTTAAACAATTTAAGGTCCAGAAACGAGTTGTTGTACGCAGCATCCGAGCTTCTGAGTTGAGAAGAACGTTTCTTGCCTATAAGACGAAGCAAGTATACAGGGTGACAAGTATACAGAGAGGAATACTTTTATAAATCATGAAAATTTTAAAGATTTTTAATGACACGTTTTTTATGATCCGTACTACAACATGTAGCTATTATTTCTTTCACTTTATTAATTGAAAAATGGATTATTTAAAGCAATATCTTTAATCTTCCTTTTAAATTGCTAGTTTGTTTAACACTTAGAAATTTGCCTTCCAGTATTCAAAACAAGAACTGGTCATGTAAAAACACTGGACTTTCTACATTCAAATTAAAATTTATTTGATAAGAAAAATATCGCGTCTTATAAGTGCAAATAAACAAAATTGGTTTGAAGGTTACCTTTCTCTAAATAATGTTGATATTTCTTGTATTGAAGAAACACATTTTCATATAGCACAATAACCTGACCGGTTGATTTATATTATGTGTTTTAATTTTGCCGAAGATATTCGAAGTGTAAGCACCAATGGGTGGGTAGGTTTTACGTTTAATTTCAGTAGGCAGGTCACTATGATTCCTAAAAGTAGATATTTCCCTTATTATACCATCTGTCTTATTATACCATTTTTCACCACCCTTAAATCCTCTATAGCTGTCTTCATTTTCTGTTGGCAGTCTTCTTTATTCAAGACAACAAGTTGTTTGCATTTGTCAGCCATGATTAATTTATTATTAGGGTTGTTCCTAAGTTCAAGTACTGTCTTCCATTCATATTTAATAGGCGCATTGAATTGTTGGTCGTGAATTTTATTGTAATTTCTCATCATTTTATATCTTACTGGATTTCTTCTACTAGCTGGTAACTCCTGTATAATGTTTTCAATAGGTGGAAGGATAATTTCTGGTTTTGGTTTATGCCTTTTATATGCAAACTTGACACCTCTTTTCAAAGCCTTCACTTGTAGCTCAGAAAGTACAATACATAGTTAGATTCATAAACGAACATGTTGTTATGAATAGGTATTTTGTTGTTTTGATGACGATTTATTTTTTTCTCCTCAAGTAGGTTTTCAAACTTTTTCGAAAATTTATCACGTAGTCGTAAAGCCATGCACTTATTATGCAATCTGTGATTCTGAATACTAAGTATGTTCAAATTCTTCGTTTTATCCCTAATAATAGCACGGAGCCTTTTAACCACACTAGTGTTGATAACCTTCTTGTCCTTAAAGTTCAGTGGCGTAACATTATTGTTTTTACATAATGTCAAAAAGTGCATTTGTTCTACTTCTTTACTTAGCTTGATACGACTCTTCTTAAAAGCCCCAATTACAGTGATATTGGGATCTACTGTCATAGTGTTCACAATCGGCATATCCATAAAAATAATAATTATTTAACGGAGAACAGCATAATAATAGAACGTATTCAAAATCACCAATTAAGAATCGTAACTAAAAATGCATGAGTGCATGATTGCATGAGCGGTACTACGTGGCTAAGGAAATGTATTAATAACTACCATTTACAATAGCAAAATACTGTTCATCACGTGCTTAACTAACAATATTAAGCAGAAGTCAATAGGTTCCTGGTAATATTAACTAAAAGCAAACTACAAATAGCATATTCAAAAAGACTTACCCCAACTTTGAAAAGTAGGCCTACATCCATTGTCGACTGGCCTCCTCTGCTAGTGAATGTATATCAGCAGTCGAAAAGACCAATATCACAACGAACAGTAAAAACATCCTCTGCTAGTGAACGTATGTAAAAAGTCGAAAGGACATATCACAACGAACGGTAAAAACGACAAATTGAGTAAAACTTGAATGAAATGGCACTAAACCGAGTACGAAATTGCGAAATTCAAATGAAATGAGTACATTAAAATCTATTGAAAAGTAAAACCAACAAAGTTAAAAGCTGAAAATGACAAAACAACGGATCCCATTTACATCTACCCGTGCTACAGCATCCATACATTTTTCGGCCAATATTAAGCCTTCATCAGTGGAAGAGTTCACAAGTGCATGGTCCTCCGTAATCGACTAGATGTAATATAATATGCCAGAATGAAAAGACAGCATATTAAGTTCGTCGCATAAGCTATGAACACTTATACCCTATCGCGCATTTCTTGTATAGCGCCAACTGTGTGGATTTCGCCGATGTATTCGTCCTGCTGATCAACTAAGCCGATTTCATAAACAAATCCTCACTTAGGAGGCTCTAATTATTGAAAAATATAAAGGGATATGTTGAAACAAATAATTAACCTATCGATATTTCACACGCATGGAGATATCTGTTACATTCTGAAAATCAACGTACTGTTAAGCGGAAGTTAGATAAACTCTGCTTGCTTGGCATGTTATAAATGGAAGTCCAAAATAACATTCAGATTATCAAAACTAACGTTCAGATTTAGTATAATAAAAAAAGTGAATATAAAACTTACTTATCAATTCCTTTTTTTGACACCTATTACCAATTTATTAAAGAGAGAATGTGCAGAGCATCAAATATTTTGGGCTGAAAATATCATCGATAATGGTGCCTTGTTGACTTACAATGACAACAAGTCAATCTTCGAAAAATCGGGCGTATATTTTATCCCGATAATAAGTAACCCAAATCAAAAAGATTCTATGTATATAGGCAGTACTAAGAGACGCCTTATTACTCGATTAAAAGTACATTTATACGATTGGGAAAGAAAAAACCTAAAACAGCACTCATTCAGTATTGCATCGAACACAATGCTGTACCCTATTGGGAAAATGTCAAAATTCTAACATCACTTCGATCTCATAAACAAATCCACACTTCTGAGGCTCTAATCATTGAAAAATATAAAAGGAAATGTTGTAACAATAATTCACCAATCGATATTCCACACGCATGAAGATACCTGTTACATTCTGAAAATCAACGTAATATTAAGCGGAAGTTAAATAAACTCTGATTGCTTTGCTTAGTTAATCAGCAGGACGAATACATCGGCGAAATCCCCACAGATGGCGCTATACAAGAAATGCGCGATAGGGAATAGGTGTTCATACCTTATGCGACGAAGTTTATATAGTGTCTTTTCATTCTGGCATATTATATTACATCTATTCGATTACGGAGGACCACGCACTTGTGAACTCTTCCACTGATGAAGGCTTAATATTGGCCGAAACATGTATGGATGCTGTAGCATGGGTAGAGTGTAAATGGATTTCGTGGTTTTGTCATTTTCAGCTTTTAACTTTGTTGGTTTTACTTTTCAATCGATTTTAATGTACTCATTTCATTTGAGTTTCACAATTTCGTACTCGGTTTAGTGCTGTTTCATTCATGTTTTACTCAATTTGTGGTTTTTACCGTTAGTTGTGATGTGTCCTTTCGACTGCTTACATACGTTCACTAGCAGAGGAAGTTTTTACTGTTCGTTGTGATATTGGTCTTTCCGACTGCTGATATACATTCACTAGCAGAGGAGGCCAGTAGACAATGGATGTAGGCCTACTTTTCAAAGTTGGGGTAAGTCCTTTTGAATATGCTATTTGTAGTTTGGTTTTAGTTAATATTACCAGGAACCTATTGACTTCTGCTTAATAGTTAAACACGTGATGAACAGAATTTTGCTTCTGTAAATGGTAGTTATTGATACATTTCCTTAGCCACGTAGTATCCGCTCGTGCAAATATGCACTTGTGATTTTTTAGGACTGGTATAGGTTGGCAACGATGTTGTGGGGAAAGCTGGAATACACTTCGTCACTATTTTTTTTTTCGTAACACGTTTTTCTTTCCAAGTTATAATATTATTGATTTAAATATAAAAATGCGCATTTAAAGACAATAAAATATTTCCTTTTAGTGTGTGATTTGGTCACTTGTTTCTTTTTAACAAATACATTGAATTCTCGGCTTAATTTCGCGGAAACGCATGTGGTTGAGTATCTCTCACACCCCTTACTTATTTCAAGCTGAAAGAACTTGGGTTTCTGTGCCAGGATATATTACGTTCTGTAAAAATTAGTAACACACCCCGACACAGTGCAACTACCACCGATTGAATAATACGTACTTTACACGCCTTTCACTTGTATTCTCCCTAATGACAGGTAATACTAAATCATGGAATGCTATAGAGACAGCGCTCCTGGAAAAAAACGAAGAAAAGTTTGTGCAGCGAAGTGTGACACCAGGGTCTGATGCTGCTGAAGTATTAGCATATTGACTGACGAAGGGATTGGGGTTTTCTAGGCGTACTTTGTCCTAGAAGTAGAATCAGTGTGTTGGACACTGTCAATCTCCCAAACCGCAAAAAAATTTGCCTGTAAGGTAAATGATAGCATTACTAATCATACCTTCAAATTATCATCCATCGCGCTGCGTAATAGGCAGAGAATATAAATGAATGGAATGCCCAAATAGTATGACAATAGAAAATATAAAGTCACTGATATTGTAGGAGAAGTCTGGAAGAACCGTAATACGATAACATATGACGACAGTGGACAAAAACTACGTGCTTTTGTTCAAACTTCTCAACATTGGTCAACATAACCTTAAAAATGGATTTACGAAAACAAAACACAGATATCTTTTGTTGCATACCGATAATTTAAATTTTGCTTATTTCCTAAGGAACATTTTCACAATCTTTCAAGCGATATTACAATTTCTTCGTGAAGCTTCAAACGTGCATTTACCCATTTTAGAGTTTCTTGTGGTATCCCTGATTATATTTTTCTCAACAAGTGATAGGAAACCCTGGCTTTTGTGTCTCAGCAGAAGGGCTTACTTCTTCTTTGGCTGAAATTTGTGTTGATCGTGTTTGCATCATAATTCTTTTACCGAAGGTTCAACGAAAACATTGAGCAACTGAATGGGATATAAGCCATCGCCCGTCACTAATTTAGGGCCACTGACTCCAGGAAAGAGAGAGAGCCAGTGCCTTAAGACAAATACATGATCCCTGACTGACCGGAATTCGAGACCTGACACTTCGTAGATGAGTGATCATAAGCCTTCGCTTAGATCACTACGCCACCGGGGCTGCCATGTTGTATTTACCAGGGCGTACTACGTATAAGATGATAAGATATCTTTGTGTAAATGTCAAGTACTATGAGCATACTGAAGGCGAAATTTCCAAAATTTCTATGTGGAAAACGTATAAAGCACCTAACACAAAAATCACATCGAACGCCAAAATAGAACATGAGTGTGAAAAAAACAACGCTAAATAATCTTTCTATGAAAATAAACCATACTTTTGCTTTAAAATATTTTTATTTCATATAAAGAAATGGAATGTTTGAATTTAACCCAAGAATGTAAATGACACTTAAAGATGTCCATTTTCAAAGCAAACTCTCTGCCGAACTGTCATTATTTCCTCTGTAATAGTGAAAACCGAAATTTAGGGGAAATATTTATTTTTTTAAATTCCAAGATGAATTGAGATTGTGATTTCCTGCTTTGATATATCTCAGAAAAGAACAAAACTAAAATACAAGTAATCTACTCTTTCCATTGTCACTAATAATTTCCAGCTGTTTTGTACTTTTAGTAACTTAGCGTGCATTATATTATATGAGAAAAATTTTTATATTAATAAATGAAATGTAGCTTTCATAAGGAATTCTTGATTTTGTGAAATAGTTATTCGCCTTTTAGTAGGCTCAATGTTTTGAGTAAGATTTTTGCGCTTTTAAACGCATGGACAAGGGGCTGCAAATTTTACGTAAAATGTGCGACCTGATTACATCATCTATCTTTTGCATGTTTAGTTAGTAAAACACCATTTAAAGAGTTATGCTGGAGAAACGTAAAACAAATTATGAAACATGGCTGCAGACAGCAAATGATGAGATGCAACGAAAAATCACATTGAACTAACAAAGCAGAACAGAGCAAACTCTTAAGAAATGAAACGGGCTTCTAGATGACTGAGCATGTAATAAAATTATTTATACAGTACTAATCAATATCTTCTCGTTTGAGAACACAGAACTATAACCACACAAATCATACTAAGCATCAATAAGATATTAAATAATCTAAGAAAAAGCGCGCAGAACATAAATTTGGTGCTGTGTGATATTTCTTTGCATAAAACGGATCAGAGAAATAAAATTAATTAAAACATAGATTTGTAAAATCAAGTAAATAACCTCATTAAAGTTTATTTTATTACGTTAAAAGCAAATATTTCAGAAGTACCAACGACCAGAATAAATGTTAAAATAGTTCCATAACTTTCTTCCTCTGATTAAAAAAAGAATGAAAAACCCAAATTCCATGTAACAAGAAATTGTGAAAAGGATTTTAAGGGTTGGTCATTTTTGAAGTACTTTAAAATGTAGTCCAGGGAATAATAAAAAGAATAAAATAAATTAATGGCAGAAAACAAAAGACTTTATGTTGTACTAAAATAGCAGGTGATTTCAGTTTAAAATGCTCCTTTGCTTAGCATCCGCTTACCGGTCACACTCTAACAGCAGACCTACCTGATATGTTTCATTAGAGTTAGAATTTTATACAAGGCATTCGCAAATCATTATGGTACAGGTGAATTTATTTAAAAAATAATTGTAGTATTATGTTTTATGTTGTTGACTCGACGTTCAAGTTTAATGTGGTGTAGTAGCGTAGGACGTGTTGTGACACTACCTTGAAGTTGCTGGGGTTCCTGATTTTCACAAGTTATACCATTCTATAAAGCGAATTGATGTTCTCTTCATAAACGTAATTCCATTAGTTATTATTTTTTCTTGGGATTCTTGAACGGTAGGAGCTAAGTTGAATTTTGGTTAGCTAATTTCTCGTTATATGAGAGAGAGAGAGAGAGAGAGAGAGAGAGAGGGAGAGAGAGAGAGAGAGAGAGAGAGAGAGAGAGAGAGAGAGAGAGAGAGAGAGAGAGAGAGAGAGAGAGAGAGAGAGAGAGAGAGAGAGAGAGACAGACAGAGAGAGAGAGAGAGAGAGAGACAGACAGACAGACAGAGAGAGAGAGAGAGAGAGAGGGAGAGAGAGATAGTGTGTGTGTGTTGAATATTAGAAGTTTAAAACTTCAGAGTGGTTAAAAAATAGATTTTTTATTTTCTCGTGAGTCTGAGTATTTACTGGACATATATGTTTGTGATTTTGGTGATATGCAAACTGTAATATTGGCAGCCCTCGATGAGATTGTTGATGTCAAACTAATACGCTCTAAAGGAGGCAATGATTGTTCTCCATGGAAAAAGAAAACCAGTGCAGACCCAGACCCAATAGTTAAACATTTATTAAACGGATCGGTTTGAACAGCAAGTTTGAGGTTCAGAAATTTAGATATAAGGGAAAATTTGGACCCCCACTGACAGGAAAAGAATGTAAAATTTCAAAAAGTTTATCATTTTGAATGTGAGTAGAAAGCACAATGAAATCTAAACTCTCACCTGTACAGTGAGGTCTTGTGCATTACTCCGTTGATTAGCTGTAACAACTCTAATGAGGCTTCGACGTTTTCTGTTACTGATTTTCGTTGGTCGGCCGGTACATTTTGCCGATTCAGACACTCCATGTGTCTTCCACTTATTCAGTACATCTAAAACAGTTGATTTTTATATGTTTAAAAGCCTCTCGGTTTCTCTTATGGACAACCCGCTAATATAAAACCCAAGAATCTTTCCTTTCCCAAATCCATTTCTCTCTCGCCTAGACATTTTCACTCAACTTCGCAGGGCGATATGATGCCGGGCAGCTGCAGGCTATTTTTTATACCGTTTGCTGCTGTTCCGCGCATCTTGACAAAGCAGCGGATCCGTTCATTTGCTTTTGAAGTAGTGTTCGGTTATTTTTGTTAATATAGTGTTGACGGATATGTGTGTATAGAGCGGCTTCCTATGCGTTCTATGCAAGCATTTTGGAGATGTTGCATATCGATGAGGTATAACAGACAACACACTATTGAAATGGGTCCACAGGACACATTTTTTCTTGATAATTCAAGAAACTATGAGGAATTCTCTGGAACTTCCACAAAATTCATTGAACAAGGAAAGTCGCGAAGTCTAAGAAGCCAGTTAGATATTGGAAAGTTCAATTCGTGGCTTAACCAGAACAACCGATTCACAAAACTGCCTGGAAGACTCGTGCCTTTGTTATCCGATTTTGCGTCTCATGAATATGAGCAATGTGAATAAGCTTATTTGGTGGTAGTTACAGCAATGAAGAAATGAAAAGAAAACCATGTGGAAACCTTACATGCACAGAAAATAGAGGGTCAGAACACCAACAGAGCACAAATCTGTGAAAGAAAATTTGGGGGTCAGAACACAAGCAAAGCCCAAATTTGTGAAAGCAGATTTGTTGGTCAAAACACAAGCAAAGCACACATATATGAAATATATTTCAAATGTCAAAGGTCTTCTCTCATAATAGCTTTTGAAGAGGATACTGCAGGAAATTTTGACCTAAGCAATGCAGCAATGCTGATAGATCTAGGACATTTTCATTACGTCCCCTGCCCAAAGGATAGCACCCAGGGAGAAAAAGTGAAAAATATCTGTTCATTTGTGCTTACAAGATATGGAAAAAAACAACCGTAACTTTTTGATGAATACTCCTCTTAATCTATGAAAGAGCAAGACGAACAAATTGGAAGAAAAGCCCGAAAAATTTCATATGCCATCTGTTCTGAAGGAAACACAAGATATATGACAGCAAAAGAGGATTTCTCGGCTAATAAGAGCGGAAAAAGTTTAATAAATTCAGTAGCATTGAAACTGCAGTTTTCCAATATTATTTTCTGAAGAAGATACCGATGGACACATAGTAAGAGTGGTGTCGAAAAACTAAATATAATTATTTTGATAATTACGTTGGGCTCTGGAACGAAAGTATTAATGACGGCCGTTTTTCTTGCTCCTAGAAATAAATATATTTATTTCCTTAAATAAAAAGGCAGTAAAAGCCCTTCAAAAGTTTTTTTTTTTTTATATAGAATGAAAGGTTTGATTGAAAACAACTAAATAAGGAACTTTCTGCTGTTGGCTCACGCAATAGCTCTTCTTAAATAGTTACTCAACTTATTCAGTGACAGAAAAAATTCCATTTACAGTATTCTTTGGCTCTAATCGACGTAAGTATACATAAGTTGATACTAACTGACCATTTTGAGGCAGACCAAATAATGAAGATTTAAGTCTTAAAGTAGACAAAGATGTGACCCAATTTTGATATTAATTGTTATGATCCTGTCCTCAGGGACTCGTCGCTGTTACTCAATGACTAACCACATTTGATATATGGCTGTGAATTAAATAATGCATCACTCTTACTCCGTATATGAAAATTGATATTAAGGACATGCTTCCTGTTTTCAAAGCGGAAGTGTCATGTTTGTAAATTTATTTCACATTCATTTTCCCCAAAAAACGAAAATATCATGTTTTTGGGTCATTCCATGTGAAATCAAACAATAACAAATTAAATTGTTGCTCGACATTTTCCAATATTTTTTATATTTTGCATACAATATTCCCAATATATTAACACTTCAAAAATATATAAAAATTGTTTTATAAGTTTTATTCTTTTTCTGGCGACCATTTTTTTCGGCTTCACATGGCGCTTTTGACCAAAATCATTGTTTACATAATATTTAATACCTTCTTCACTACTAGAGCTATCATGTTTAAATAAAGATCATTCTTTTTTACATGAAATGTTCTACAGTTTTGACCAAGAATTCTTTAGCTACCTCTTGTGAAAAGTTATGAAATGGCCCTTACAAAATGCTTAATAATTTCGCTCAAATTGCTGATTTCAGGCATAATTTTTTTAAGAATGGTAAAAGTCTCATACTTCAGATTTTGTATGTTTACATGTATCTAGTTAGACTATTAATTCACAAAATTTGAAACCTGAGACTCTCGTCCTTTTTTTTTCTATAGACCTCCAAACATAGTCCGAACCTTAAAAGTGTCACTTTTTTAGGCCTAATATCTCAAAAGGGACAGCTCCTAAAATTCTAATATTTTTACACAGCAATGTGGTCTTAGGGATCTGCAGTAAAAATTTCAACTTGTAGATGCAAGTAGTTTTAAGTCTGTGCTACATCAAAATAACGTAAAAATACGACCATTTTTATTTGCAAACTTGTGAGCCAGTGTTGCTTTTAAATCATCTTAAATATGTAAGGAAAATTATAAATGGTACAGTAACATTTTATTATTCATTGAAATAAAGAAATATTAAAAAAACACAAATAAGGCAAGCAGCAAAATAAATTTACCTGATTTTGAGTGCATGGCTTACAAATGTCCATTTTACATATATGTGTTACTATAAACAATAACATTAACATATTAAATCACAATAACTATGAAAAAATAAGTTACTTACAGTTCTATTGATATTCTAGTTGTACTGAGAAATAAATAAATTCATTGTTTGAGAAATGTTAAGAAGTGTTTCTGCGATATTGTAAGAACGGCCAGTTACTGTCGTCACGTCCATTGGAGTCAGTTTTTGTAAGATATGGCTTATGGGAGCCCATACAATGTCCTGTGTAAATGACAACTGAAATGATGTTTGTGGCCCGTGTGGATGGAAAAAGTGAATTTGCTTATCATTGTTTTCTTCACTGATGTCTTGAATATTTCCAATCCACCATTTTTTATCATAAACACAGGCAACATAGTCATTTTTATGAAATGAAAATATTTGATGAGATGCGATTGAGGACACTAATACGTCTTCAAATTCTGATGTTTGGGTTGTTTTAAAGCATCTTATTTGAGACGAATCGAGAGGAACTATTCTATGATAATCTCTTGTGTGTGGTACTGTTTCGGCATTTACAAATCTTGCTTTGAGTCGTGCATACTTTGACTGTACCTCATCAGTTGATACGTAAATGTATGCAATGCCAGTAATTTTTTCGGAGCAATATTTATACATACCCTGTGGTGTTAAAATTTGTTCTGTATATGTAATTTGCAAACTACTTCTTGATACTTCTCTTTTTGTAGTACCACCTATTCCATCACTAGCATTTTTGCCGTGGGATGTAGCAAAGAAATTCCATTTGGCTTCCAGTCCAAAATCGTCAAAATGTTTGCAATTGTTAATTAGGTTATTTTTATTTTTATATTGGCTGGCAGCATGATCACTGAAATAAATTTTCTTCACTGAAGGTGCCACTTTTTTTGTGTCGAAAATTAGATGACCCTGGAATACATGGAATGCTGCTGTGTTGTGCTCCAAATGATCACTTATAATACGAAGACTTCTGCACTTAACAGCTGCTCTTAATTTGAAGTAATAAACGAATGGATGAACCGTGGCTTGTTGGTTAACCCAGTGATAACTCTGAATTTCATCCTGTACAGTAAAGGTGAAATTTTATGAAAAGTCTGCAAGTACCACACACTCTGACTGGCTAAAGTCTGCAAGTACCACACACTCTGACTGGCTAAAGTTTGCAAGTACCACACAATCTGTCTTATTTGTGTTCTTTTAATATTTCTTTATTTCAATGAATAATAAAATGTTACTGTACCATTTATAATTTTCCTTACATATTTAAGATGATTTAAAAGCAACACTGGCTCACAAGTTTGCAAATAAAAATGGTCGTACTTTTTACGTTATTTTGATGTAGCACAGACTTAAAACTACTTGCATCTACAAGTTGAAATTTTTACCCTAAGACCACATTGCTGTGTAAAAATATTAGAATTTTAGGAGCTGTCCCTTATGAGATATTAGGCCTAAAATAGTGACACTTTTAAGGTTCGGACATATGTTTGGAGGTCTATAGAAAAAAAGGACGAGAGTCTCAGGTTTCAAATTTTGTGAATTAATAGTCAAACTAGATACATGTAAACATACAAAATCTGAAGTATGAGACTTTTACCATTCTTAAAAAAAATTATGCCTGAAATCAGCAATTTGAGCGAAATTATTAAACATCTTGTAAGGGCCATTTCATATCTTTTCACAAGAGGTTGCTAAAACATTCTTTGTCAAAACTGTAGAACATTTCATGTACAAAAGAATGAACTTTTATTTTAACATGATAGCTCTAGTAGTAAAGAAGTTATTAAATTTTACGTAAATGACGACTTTGGTCAAAAATGCCATATGAAGCCAAAGAAAAATGGCCACCAGAAAAAAATAAGAATTATAAAAAAAATTTTTATATGTTTTTGAAAAGTTAATATATTGGGAATATTGTATGCAAAAAATAAAAAATATTTAAAAATGTCAAGCAACAGTCACTGGTTTATTTGACGTGGAATGACCCTTTTGTATTAAAAAAACTGACTTTTCACATCTTTCCTTCAATGTAAAGCAAAAATTTAATGGTTAGTTTGTATCCATCTGGTTTAAATATTTCTGCGCAAGGGATAAAAACTAATTTTAAAATATCTCGAAGAATAGTGAAAAAAATATCTTTACGTGCATATCGGGTTAGAAACCGTCCTGAAGGTAGTACGAGTTCACCATTGTTTTATTACTTTCACGGATTTTATTTTATTTCAAGTTTCTGCTTATGTAGAGCGGAATTAACGAATCATATTCATTTTAGACTCAAATTGACGCTATTCATCTTTCTTTGTGTTCCTCTTAACGAAATTATGGAAGAATTGCGAAAAAAATTCTTTTAATATCTATAAACTAATGATATGGATTCTACATGCAAATTTGTATTACATTGTTCTGAAAAATGGAATATTTTTCTGTCCATATTAATTTTTACATGACAGTTTCAAACGACACGTCTACAAGAATAATACTTCCTCTATGCAATATGGTTGAAACGGTTTTCATCTTTCGTATATTTATGAAAGATGGTTTATATAACAGAACAAAGATAAGACATCGATTTTATTGTCATGGATTATAGATAACACAAACCTAATTTCGAGAACTTTCAGTATAATACCAGGAAAAAAATGTAACATATAGTAGAATATCACTCAAGTTTCATGGTAGTGCCATGTATCTTTAAGTTTTTAAGCCTGTAGGTAGGCAAGAGTTGATAACTTCAGTAGTAACAGGTGTAAATTATAACACATTTACATCTACGTCTTCCAACAAAATGGAAATAGCTCCACATATAAACCTATATGTTGCACTGCAGTTAAACAAATATCCTAGGTCTCGCAGGTAAATGGGAACAGCTCCTTTAATCAAATATTTTGTATCAAAGTTAGAAAAAGATAAGGAATTACAAACAGTAATGACTTCAGTATGATTTTCAACAAAGGACGATAGAAGGGATTCTTCCCGATGATTTAAAGCAATGGTTAAACGTCTTTCTAAAAGCGAACACAAGATGGAGACTTTTCATTGGTTGCCCTAAGGTTTTCCACGGCGCATATTTGAAGTGTAGCTAAATTAGACAACGGATTTAGAAATGACAAAATGTTATCATATTTTATTTTTGACATAAATTCTCAGTGTCACCAGGGACAGTAATTTTGCAATGAAACCACAACTAGCAGAAATTCCTAATTCATATCGATTTACATTTAATTCTAAATCTAGAAATCAGAATCTTCTTCAAAAGCAAAACAGCAGAACAATCTTTGCTTTCTCTTATGTCTTTCTATTTTTTGTTGTCATTCAGCTATGGGTTTCAGGATGAGGCATTATAAAATAAGCATCAAGTAACCTCCTAATATCATTACGTAACCTGTTTCTTGTATGTTTATCTTCTTGTGTGAATTTTCGTTACATCTCGGTCAACACTGCATTCGTTACGAAATTCTTCAGGGAAAAACTGATGCAAAAGCATGTGCATCGATGTGTTCTGTTCTGGGGGAGAATATTGTATCGGAAAGCATGTGTGAGTTTTGGTTTAGACGATTTAAAACAGAAGAATTTGATGTTTGCGATCGAAAACGTAGCAGTGCCCCGCAGAAAGTTGCACGTGAGGAACTGAAGGCACTGCTGGATGAAAATTCCTCTTTACTCAAAAAGAAATAACTGAACAACTGAGAGTAACTCAAAAAACGATTTCCAATCGTTTACACGCAATGGGAATGATTCAGAAGGAAGGAAAAAGGGAACCACATGACCTAAGCCAGACAATCAAGGATGAGCGTGTCATGAAGTGTTTGAATCTGTTAAATAAGCTACACAGAAATTATTTCCTGTGTAAAATCGTAACGGAAAATGGAAAGTGGATATGGTAAAAAAATCATGAATGAAGAAAACACTGGGTAGACCCCAGTGAAGCAACGAGTTCGACAACGAAACGCAATATTCAGTCCAAGGAAGTTGTGTTGTGCATCTGGTGGGATATGAAGTGTGTGCTCTATTATCAACTATTGGAACAGGGTCAAAATGTTACTGCTGATCGCTACAAACAACAATGTCTATCTTTTCCATAAAACAGCATTTTGAGGATTCCAACTGACTCAAAACCAGATATTGTAAAAAACTGAAAGCGTAATGTCCTTACAGAGAAAATTCCGAAATCCTTCGAAGCGCCGGTAGCTTCATACTCTGACGATTGTTGACACAGGCACTCCTTAGGGGCTAGTCTAAAAATTGAGTTTGTAATCCATTTATTTATGCAATTCAGAACAATGGATAATATGCTTGCAGCATGAAAACTAGTGAGACTATAAAAGAGAAAATTTACTGGTCACTGTGTACATATGAGATGGCACAAAGGGATATTTCCAGAACGAATGGAGATATTAAAATGTAATACCATTTGCTTTAAAGCTTAAAAGAAGTGCTACTGTCGGAGTGGTCATGCGCAAACAGAGAAACGCATGTACTCCCGCGATCTGCTTTCTCGTGAACTGTTAGTTTATGAGGTACCGAAACGCCCATCTCGTGCATATTCCTAAGTTGGTACAGCAACGTGAAAATGCCCGTTTAGGTAGTTCCCAGTTCTTCTGCCAGCTTCCGCATGTTCACGCGTGGGTTGGTCTCCACTAAGGTCTTCGGCATGTGAATATCCACTTTTACCTGTCTTCAGCTTTAGGGACGGTCTAACAGGACAAAATTTCGCTCTCGAAACCGTTCGAACCAACGATGTGATAAGGCATTGGGGTTCACACCGGTAATGTTCCTTAGAGCCTTTGCGGGGGTGCTGCCTCGAATAAACTCATACAGCATGCAATGGCGAATGTGCTCCTTATCCACTTCAATGTTGGCTGACGCTTACCCTCTTTGCCTTCTGAATGCTCACTTCCGCTGACTTAGCCACCTACCTGCTCATGTCGTGCCGGTGTGCTGCACAATCTCTTTTGCCAATGTGCGCAGCGCCCGGCATATCCACTTCTGGTATTTCGTCATCGGACATTACTTTATTTTTTACTCAATAAATGCTGCTTACTTTCCGAGTAGGAATCACATATTATATAATGCTTTCATTTAGGTATATTCGAACATTTTGTTTCACGAATTTAAAATTTTGGGGAAAGGAGGACAATGCTTTAATGCATTTGTGCTTGCTAAGATAATTTTTGTCACCTGACCGATTCCTCGCTTTTTTCCGCTTTCTGTAAGAACGTTAGTTGGGAAACCTTTTCTTTTTGGTGCATCCTTGAGTGTTATCTTGATACATTCAAAATAAATATGGGAGTTTACTCGGAAGAGCAGAGCGAGCACATGCACGAGGCTATACTGCACTTTGAACATCGCTGCCAAGGACATTGTAAAAAAGAAATGAAGGGAGACTACAGATGAGGCTGATTCATGAAAATGATTTACAATATAAGTAGTCGTAAATCTCGAAAAACTATTCACTTCAAAATCTTTTATGGCCATTTTTCTATATCTGTATTATAAATGAATATTCATTTTGATTCATATGTTTCTTTTGCTTTACATCATTTGAAAAAAATTAATAAAATTTGTCCGTTTGCTGATTGGAAAGAGATAAATTTAAAAATACACAGTCCTGGCCATAAAAGCAAACTGTCTGGGGAATTCCATTGATAAATATCTTATTTTTATTGACATTAAAACGATAACTTCTTAACATGACTATTGTTAAATGCGTGATAAAAATGTGTTTATATAAAATAAATGCTATTAGGAATTCTGCTTAAATTTTGCATATGACGCGCAAAACTTAAATATAATTTCTAATAGCATTGCCTTATCAAAATGTTTAGAAATTCAAAATTTTTGAAATGTGTTTGAGTGGTGTGTTTTAATAATTGTCAGAGTATTACTTTTAATTTAAATAAAGAAGTAAAATTTTCTTTCACTTTATTTTCCTCAAAATATTATATTTATAATCTCTTAATTTTTAGAGGTATCACGGATTGTAAAGGCTTACTTTTAGCATTTTGCCCTTTATTACGCCTCAGCAATAAAATTGACAAGTTTATGCTATTGATTCCTTTTGTGAACTATGCCTCCGATTAAGGTTACGCGTACGTTGTTACAAGCCATTAAACGCTGAAACATTGCTGAAGCATATGCCAAACCAAAGGGCATTTTTTGGAATCTGGGTGGACAACCACCTGCCAATAGCCATTAGCTAAATCCAACGTTGATAGCCAGTTTGTTGACGATAAGTCCTGGAGAATATCGCTAATTATAGGCAATGGGTAATTGATAGCTTTGATTACCGCATTGAGTTTACGATAATCAATTACGAAGCGATACCCTTAAGATTTTTTTGAAACAAGAAAAACAGGTGCTGCCCAAGGACTAAGTGATTCTTCAATTATCCCCGAACGGAGCATGTCCTGAATTTGTCTTTGGAATTCAGCTTTCTTCTGGTTCGGACATGGATAATACTTACATGCAATAGGTTTAGCTCCTTCTGTATCAATTGTATGATAAACCACCTGTGTAAACCCTGGTTTATCAGAGAATAACATTGGTCTGCTGTGTAAAACCTGACCAAGTTCGCTTTTATGTTCAGGCAATAATCTGTCACTGGCAAGAACTGCAGAAAAATCAGTTGGCTCTTCTGGGGTGGGAGGACTAATCTCAGGCATTAAGATTAGGCCATGTTCGAAATCAAGTGTGAGCTTAAACATTTTAATGAAATCCACCCCAGAAGGCAATCCACGGGTAACTCCTGGATTAAAAAGAAAGTATAAGAACTTGAACTTTGCCAATCTTGACAGGTAAATTAACTGATCCAGAGATTGCAGGAATATTATTGTCGGCACCTCGCAGACATTGTTGGGAGGGCTCGACACAAGCACTTGGAAAGGTAGCAGCACAGAAATCAAAATTTAATGCAGAGATGTCAGATCCAGAATCAATTTTAGTCGACACCACCACTTTGCCCAAGGTCACAAGAATATCAGGCAAAAGCGGAGCTTGAATAGTTAACAAGAGAGATTTGAGGTCTTCAGAGAAACGAGGATTTAGTCTCGACCCATCTACCTCCTGTTGAAGTTTAAATTGTCGTGAAACTGATGAGAATATTTTGAATGATTTTGAAAATGTGGCGAACCACCAGAACGGGCTGAATTGTAGTAACGTGCAGGAGAGGCAGCATTACTATCATCAGGCTTGCCTTGCCCCCCAGCACGGTGTTTTGGATATGTCTTGTCATCCGGGTAGTAATTATCCCGGGGACGAGAAACTTGGGTGTCCTGATTTCCATAATGGCCAGGATGTCACACCTCTGGTGCCCGACGATGCGGGGGCACGTATCTAGACTGCTGATAGGTGTTTCTAGGCAGATTGAAAACTTGTCCTGGACGAATGTTCTGTATTGGCTGCTGATATCTGTTGGTTTGAATATGAGGTTCATGGAACTGCGTAGGTTGGCAGTACTCGTGAACCTGTGAATATTGCCCTTTGCTGTGGCGGTCTTCATAGACTCGAACGAGTTTTAAGCACTCGTGAATGGAGACAGGGTGCCTAACTTCCATATAATCCTGCAGGAAGTGATCCAGCTGCTATATCAACGTGTCACAAATCTCAGACTCGACTGCAGCGGGATCCGATAATTTGTAAAGTCGAACTGTTTCCAGGGCGAACAAGACTGGGTTACCTGACGCTCGCTGTCGATTGGAAAACAGTTGTTGTGCAAGGACGGCCTTATTGCTGCCAAAAGAAAAGACATCCAAAACGTCAGCTCGAAATTGCTGATAGGAGCCATCTGGGTTCATTCGACGCCACTGTCTGTACCAGACCTTTGCCGTGTCTTGCAAACATGTGCCAGCAATAGGTATCTGACAGTTGTCAGGAACATTATAAAGGTCAAAGTGATCATCAACATCCTCCAAAAACCTAAGCGAACCTCCGTTCCCCCTAAATATAATATAACCCGCATGGGGTACGTAATGAGCAAGAATTTTGCTCCTTCTAATGGGGGTGGTGGAGTAAATATTTGTTGAGGCACTGCGGTCGAAGGATGCGGTACATAAGCTTCGTACCTCGCATATTCGCTATCTGGTAGGTCAGAACCGCAGGCCTCGTACAGAGCACTACGTGAAATATGTGGAACTCCAGAACGCTGAGTGCGTAAATTGTCTTCTATAGAGTTATGAGCCTCATGGTTATGTTGATAGAAGAGACCGATAGGATCAGTTACGTTATTCATATTCCGTGACTTCTATGGATCTGTTCGAGGGAAAATTCGGGCGCCAATGTAGCGTGAAAGTCTTTTTGACTTCTACGCTGTTTTAACACGTCAATACACTAGAAAATAGTTCCATAATGAAAGAAACCTTAACGGCCATACGAAACATGTAAACAGAAGTCAACTTACGGAAAATGTCCTTTATTCACGATGGAATGCACTACACTCTCCACACATTATCACCACACTCTTTGCAATATCAAATTACAATCCAACGTTCTCACACAACGCTCTAGACGGTCCAACGCTCTGAATAATCGCTCTTTCTAATCGCTCTCATACAACAGTTGATTCGTCGCTTTTATTTCTTATCTTATACCATGCATACGTCACGTGCATTCAACCTCAATTGTGTTGCCAAACGTATTCATTTGAGAGAAAGATATTTCGTTAAGCATGAAGAATACTGAGAATAAACTCAAGATTTACATAGGGAAAGAAACTAAAAAAGGAAAGTTAATCTAGAATATACGTCACAGCATATTAGTCAGAAATGTATATTATTTCCTTTTTCACGCTTCTCAACCGTAGGTTGAAGAAACGTATATGCTCCAGCTTTGTCCGTCCGTCTGTCTGCCTGTCCGCACGATAACTTGTCTAAAAATGGTTCAATTTCGATGAAAGCTTAGTATGTGGTAAGGGACAACCTGGGGACGAAACCTTCTTATAATTGACGAAATTGGGTCACATAGGAGCAGGATCCATTACTTTGCCCTTACGCGTCATAACTTATGCAAAAATATTAAAATTGCGACAAAACTTTATCATGTTATTCCGGGGGTGTACTGAAACAGTTCTGTTGAATATCAACCAAATCTGGTCAAAAGTCAGGTCACAAGAGCGAGATTCATTCCATAGCCATAATCCTCCGAACTTCACTAAAAATGCTTTTATTGAGACAAACCTTCAACATGTTATTCCGGTGGTATTCTGAACCAATCACATTTAATGTAATCGAAATGGTGTCAAACGTCAAGGCACAGGAGCGAGATTTATTCCACAGCTATTATCCTCATAACTAGTTAATAACTTGAGTAATGATTTAGGGTATGTTGGAAAGCGTAGCATAATCAATGCAATGCATGATTTTACCAACTTGTTTGTTCTGCGATATATTTTTCTTTCTCCTGTAGAAAACGTTTAAGATTATCTTTAAAGTCTGCCTAGGCATGAAATTTTCCTTCTGTAGATGTAAGTCCTCCGAATGACTTTCAATTTCCTTATTTTTTTGTCATTAGTTAACAGCGGTGGATTCATTCTCCAATTTTTCTATACTCTTTGCATTGTATTTGTAATTTTAATATTCCACCTAATCAGTTTGTGGTCCGAGATATGTGTATTCTCCACATTCGGGCCAGTTATTTCAATGTCCTCTGGGAGACATGTATCTTGGATAAGGATGTAGTCAATTCTAGAGGCATAACCTCTAGCTGCTCAGGTAAATCCAGGATTGTTGCCATGATGGCTTCTTCATGTATCATGTAATCCATTAGCAGAGACTCAATTTTTGAAATGGGTTCTGCTTCTATCAGAGTAATTGGCTGTACTTAGCCTATCCCAATGCACATTAATAAAAGTATTAAAATCACTCTCGACAAAACAATAATCAAAGTATTAAAATCACTCTCGACAAAACAATAATCAAAGTTTCCTGTCATATAGTATGGCAGGGACGAAAAAAAATATTTTCTCTCATTTTATGTATAGGGAGCATATACACTTACTACCCTAATAAAGCACTGATTTAATTTAAACATTGTCGAGACAACACGGCCTACGAAATCAAACTGAAAACCAAATGGACTGTCCTTTTTGTACAAAATCATAACTCCGCTATACCCGGAGTATACGATGATAATGCTTTGAATTTCTTAATATCTCCAAACGACTTTAAAAGTTTTTCTGGTAAATAGCAACCCTCAATGTTATTCAAGTATAAAAAAACCCTCAAGATAATTTACCTTTTTTGCCTTTCTAAGTCTAGCGATGTTAAATGAGGGAAAATGTATAATGAATGTTGATATAAGAATTAAGACTGCAACGCTGAACAAGCAACATTGACGTAGAATGAATTATACGCTTTAATGCATATAAACACCAAAATTTTATGAACTGAATTTTCTGAAAACTTTAGGCATTGGATAAGTTTTCACACACTTTGATTTCCTTCATTCCATTGAATCTCTGTTTATCTTACTTTCTGTATCTTGAGTAAGATTTACATAGATATTCATTCTCTTGTTCATCTGTTGTGCCATGACTAGATTCATCCAACTGATTTTTTAGTTTACCTCTTTTGTGCATCATCTCAGGACTTGATTGTGAAGATTGTGAATCTAAGAGATCTGTAACTGTAACAATTTCCTGTATTTCTTTGTTTTTCTTTTTTACCTCTTGTATAACTTTTTGTCCTGAATTCTTGTCTTTTGTGTTATCTTTGTTCTGTATTGTCTTATTAATAAACTTTTTCTCTGTATCTTGTAATGTTTTTTTAAGGATTTTTCCCTGTTTTCCTTGAAGAATGCCCCTCTTTTTCTCCGTTGTATCTCCGTGTACATCGCCGTTTCCCCTTGAATAATTTACTCTGTGTTGCACGTTCTTGTTTTTGTTTTTTTGGGTTTGAGAACCCATTCTTGATAAGGATACATATCTTGAGTTGGATCTGAGTCTTCTATCATTACCTGTATTATTTTCAATAACACTAGCTAAAATAGTTTTTCTACCTCCTTTTCTTCCTGTATTTTCTCAACATTATCTTTGTGTATATCTGGCACAGTGCTATTTGAAGAGCATGATTCTTTTGATAAATTTATGTCATGAAAACTCTTATGAACTGTATTTCTACTCTTAACTAGAGAATCTGTTGTGGTATTAACATTTGATACTGGATTCATTTCCTCTCACCTCATTTTCTCTTCAAATTATCTCTCATACTCTGCCTTTTCCTCATCTATTATCTGTTTCTCTGATGTATTAGCCACTCTAATCTTCATAGTGTAAGTACGCTTGCTGCATTATGGGCGCAAGTGTCTATCTAATCCACAAATCCGGCATGGCAATTAGCCATCTTCAAGGCTATGTCCTTGTGATCTACAGTTTTGACAGATATTAACATTGCACTGAAGTACAATGTGTCCTGGATTGTTGAAACGCCTACACATCTTCACTAGTCGCGCATGTACACACATAGCTCTCAAATCCTTGATGTTCCTGAAGTTCCGGATCGATTCCTTCATGTCCATAGTTACTATCCTAGTGGCGGAACAGGCATTGTTCATAAATTCATCCCTCTTATGAGGTCTCAATTTCTCTTTGAAAATGCTAAACACTGTACCATATCTTTGCAGGGCATCAGTAATCTCTATGTCTGGAAACTCCGGAGGGCGCAATTTAAGGAACACTCTCTTGATGTTGTTTCCCGCCTTTGTTACGGTAAAGAAAACATCCTTTAGCTGGAAATTTTCTTGTTTTACAACCTTTTCAACAAGACCCTTAGATCTATCCGAAAACTGAAAGTATGTTTTCCCGATAGAAATTACTTGTACAGTGGAGATAAATCTCTTTGGGGTATAACTGAAAATTACCATAGTACTCGTCCCACATCACTGGGCTTCACCCCATTGGGGTGAACCACAAAAATGCAGTAAGGTATTTGCATTATCATTACAATTCCCTTCCAAAATGAATGGGGTAGAAAAAGTAATTACCCGACTCCATAAACATGTATTCCACTATTATATTCATTTAACACTTGAAAAAACACGCTGCTACTAAATAAGAACACTCGCACTATGTTGAAGGATAGCAATAGCACACACAAAATTGAAGCCTACACTTTGAAGCACTTTTGCGAAGATCACACTGAAGACACAATGTAGTGAATAGTGAGCTGAATCACGTATAAACACAACACTGCAATTTAATACACCGACTTTGATGACACACACTGTTGTTTATCATCTAGATCATTCACAATGCACCACGACTTCAAAATGCGACGTAATCACAATTTTCGTAAATCGAACACTTTCTTTGCAGACACTATATTCACTGGAAACACACCGTTGTAATAAGCACACAGAAGTAGCACTTCACTTAGTAGAACACTATGCCGTTAAAAATCACTACCTCTCCGGTGAAAATGACGTTTTCTTACGTAATATCCCTAAGGGTGCGCGAAAGCCAACCAGCTTCCGAACTGTTATGATATTCAGCGCCTGGCCTGAAAAAGGCGTTTTTTATAATAGGCTGAAACCGCTAAGCACTCCAACGGCTATGAGAAACGGCTTTTTCTTGACCTTTGTTCCATAAACTAATTTTAATTCGTCTTCACACAACAAATGTCGATAATCCGGTCGTTTGGGTAAAGAATTTAAAACCTGCCCTTCTTATTGTATTTGTCCGCCGCACTGAAGGGTTTGAGAAGTTCAAATGCTAAGGAACCGTCTTACGTGTTATTTTCAATTTTGTCAAACACTAATATTCAAATACCAATGTACTAACGAAAGGTTCTTCCAGAAGCCCTGAACTTGTTGAAGCACTTCATATTTTCTAAGAAGATATTATCAAGAAACTATTCATGAAGTACCTCATACGAAATCAAAATGTTAAACAACTAATACACTTTCAACAATCATATTCTCTTTTCTGAGAAGGGTGTTACCAATAAATTTAGAATTATGAGTATAGTTTTTCACAAAATAAAATTAATCCACGTTTGATAGATACATTTAAAATTAAGTTGTGATTTTCAACAGGAATAATTATATATCTCATTTTTTGGATGGGCACCTTAAACGAAATCTCTGTTGTATGAAGTACTTTTCTAAAAGCGGATTGCAAGCAAATAGGAAAATAGGTACTTTTTCAAGTTTACTTCTGATAAAGACGTTTGTACAGGAACCCTGCTAGGGAAACGGGGTGTACAACAACACTGTTTACAATCTATCTCATGAACTAGTCATAAGGGAATGATAAAATGTAGGTACGGATTCATTACGTATCTTTCTTTTCCCATTAAGGTCTCTGGTAATATGTATCTTGTTCGAGCATACTTAATCTCTTCTATGTTGGGTCAGAATGTTACCTTCCAATTCGACCTCTGTTCTTAGACTAAGGAACTTTTTTTTTAAAGAAACATTTTTCGAGCTTGAAACAATAATACTGGTAGCACGGTTAAGATTTCATGAATAGATTTTTAATGTATATTATAAGATATACTTTTTTGTAAGGTCAGGTGATGCGTAACATCACAGCCTCTCCTTGACAAATGTCAACCCCGCCTTCTCGTGGTACATCCTGTTCCCACTAAAGGGGCTCTGACGACCGCCAATAGCGGTATAACTATACCATCGGGATTAGAGGAAATTCTATCCCACACTCACCAACCCGCTTGGCCAGCGTGGTGAGTTATGGCCAAACCCCTCCAAAATGACTCCACAACTTAAATCTTGGCCCTCAGTCTCCGGCAGCTGGAATGTACCTGGCCAAGGCAGCGGCCAGTGCGACATGAAGGCAGAGGGTGCTAAGAATCCCCGGAGGACCGGACTAGGCTGCCATCTGATGCTGACCTTGGCTACGTATAACCGACGCTCCCTATCTTCTGATTCAAGGCTTCTTGAATTGGAAGAGGAACTACAAAGGATCAAGTGGGACATCGTCGGGCTACGTGATATAAGGAGAAAAGGAGAAGATCTCATTGAACTGAAAAGTGGACATCTCTTCTACTATCGTGGGACAGATACTGGCAGAACTAGTGGTGTTGGATTTATAATAAACAAGAAACTGAAGGATAAAGTTGTCGAAGTTGAAAGTTCCTCTGACAGAGCTGCACGACTCGTTATCCAACTCTCGAGAAGATACCAGGCTCAGATTATTCAAACTTATGCACCCACCACAAGTCATCCTGAAGAAGAAATTGAAGAATTTTATGAGGAAATTCGTCATCTAAATAAAAAAGGTAAGCAGCACTTGAAGATAATTATGGGAGATTTCAATGCAAAAATAGGGCAACGGCAACAGAATGAAACTTCAGTAGGCAAATTCGGTCACGGCAACAGAAACCAGCGTGGAAATACTCTCGTAGAGTTTGCAGAGGCAGAAAGGTTTTTCATCTTGATCTCCTTTTTCAAGAAAAAGCCACACAGGAAATGGACATGGAGACATCCAAATGGGACGACAAGTGAAATTGATTTTATTATGTGTAACAAAACATTCGTCATAGAAGACTGCAGTGTGCTAAATAAGTTCAACACAGGCAGTGACCATAGATTGGTGAGATGTAAGATGCACCTCAACACTAAACTCGAACGTAGCAAGCTCATAAGACAAACAAAATGTATTGACATAACCAACCTTAGAAAACACCATAATACCTTCAAATTGGAACTGAAGAACAGGTTCTCTGCTTTAGAAGGCCTAACATCGGAAGAAGTGGATATTTCTGAAGTTAACAGAAAGCCATTGTGCATGGCTTTTATCGATTATGAAAAAGCCTTTGATTCGGTGAAACCATCAGCAGTTGCAATGGCTCTGAAATCCTGCGGTATTGAAGATGCATACATTAATATTATTAATAACATCTAAGAAAATGCAAGTGCAAAGATTCGGCTGTTTGAAAATACAACACACATAAAAATTGGAAAAGGAGTGAGACAAGGTGACACCATATCTCCGAAGCTCTTTAATGCCACATTGGAAAATGTCTTTTAATCACTGAACTGGGAAAACAAAGGGATAAAGATTAATGGAGATTATCTAACCCACCTTCGTTTTGCTGATGACATAGTCATTTTTGCAACTACCCCATCAGAGCTACAGAGTATGATCCAGGAACTTGCTGACAAGAGTAAGGAAGTGGAAATAAAAATGAACTTTCAGAAGACAAAAGTGATGTACAATGCTTTTACAAGAAATGAAGATTTATCGATTGATGGAGAAAAGCTGGAGATAACAGAAACGTACATTTATCTTGGACAGCAGATATCAAGTGAGGGTCACATTGATGAAGAAATTAATCGGCGTACAAAACTTGCCTGGAGAGCTTTTGGAAGAAACAGCATGATTTTCAAGAGCAATATGCCATTATGTCTTAAAAGAAAAGTGTTTGTTCAATGCATCCTTCCAGTGCTTACGTATGGTGCAGAGACGTGGACCTTAGCTAAAAGAGACATACAAAGGCTGCAGACAACTCAAAGCAGCATGGAGAGGTGCATGATTGGTGTAACCAGGAGAGATAAGAAGAGGAACACGTGGATCCAAAAAATGACAAGAGTGGAAGACATCATGATCAGAGTTAAATCCCTGAAATGGCAATGGGCTGGACATACTGCCAGAAGGACAGACCATCGATGGACAGCCGAAATTTTAGATTGGATTCCAAGGGACAGGAAAAGACCCAGAAGAAGACCACATGGAAGATGGGTGGATGAAATTCGAAAGTATGCGGGAGTGACATGGAGGAGACTGGCACAAGACAGACCGTTGTGGAGGAAATTTGGGGAGACCTTCGTCCAGCAGTGGATTGATAATGGTTGACAATGATGATGATGATGATGATGATAAGATATACTTATCAGTTTAATTACTGCATACTAAGAACAAAATAAGAGTTGGGAATTTCATTTTCTATATATTGCATGTTTGTTTAGCCATTCAATTAAAGCACTGAAAATTACCTGCTTCCAAGCATTTGATGAGTATAAAAAAATTTTTAATATGAATTCATGCATTCTAATTGCAGTAATAATGCACCTTTTTTATTTTGTATGAATTTACAGGATTTCTGAAAACTAGTTTTGATGTAATCAATAACTGTTATACGAGATATAAAAAAGCGCATCTTCATCTCCATCATTTCATAAGTACAATCATGCAATTGCTAATATTATGAATTATTTGTCCTGTAGTAGATATTTTTAGTAAGGAAATGAAATTTCTTTTCATTGCAATTTCTGTTGCAAAACTTGATGTACTTTGAAAAACATCTTTTCCTAATATACACTGAATACCCCAAACGATATGACTAGCATGTCTTTATTCAAAAGAAGCAACTGCACGTGTGAAGGTTTTAGTACTATATTAATAGCACCTGATACTTTATGTTAGTGTTGTATTTTTTTTTCAGATAGCAGAGGCAACGAACCTAGCCATGTTGACAAAGGCCTAATTGTAAAAGCCAGAGCAATATGTCATAATATTTTCGTGAGGGCAATGCTTGTGCAATACTCCATGTCAGCCGCCGTTAACATCTTCAAAATATTGTTCGGAGAGGAAAAAACCGCGAACAGTTGGCGAGATGTGGCTCGACCACGGCTCATTAATGGTAGAAATGGACGAATGATATGCCCTACGGTAGGAGCCAGCAGAAGGGATAGTGTCGCATAACTTGCCGGTAATTCGAATTTGCTTGGCAGGAGTAATTTGTGGCAAAATGTAGTACTTCTAACCCCGCTGAAATGGACTTAGTAGTAACCGGCTGCTCCGAGGATCCATGCTAACTTCGGTTCACCGTCGAAACAGTTTACAATAGGCACGCGAACATCACAACTGGACCATGAATGCTTGAAAGATGCTCGTTCGTTCCGATAAATCTTGCTTTCTGTTTCACCATTGTAGATAGCCCGGTACGTGTGCGTCGTTTACCTGGGAAAGTGTGAGCAACAGGAGTCACTGTCTGATAAAACCAAGTTCGCGGAAGAAGTGTAATGCTGGGAAACAGTGGGTCTAGTCATTCATGTTTAGAAATCTACGACGTCTACCTCCTACCTAAACATCACTGCAAACAAGGTATATCCTCTTATGACATCGAAAAATTCCTCTAGTAGTGTCTTTGTTAGCAGGATCATGCGCCATGCTACACTGCCCAGGTTTTTCAAGAGTGGTTCAAGGAACATGCGGAAGGCTTTCAGGTATTGCTCTGTCCACCAAATCCCCAAACGTTAATCAAATAGAACATCTGTGGTTTATGTTGGAAGAGCAAATGCGACCTTTTATGTCTGCTCCACTAAACTTATAATTGTCTAGTAAAACCAAGTTGGTGGAGGAAAACTAACTATTGAAGGGGATTTCCTGGTAACATATTTGTGTCACATACCACAAAACAATTTCTGAAATTTTATACCGTCCATGTCTCGACACGTAAGAAATGTTTTGATGGTACGTGCAGTAACAACGTCATATGAGGCAGAAGGTTGTAATGTTTTTGTCTGGGTGTATATCCTGTATCAGGGTTCGGCAACCATTTAGTAGTAGCAACAACGGTTGAAACAAATTAATTTGATCTTGTATTAACATGTTTCCGACTCATTAAATAGATATTCTATTCATTTTCGATTATTCAATAGTTTAATATAAATTGGAACAAATACAAAAATTATGTTTTTCAAAATGTAAGTTTTGAAACATTATTGCGATAATTTATTATAAAATTTCCGAATGTATAATTAGTTAAGACAGAAAGTCCAATAGTTTAAAGAACAAAACCATTACACAATTAAAAAAAAAAACACGTTATTAAAATTTTGATATAAGTAATCATCGATTACTATGGGTCGGAGTCGTTAATCATTCAGTGGGGCCCTTGTACTTGCTTCTTCTTGGTTAATATTTCAATATAAGGTTTGTCTTGGGTCACTTTTCGCTTCATACAGGCTTCTGAATGTACAGATGTTACGCGACTTCTATTTGGACTTGATTTCATGGGTCAGAAAATTTGTTCACGTGGATAAGTTGACCCAAAAACCGAAAGCAGAGCAAATGCAACTTTCTTCAAACAGGTGAACGCTTCAGGCAGGTATGTCAAGCAGTTGAGGGTGGAAGCTAACTTTTTGAAGCAGTTTCCTTCTTGAGTTTTACGCAATTCTACAAATTGTATCGTCCATAATTCTGATGCCTTAAAGAAAAGAATCATTCCTGGAATAAACCAATACAAAACATTTTCTTTTATTTTTAGTATTCCCTGCTATTTCATGTTGATACTGGGTTTCATCGATCCAAACATGAGCCACTGATATTCTAGTGGACGACGCCAACGAGTGGCAAAGGGTGTCTCACATGACCGGTTGCCTCCAATGAAGTGAATTTATGAGACATAATATGGGAGTAGCTTACGTTTCGAGCAGCCTCACTCCAGATGTCTTGTATGTTTTTCTACTTATTTCTTATGTCAGTAATGTTTTGTTGTTATTGTTGTGAAGTCCCGACTGCTTCAGAACGTCACGTCCTTCCAAACCAGCTCTGTTGGCAATTGGAAAGGGAAACAATTCTTTGTTTTATTATTACCGTAAATTCGTCCTTTTTTTAGGTTGTGAATACCTGGGGGTGCGACAGGGTGTGTGCCTTTTATTTATCTATTTGTTTTAAAGTTTGTCTGTGAAAGTGTGGGCATTTAAGTTTTGGTGTGACGGTTTGCAATGTGTGTGCCCGGCGAGTGGGGCCTGGGGGAGGTCAGAATCACACCCCGGGTATGGGAATTTCGTATTCGAGAGTCCGACCTTGAAGCTAGCATGAATCAGGAGTGTATGGGCTGTGGAACCATAAGGGAATATAGGTGGTTATTTTATCACCTATTGATCTGACCTCATGACTAAGATATTCATGAGGGGAGAAGACGCACTGTTTCCGGTAGTTTGGACAACAATCAGTCAGAGTACACGTAAGCCGTTTAATGGAGCCAGAATAGCGTTTCGGTGGCATTATTTGTTTTCTTTTTAAAATGCAATTATTCTATAAATCTTTACAATAAAAATTGCAATTGAAAATCTGCACAGTTAGATGAATTGATATCCTCTGTTTGCTTAGATACAGAATTAGTGCTTAAATCTATTTTCACTTGGCAGTCCATTAATATCTCTACTATCGGACAGGGAAGAGATCATTTTACAAAAAAATATTTTTGTTGGTATTTTAACAATTTTTTCCAAAAGTATTTTATATAAAACTTTATTACAAGACATTACTGTAAATTTGAGAATTCTCTTTTTTTCTCGCTTGGAATTATAATTGCTGAACAGATTTATCGATGCCTAAATATTTTTAGTAGAGAGCAATATTTATATAATTCCTTATTTTGAAGAGCAGTTCATCTACTTATCTTTATGTGTTTAACCAATTAAACTTTCCATTTCCTGTTTACTGATCACATGCCCTTACCTAAACAAAAAGTACAGAGACCTGCAGTCAACTACAAGTAACACGAAGAGGTGAATGCTTAGTGTAACAAGAACAGATAAAAACAGTAACTCATATGTCCGGGAAGTAACATGGGTTACGGACATCACAATCACTTTAAACTTAGTAAAATTCAAACGGTCTGAACATTTCCGAATTTGTGTTAAAAAGATAATGTTTATATTTTTTACAACACTGTTATGAATTTTTACTTCACGGCATTTTTTACAGACATTTCAACATTACTCTTCAGAAAAACAGTTGCTTTCAGAATTGACGTTCTTTTTTAGTTAGCACATTTCAGCTGAGAGGCATGTGTAGAATACTGGTAGAACAAAAAACGAATCTACTGCGTTCATCAATGAATAGTTGCTGAGTGAAGAATATGATTCATTTTTAAAAAATAAGTGCCTAAAATGATTTTTGTTTAAATCCGCGGTATTATCAAATATCGTAAAGACTAGTGAGCTGACGCTTTATGTCGTGGGTAGCATTGAAGCTATAACATATTTTGATGTTCTGTGTCATATATGGATTACTATAGACTTTTTGAAGTTCAAGTGCTGACAGTCATCAGTCAAACTTGGAAAAAAGCTTTTTCGAGGATAATTACTAGTTATACAAAGGCTCCTTTTTATTTTTTCACAGTAAATCTGTACGCATTTTAGATCCACTTTTATTTTCATATTCATACCTATTATTACGGTTGATTGAATGAAATGAATTGCTGGAAAAGATCTCCCATTTCTCCATTAGGAACTGATATTGTCCTTATAGACGGAGTAAATTCATCTTTTGGCTTATATTTTCTTTCGAAATATCTTTAAGACAAGATGTTGCTGATAATACCCTTAGTCTGCATGGAATTTGATGTTTCCAATTGAAAATGTCTTTCTAAAACAATTTTTTTTATGATTTAAGTAAAGTATTGGATATTTTTACCATAACTAAAGGATTTTACAATTTTATCTGAACTTTTGGCAACAAAATTAGTAAAAATGTATTTATGATCCAGAAAATGTTTTGAAAATAATTTCCAACAGTATAAATCGGTGCCATTTATCCACATAATCAGTTTACCTTGTATTCGCCTTCCAGATATTCCGCAGCGCAATTTCTTTGTTAAAACTGCAGCTTGAAACTTTCATTTCCTCCGTGAAGGACCTTGTGTTAAAAACTGAAACGCTTAGCTGATTGAAGAAATGGCTTCCTATGGAAATTTAAATAATCTTGACATAGATTTTCTCTTTCACATGCGGAAGCTGTTTTGTAGTTAGGGAAAGAAAATATTACAGATGTTGAGCAAACAACATGCCTTGCGTATTTTGAAATTAGATTTATAAATTAAGGCAAAGTATGTACGTAAAACAAAGTATGCCTCAATGCTGTTGGTAGTCCATGACTGAAAGTGACTGGACTACCATCACACAGGAATGCAACATGTCTATAGAAATCTGTCAATAATTCACATTGTTGATTCTGTACTTCATAAAATTTAAATATCTGTTCTCGTAAGGATAACATTTTTACTAACACCTGTACCTGCGTTAGTTAACGCACTTTGGATAGAATGATTCGGGAAATTCCCACTGAATACCTCAGTAGTTTTTTAAATGCGGTCATTTTAAGATTAAAATAAAAATAATGAAAGAAAAATAAAAGCATGTTATTAAGAAAAAAAGAATTTTTCTGCAAAATTTGGATTCACACAGAGAGCCTAGATGTCCGCATGCGGCCCTATTAGCCTCAGGTTCCCCAATCCTGGGTTACATAATCGTAAATATGCGTATGATCTCCACAATTTGAACTCAAATTCATATTAATATTAGCATTATAGATGAAATTTTGGGGCACAACAGAAACGTCCGGCATTATTTTTACAGATTGATCCATTTCCTTTCGAAACTTGCAATAAAATGGCCATTGAAACTGCTCTTTAAAACAAATTAGAAGAAATCATGGAATTTAAAAACAAAGACTCTGAAATAAAAATCGTCCTATTTGCATATCAGTGGATACAAAATTTTGAATATTTGCCTCAGCATTAGAAAATTTCTGAAATCTGTACATTTCTGCTTTAAGGTGGTTCTACCTAAAAACTCTGCACTACATTTTCAATAGTAAAAAATCCTGTAGGCATTTTCTTCTCAATTAATGTATTCCCAAAAATAAAAATTTGTAAATCGTTGAAAGAACCATAATTTTTTTTTTGGTTGAAGGTTGAAGACCACTGTCAGCTACTCGATAGGATAATAAAATTCGAATGAAATGAAAATCGTGTCCTTAATTAAACACTTGTCCTTAATTTAGGGTCACTGTTCCCAGGGAAGGGTGAGACCCAGGGCGAAGAGACAAACACAACATCCATTCCTCAAGGGATTCGTACCCTGACACACTTGGGCCACCACTGCTCCAACGGGGATGCCCCTAAATTACTGCGTCGCTTGTTATTATTTACTAAAACGTAGTAATGATAGTAAAAATCAATAATTTTTCATTGGTCAATATTGAGACCCGCTAACACATAGCGCGACATGTAACAGATGAGGTTAAGGGAATAACAAATATTTTACGATTTTACGACTTAATTCAGGATTAGAAAGCATCAGTACCTGCAATACCGCTGCTATATTTTTTCAATAATTTTATACATTTTCAGAATGGAATTGAAATTTGCTCTACCCATGCGATAGTTTTGAAATTTACAGTGATTTGGGCCACTTAGTTCAGATCTTCGAACAAAGAAAACTTTCGAAAGAAACGTAGTTTCTGCTCCCTTCCAATTCTGAAAATAAGCCTTAAAAAGTTTTGTGTCCACTGATCTTGGCAGTATGCATATCGCACAATCTAATAGCAGGTCTCAACTTTGTGGAAGGCACACTGTTGATTTTTAATGTAATTATATTTACCTTTTTGTGAACAATAAATATTATGCTGTAATTTACAATTATTTTTTTTAATATGCAATTTTTCATCTTTGGGTATACATTTATACTTAAGAAAATATTACAAAATTTTAGCCGTGCAAGAAAGGACCCAGTTACAAGCGAAACTTTTGAGTTTTTGGGGCTTTTGTTCCTGTGAAATTCAATGGATTTCCCTGTATTGTAAAAAGCATTCGAGTAATATACTCACATGTTTAACTAATAGTTTTTTGTTGCACTAATAAATGACGGAGTATGTGTGTTTCATTTTACTGGCCAACTGTTGGCACCAAGATGCACCTTCGAGAGCAAACAACCCTGTGGAAGGAGTTTAATGCTTTGGGAAATGCTTTGTAGGGAAAACCGGTGTCCATTCATTCATTAATAAGAAGCATGATATCCACCACCTATCTAAACAACATCTTTTCAATGCAGACACGTGCTTTCATGACGACGTATTACCCTCTAGTGGTGCCTCTGTTTAGCAGGAAAATGCGCGTTGCCACACTTCCAAAATTGTTCGGGAACAGTTCCCGAAATATGAAGGAAATATCTGGATGCTGCAGTGGCATCCGAATTCCCCGGGCATCAAATCACTGAAGCGTCAATAATTTGTGTTGGAACAGCATATCCGATATTGGCAGGTTATTCACGTATCTTATAACAATTAGAACATACGATGGGGTAACATATGGATATCAGATAATGCGAGACACTTTTAGAAAGCTTGTTATAGACCATGCCCCTCGGCGCCCGGGAAGAGATGTTTTGGCGACACGTACAAGACATCATATTTGGGAGGTGATCGCACTGTTTTCACCCTTCTGTGCAATGTTATGATAAATGCTCTGTAATTGATTAAGTGATGCCTTACAATAATTTTATTATGTAAATCAACTGTCAACAAATAACTAATAACATTTTTAATATAATCAAAATCTGTAAGCTTAGCTTATTTTTGTCAAAATATTACGGATTGCAATCTGATTGATATCAGGTCAATTTATCTAAGTCTGTGAAAGACTGATGTGAGGTCTTTGTATGAGTCTTTCATTCTTACGTAAGGGTTGGTAACTGAGAGAAAATGCCTCTTTTTTTTAAACGCATTTTCTCGAGTGGTGTAAAATGTCATTCGATTAAAATTTATTTCTGAGAATAAATGTTTTCTGCATTATATTTTTCAACACACTGAACCCACTTTGTGTAAATGCTTAGGGTTTTGTACGAAATAGCGATTAAACCGAACTGTTTGGTGCTAAACTCGCAGTTTTACAAATAATCGTTTTATTTTCAATTTGTTTGAAAAAGAACATGCATCTGTAACTCACTTAGGTTCCTTCTATGTTTTTCTCAAATTAAATAGTTATATATGGTACTATACTCATAATAAAAACATACGAAACGCCTATATGCTCTACTTATCCCTGAAATTGTTGACTTTAAGGGTAAACGCCGCAGTGTTATGAGTCAAACAGCGATGCTGAAATTTCGTGTTATATCCGTGAATTGCAGCCAATATGACAACTTCCGAAAGAAGCTTACAGTAACGTGAAATTATTATCGATTGTTTTAAACAAGAGTAGAGGGTGTGTGTAGAAAGTTCAAATTCTGTAGAAAAATATGCGAAAAATCAGCATATTATCTACTCCGACGCGTGAGGATGTTCAAGTTCAAAAAAAAGTTTTGAAGTCATAAAAAGCAAGGGTTCAAACTAATCCCAGAATCTGTGAATTGAAAATTATTAAGTCATTGTGCGTTTCATTTCACAACAGGTAACTGCCATGCTCCTGATATCACTATTCATCTATATGAGCCTTGTGGAACGGCGTATTTTCCTATTCCAAAGAGCCTTCTCCATGAGGAAACACTATGCAAATACCGTATAAAAGTGGACCTGGTCTTCGGTCTTGCTAAGAATTCTCTTGACATCTAAATGCCGTTCAAATGTATTAGGACATCACAATACACTGCCGCAAAACAGATACCAGGCCATTACATAGCGTTCTATAGTTTATATATTGAACAAATGGCACACGGAATGCTTCGAATCCAGCTATTAGCATCACATTCTAACCCACGTGTCGGCATTTATTTACGGAATTTGCGATTCGTTGGACCACCCAACCGTATTTCAGTCCTCAAGTGTAAAGTGTCGGTGCTCGCACTCCTATTGCAGACGAATATGTCGGTGCTCGCACTACTATTGCAGACGAATATGTCGGTGTTTAACAGAGACGAGTAGTACAAAAATCAGCGGTCTGTCCGTTCTGGATACTCTGCGGCAAAGTGGGTATGCTGAAATTCTGTCCTCAATATCGTAGTTGATCTGCGCACCAATTTGTCGCAGTAGTTCTTGTTCGTTACCTTGTACAGTTCTCTTCACCTGCCGTTGCCCTTGAACATCGATCAGTCACTTACTCTCCCAGGAAGTCATCTACTTATTTTGTTGTTGTTTGTGCGCCGATTATTGTATATCCTCCATAAAGTCGATCTTGCTTAACCGCTAAGGTATAAGATAAGAATTCGCTATCATGCCGTTTCAAAGACGCTTAAATCCTTACTCTTTCCTATATTATAACTGGCTAGGTCTTTAAAAACGGCATGATAGTAAGTCGTACTTTCCTAGAACTCAATATCATGCCGTTTTCAAAGACGCTTAAATCCTGACTCTTTCCTATATTGCAGCTGCCTACGCTGCGCACACTGATGAATCTGCTGCAATAAGTTGTTCACAAAGGCATCTCAAAGTTATACTCGTGTACGTAATTGAGGATCGTGAGAGACTAACTGCTCTAAGGTGTTAATTATGATTTGCTACTACAGTGCACATTCTTTTGTGCTTTTACAAATAAAATTGCACAAATCCGTAAGAACACGCATAATTTGAAAATATGTTGTTACCCGAAAATATGTGGAGTGGGGTAAAAATATCATATCAGGCGAAAAAAGATCACAGGGCTTTGTTTTGTTTAATTGAGATACACCTAATGATCTGGGTAACGTCGGGGAACAGATTTTTATGCAATAGTTTATAGAGCACTTTCATGAGTCAAGAACAAACACAATAATTACTTTTATGTAATTATGTAGCACTTTAGATTTAATATTATATGACTGCAAAATAAGATAAACTACATGATTTCCAAATCGAATATCTTCTGCGAGATTGAACCATAAAGTCCAAACCACTACAATTATTTAATTCTGCCTTTCACCGGATGCTGGTGAGAGGTGTTTCCAAGTTATTAGGAGCAAGGTAAGGTTATTGAAGCTGAGCGGTTTATTTTTGGGTAGAAGATACATGATTTTACCTTTCACAACTGCCAAAAGATGGCAGCAGGTCCAACAACCAGCCGATCAGTAATCACTATAGGTCAGTGAAGGCAAAGGTAGTAAGTATGGCCTTATAATAATCCACCACTTGTAACTTAATATTACGGAGTCATTGTTTCGATATGTTTTTCAACTGCAGTTATGAAATACAAAAATGTGGTATTTTTACTTGTCTATAAAATGTCTGTGCTCTTTGTGATATAATAAAATTGCTGATATAGAAATGGAGGTACTTCATATTTTCACAGCCGTGACCAGAGGAAGCTTACGAGGTAATTCATAATTTTTTTATCTTTACTCTTAAACATTTTTGACAGTTTTTTAACCGATCTGAAAGTGGGATCATCTTGAACACCTAGTGAGCTCCTATTCCGTCATTGGAAACAAGCGACTAGAAATATTTTATTTCAAATATTAACATGCATTCACATTTCCAACACAGGGAAACAACAATTGCAGGCTTTTGAGATGTAAAATTGGTAAAAATAAAGACGCATTTTGAAGAAAAATAACATAATAAAACACAGGCATAGTATAATGGCTCACATCGTCTGCCAAATTTGCAGTATAAATCCCAAAAAATATGTAATTAGAATTAAAGCATCTGCTGTTTTGTTTGTGACAGACTTGCAAGTCAGTGTCGTAACTGACTTCTTATCTGTCACCTTAAAGCAAAGAAGATGCAGAGGAACACGCGCTGTGTGAAGTTACAGCTATATGAAGGCGTGAAATCAATTACAGAACACGATCGGTCAGCTGACTGAAAGAAGGTGCTTCCATTGAAACCAATTTATAACCCATTGACTGTTTGCTTTTCAATTTTGAGAATTCTAGACCAAAGACGAATATGTACAGTTGTGTCGTTTTTCAATCATTGTTTTCTTTTAGCGTGCTAATAAGACTAGCGTCTGGGGACAGCAATGGAAATCTCGTAGGAAGATCCTCATTGGTAGGAATAAAACACAATCAACCAATTGGCGTGCGTGATGTATATCACTAGTGCCAGGTAAGTATAAAATAATTAGCAAACTTTCCATATGTAATATAATTTTTCGAATTTTTTACTGAAAGCCATTGATCAAATTACTGGGTAAATGTGTAGATTATCGTTCTAAATTATTTCGCGAGAAAAATGTTAGTACCTGGAAAAAGTGCGACGTACGGATTCAGAGTATGGATATTAAAGGCAAATAAAATGGTACAGAAATTTCATATTTTAAATGTGTTTTGAAAATTTTAATCGGAATATTGACCGGAAAGTTCGATGCTGTGAAGAGACGCCGCGGTTGGCCTAATGCATCTCTACTGCGATGATGTCAACTGTGCTCCGTTAAAAGGAAGGTTCGTTGCTGAACCGAAATGACGGGCGGAAGAGTACGAGAGAAAGCGGTTACTTTTTGGCAGAAGAGCAATACATTTTGTAGTGTACACTACAAAAAATAGGTCCAAATTATGCACACTTTATTGGTACCCCATACGTTGTTGGCAGGAAAACCCGGAAAATAAGATCTTTGATTAGCAAACGATACGTATCAGTGAGAGAGAAATTGACCTGCGAACTAAGTATCAACACGAGAACCAAAAGTACAGTGGTACAGCAAATCAGCTACGAATGGAACCCGTTCAAAGTAGAACCGAAGTTATGCTTTCCCAGTTTTCTGCACAACATAGAAAGGAATTGTAGATTAGCGTCCTAAATTATTTCGTCGGAAAATTACCTGGAAAAAGGGCGCCGTATAGATTTTAGAATATGAAAATTAATGGCAAATGGTGTAGCCATTTCATGTTTTAAATGCCTTTTAACGATTTTTATCGTAATATTTAACTGTAAGTGTGATTTTTTGAAGAGACGCTGCGGTAGGCTGAATGCATCGTTACCACGACGATGTGAAGCTTTAATCCGTTGAAAGAAAGATCCCCTGCGCCAAGTAATTCACGCGCGGATGACTACAAGTGCAGCTGCATATGCTCTTGCCAGGAGAGCGAAGTACCATGTACTCATACGTTACAGAATATAGTTCGCTCATGTTTTGTCATTGTTTTTGAAGCACATGTTCAGAAATGTTTCGTTCTTTCACACATTATTCAATAATTCCAAATAGAAAGTGCAAATATTCCTTTCTATGTTGTGCAGAAAACTGGGGAAGCATAACTTTGGTTCTACTTTGAACGGCTTCCATTCGTAGCTGATTTGCTGTACCACTGTACTTTTGGTTCTCGTGTTGATACTTTGTTCGCAGGTCAATTTCTCTCTCACTGATACGTATCGTTTGCTAATCAAAGATCTTATTTTCCGGGTTTTCCTGCCAACAACGTATGGGATACCAATAAAGTGTGCATAATTTGGACCTATTTTTTGTAGTGTACACTACAAAATGTATTGCTCTTCTGCCAAAAAGTAACCGCTTTCTCTCGTACTCTTCCGCCCGTCATTTCGGTTCAGCAACGAACCTTCCTTTTAACGGAGCACAGTTGACATCATCGCAGTAGAGATGCATTAGGCCAACCGCGGCGTCTTTTCACAGCATCGAACTTTCCGGTCAATATTCCGATTAAAATTTTCAAAACACATTTAAAATATGAAATTTCTGTACCATTTTATTTGCCTTTAATATCCATACTCTGAATCCGTACGTCGCACTTTTTCCAGGTACTAACATTTTTCTCGCGAAATAATTTAAAACGATAATCTACACATTTACCCAGTAATTTGATCAATGGCTTTCAGTAAAAAATTCGAAAAATTAAATTAAATATAGAAAGTTTGCTAATTTTTTCATACTTACTTAGCACTAGTGATACACATCACGCACGCCAATTGGTTGATTGTGTTTTATTCCTACCAATGAGGATCTTCCTACGAGATTTCCATTGCTGTCCCCAGACGCTAGTGCTAATAAGTGGTATTGTTCTTGCTTATTCGTTACTGCATCGTTTATTTTGTCTTTCAATCTCCCGAACCTATTTTTCCAAGCCTCAGTTTCCAATTTCATTTGCATGCATTTTCTCATTCTCTTCTTCCGTAATGTTTTCTCTTTTTACATAAGGCTGTTGCTCCTGATCTGAACTTTCAATATTCGTTATTTGTTTCGACATTTGTGTTATCTTTTCCAATAGTTCCTTGTATTTTAATTTCGTACTTAACGTTGGTGTGCTATTTCCTTTCGAATTCCTAATTGGTATATCTATACGTGAGAATTTGTCTTCCGTTTTTATTTCGTAAATTCGTGGTTATTTCTGAAGTACTTTTATCCTTCCTTTTCTCTTTAATCCGCTAACTCAAAATCTCTGTCCTGTATCCGATCCATTATTTTTCATTTTATCCTCAGTTAACTACGGTCATTTCAAAACAACCACAATACTTTAGTTGCCTTAGCAAACATTGACGATATCACGGCGCCCTTCACGTTTCACTTTCGTGGTCGACCGATGCTGGCGACACGTCCTATGGGAAGAGTTTCAAAAGGGCTTCTTCCTTTGCTTCCGCTCTACATCGTCCTTATTTAATGACCCTCACCACAAATATTGAGCTTGTATTGAAATCTCGGTTCAACCACTAGCATCAGCTATAATCATACATAGGAATTGAAATAATATTAAGATCCTGTAATGTCACAATAGCTCTATGACTTCCACTGTACTTTTCTATAAATTTCGTTATTTCTCATGCTTACAAATATTTTTGCCCTACTTATTACTGTTTAGATTCGCATGCACTCCACATCTTAATCTTAATAGTATTAAATGTCATTAAGAAAAACGATCCCATTTTGAAAGACAGAACTAAACACTGTGCATGCAGTCAGGATTTAGAGCATTTTTCATTCGAGAACGTCAGTTCGTATTCCTTATTTAGCTTCAACACTCCGCTTTTCTCCAGTTAAGCTCGAACAACTGTACCTTTTCGGTGCACGGAATCGTAAGATCCGTTTCATCAACGATGTTAAACTCACCACTCCGTATCCAAAGATTCGTTATTCTTCTCTGATTACTCAAGAAAGCAAAAATCCACTGTTGTTTCACTTGTTAGCTCTCCTTTTGTTACGAGAGTCTTTAAAAGTTTTGTCATTTAAAAAGTTTTGTACATATGAGGGCCATTTTAAAAGTTTTGCACATTGTGGGTTATCTCTTAAAAAATAATTTATTTCACAAAATACCTTTAGAGACCTTCGAAGTAATATTAATGTTTCAACATGACAACTTCCCAACGCTTGGAAAACCCTGGTATTCCAGTTTCCATTGTTGAGGCGTCGAATTACTCGGGCCACCTCATTAGAAACATCCTGAACCGTTTCCCGCTGATTGGCTTCTTCAGTTTTGCAAACAACACATAGTCTGGTGGGCTCATATGAGGTTCGTACGGCTAGGGGGAAGCAGTTCCCATCCACAGATTTCCAGATCTCTTACTATGCGGGCAACATGGGGCCTCGCTTTATCATGCTAACTGATGACACCAGCTTCCAGCATGTCGGGCCTTCTTTGGCGAATATTTTGGCGAAAAACATTTTGTAGAAACTCTCTGTGTTATTCAGTTGTTACAATGCTCCCCTCGGGCACTCCGTCTATTGGTATTAATCCAACCTTGCCATAGACCATAATCATTATCAGCTTAACCTTTGATTGTTGGCGGCGAAATTTTTTCTCGCGAGGTGATTCTGGATGTTTCTGCTGAGCGGCCTGGGATTTCATTTCTGGATCAAAATCTCGCACCCGGGTTTCGCCTATAGCAACGAGTCTGTCCAAAAAGGGCTGGCCTTATGTCTCGTACCGCTGTAACAATTTATCTGCGACCCCTTTGCGAACTGCTTTGCTGCTCTTCGCTCAGCTTCTGCTGAACCCATCTGGCAGCAACTTTTGTTTTCTGTAATTTGCCAGTTATAATTCTTAAAACGTAAACAGTAAACATGTTTGTTTACATGCAATCCCTTCATATGTTTACCGTCGATCTTCTTCAAAAATTCTGTTGACGATCACCATCGAAGTGTTGTCCGTTGCATTTTATCAGCGGTCACTTCTTTGGTCGTCTTTGATGCTTACCCAACCCTGGCGGACATGAGAAACCCGACATGAAACTGTGCTACGATTTGCTACACTGACTTAACAAACTTCACATAAAACGTTATGAATTTTGGAAGAGGCATTTTCCGGCAAATTTCAATTTTAATGTAAGATCATTAATCGCTACGCGAGATCTGGGCTGTCTGAATTTCTTCCTTTATTTCTAGGCCGAATTTTCTTGAAAAAAAAACAAATTAGCCAGAAAACGTAGACACAAATTTGTATATTAAAGCCTGACTCACGACTAGCGCGACATTTAGAGCGATTGCACAATCCTAGGGGCAGCACCTGCGCAGTGTGCAAAACTTTTGGAATTAGTTACTTTTGATAAGCTTTCAGCGTCGCTTTCTCTTCATTAAATTCTCTGGTACACTTATCACAAAGCACGTACCTGAAAATTTATTTAAATATTAGTTCACGACTCAAATAGTTGGATTTACCTGGAAATATTTTTTAAGCTTTCTAAATTTAATAGCGATATCCACGCTTTATTACAACATATTATTATGCCATAAACCAAACCCCACGAAATTTAAAAGTTTGCTATCATTTTATGTATTACCGACACACACGTATAAACGATACACACCCGCACTCGAATAAAAAATATCTCTTCCCACTCGAAGTTTCGAAGCGTTCTAACGCGATCGTGTTATATCATAAACAAAGATGATAATTGGAGGTTTGCCCTGCCATGACGGCAAGCAGTGACATAGCCAGTGACGTTTAATCGGAGCTTGGCTTATGACCAGTATTTTTTGTCCTTTGCTTCTCATTATGACTGTTTTGTCAGAAGTCATCATTCTACGGCTGTATTGACAGACGGCTCATATAATGGAATTGACTAGAGTATCTTACACACGTTTGTAGCGTGAAATTATTGCACACTCACACAAAAATAACAAAGTTTGAAACATTCGTGATTCTCACCCATTGAGCCTATCATCTTGTGATAATAAATGGGTAGATGCAGAAGATGTGATTAAAGGTAAAAATAGCCATTTGATGTGAAATAGTGAGATCATTATTTAACAAGAGTCACAGATTGCAGATTGAATTCAATTGCTACAAAGAAATCAATTTTTTTAAAACTGAGACAGAAGTTAGCATTTATTTAATTAAGAACCAGCTTTTTGCGCATCTTTTAAAAATTTTTATAACTGCCAATTGCCAGATACTACACGGAAAGTTTTGATCTTGAATGCAGTATAACAAGAACTAGCGTGCTGCTATATATGGGCAAATTTGAAATCATATTAAATTACAATGGTTCTCGGAGATCGAGCTGCAGTTGGAAGTATAACTTAAATTTTCTCATGGTCATATATAAACTTCTTACATGTAAATACGTATACAAATTCACAAAAAAAGCGGAACACTAAGTTTTCGGGAAAACAAATGTTTCCCAGTGAGATTTGGTGCACACAAGGATTCCTAATGAAATGAAAACCTGTTTTCTCCTACAATTTATATGCATAATTAATGAAATTTGGCGCCGAAGTTTCAGATAGATCACGCCTGAAGGAATTACTTGTGGTTCACACATTGCACAAGATAACCACTTGCATTGTGTGTGAGCCACAAGTAATTCCCGAAGGTGTGATGCGTCTGAAACAATGGGGCCAAATTTTAGATTTTTATGTTGTACTTACAGTTCTATATAATATGCATTTTTTGATCCGAAAAAATAGTGGAAACTATAAACGAAATTACAAATGATTTCCAATTGTAACATCGAAGGATCCCTATATATACCGATATTTGATTTTTCGTAATAAAATTGACTCACATCAGTTGCATTTAGATTGTGTAAAAATACTTAAATCTGTGATAGCGTGCTGCTATAGCTCGCAGTAAACTCCTCCGTATGAATGCGATGGAAGCGAAATATATTTATTATAAGTTATTAGATATCTGCATATATTCTTCACATTCATGTAAGGAAACTTCAAAGATCGAATGTCACACATGTTCGGAACGTGAGGATTCACTGAAAAATAGATTCAACCGCTTTTCACATATATCGAGTCCATTCTGACATGCGTTTGAGATATTGCTTTGGACTGGCAATAGGAGAATTGTGGTCGTATTGTCCGAAATTTTTCACTTATGAAAGTTAATGGTTTTTCCCTTGGGGAAACATTGACGAGAGCTGGACTACGGCAGGTCTCTTACTAATGAAAGTTCCTGTTCTGATGTGCTTTTTCCGGAATAACAATACAGCTGTGGGTGCAGGTTTGTTTGAAATTTCGCTGTTCACCTTGCAGTGAGTATGGTGACCTCTAGCTTGTATTGCCTGCTGTACGACGAGTTGGAGCATTGAATCAGACACTGTGTGAATACAAATTTGGAAGATGTAAAAGATCATCAAGGGTTGCTGGTGACCGGTCGTACCGTTGCCGCTGTCGTTTGAGCATATCTCAGAGATGTTCTGTGAGTGTTAAAAACTGCGATCTAGTCGACCATTGCAGAAGTGGAACATTGTTATCCCTGTGAACGCACCTTTTTCTCTGCAACATTCAGTATGGTGTTGTTCTGCTAAAATATTGTTGCGACCTTTGGGTCTTAGTTGTCAGGATGCCCAATTACTTCCGGACGGCGATTCGAATCACTGAATCCGGCAATACCTCGTTAGCCAATTAGCCGACACAGTACACCAATAAACCAATGGAGGCACAGTATAACAATTAAAACAGGGATTTAATGGATACATGCATAAATTACACCGGATTCTTCATCTAATTACAAAGCTATAGTTTCCGGCCAGCTTTGACCCTCTTCGGTGTTTCATAAAATATATCCTAACGAAAAGTCTGTTCGATCACAATGAGCCGCAAAGAATACAGGTAAAAAGTACTTACATAGGTCCATGAGTATCCCCAGTATGACACCCAGAAAACAACACAACACTCACTCACATTCACTAATATGTTGGCACTACGTGTAGCTCTTTTTTCTTGTTGGATGAGGCCGCGTTGCTTACGGTCTCTTCGTCAAAACGACATCATCCCTAGTCGCTGACCGCACGTACTCAGACACACGCACAAAAGTTCTCTCCCCGCTTTCTTTGCGAAGAGGCTCTGCTCTGCAGGGGGCTCGGCTCCTCCGTGGTTCTCTTTCCGATGTTGGCGTTTTTCTTCTCCGCTCTGCATGAGTGAGGCGATATTCCGTAATTATTATATTTCTGTCGACTTTTCAAATGAAATCGCTCTTTAGGACAGGTATCCGTAGTCCGGAGAGGATCAGAAAGTTTTCAGGTAAATCTGGTGGTTATTATTCATCAGCTTATGCTTTTCAGCTGGCTTCACTTCTTAAGCTCAGAATTGCAAGAGCACGCAGACGGACGACAAGCATTTTTTAGTACGAGGCAAAATCGAGGCATAGTTCTCTCGAATATCAAACGGGATCTGTCCTCAACAACAATCTCCACTCTCCAAGAAATATGCAAGCGGTGAATTCCAACACTTTAAACCGCGACATTTTTATTATAAACCGCTCTTCAAGTCTAAGAGCTTCCATTGTTTTGCGCGAGACACAGACAAAAGCTTCAAACGCCTTTTGCCGTCGAAACACTTTTGAGTCGTGGGAAATAGCTTTTAAACTCTGATCCGTCCCATTTCCGTTTATGGACTCTTTGTTCTTGTGGCAAACACCTGCAACTCGCCACTTGAATTCAAAGTTTTAGAAGATCTTTTCTCAATATACCGCTCGTCGCAAGTGTTTAAATTATAACTCTCTGTTAATTAAAACCCCCAATCAAGTTTCAATTACCGTTAATTAACCACGCCTCTCGCCAATTATTTATGCGAGGGGGGGTATCGTTACATTGCCCCCTTCTTAAAATGCAACTCGTCATGAGTGCATATAAGCTACCTGTGATTCGCAGCGATTCCACCACACGGAACTGCCTACCCTAGATAAGAACTCATCAGTACCCCTCTTCCAAGGTGCCTATCATTGTCTCTACCCTTACCTAAAACAATCCCCTTGAGTTGGTCTTTGGTAAACCCCCTTTTCTAACGAATCACAGGGAACGCCCACATTTCATACCTACCTGCATAATTTTTTACACTGCCACGCTCCAGGGCAGTACACAAATACGACACTACATAATTAATTTACATTATACAGTTCCACTACCACGTCACACGAAATATTGCAATATTAAAATATTTCCACCAATAGAACACAACACCGAGTACACTATACAAAATTATTACAACCAACAAACTCATTTCATGCTCTCAGGCTCTCTGCTTCTCAACCTTTCACATCACTAAGTCAACAAACGGGAAACTAACCAATCACCTGAGACAATCATCCTTCAAATGTTTATGATTCGGTATTTCTAGCCCTGTACGGTCCAAGCCTATCGAGGTGTATAACTTTAACTGGTCTATTATTGTATTGAACCTTGTAAAGAACATCGTTTATTCTTTTCTTTACTACATAAGGACCTTCCCACGGGCGTCGCAATTTGGGTGACTTTCCCTTTCGCCTACGTGGGTTATAGAGCCAGACCAAGTCTTCCTCCTTAAACACTTTCTTTGCAGCCTGCGCGTCATATCTGGTCTTCATTCGTTCAGTAGCTATCCGAATATTCCTCCTAGCAAAACTATGTACCTTCTCCAATCTTCTGGTAAGCTCTGTGATACATGTGCTAGAATCCTGGGCAATTGGTTTCGGCCTTCCAAACACCAAATCACAGGGGAGACGTAATTCTCGCCCATACAACATCATACTCGGGGTATTCCCTGTGGTTTCATGAACCGCAGCTCGGTATGCCAACAAAAATAGCGGAACAAGCCTGTCCCAATCTTTCTGGTTATCACTAACAAATAATGAAAGCTGCTGTCCCAAGGTGCGTATGAACCTTTCACACATTCCGTCACTCTGAGGATGAAGTGGCGTAGTTCCAGTCTTTTTAATGCCAAGTAAATTACACATTTCTTGGAACACTCTAGACTCAAAGTTACGCCCCTGGTCGGAATGCAATTCAAGAGGAACCCCATGAGAGCTCACCAATCTACTGGCAAGAACTTCCGCAACAGCAAGTGCTTCCTGATTTTCCATAGGAAAGATCTCCGGCCATTTGGTGAAATAATCCATAACCAGCAACAGATATATGTTGCCATCCTCCGACTTAGGAAACGGTCCCATTACATCAATGGCTACCTTTTCGAACGGTGCTCCCACATTATACACTTGCATTCGGCCGCGACATCGTGTCATTCGGCACTTCTTGGACGCGCATAAGTGACACTGTCTGCACCAATCCTCTACATCCGTCCTACAATTTACCCAGTAAAATCGTTCCCGGACTTTTGTGAGAGTTTTTCTGACACCAAAATGTCCACCAGTCGGGCTATCATGCATTTGTTTCAAAACATCTTTCACCAAAGATCTTGGAACCACCAACTGAATTTGTCGCAAATCATTTTTAGAATTGGAATTCTCTGTACAAAATTCCATCTCTAACAACAAGAGAATCCCATTGCGCCCAATAACTTTTCAAAATCTGTCCGTACGCTGCAACAGTCACCCACGCAGGACGGTCGGAAGACTCTTGCTTCGATCGGACCAGACGTTCAACATCTTCGTCAGCTTCCTGCGCTTTTTGCATCTCATCCGGACTCAGCAGATCTCGTACAGTCGTAGTCGGTTGAATTATCGCCTGGCGCACCGCTTGGGTACCCGGCCGCAGATCATTGCTCTCTGCGCGTAGGCAGGATTTGCATTGCGGCGGACAGGGTCTTCTCGACAAAGCATCCGAATTCTTATGTGCATTCTTCTTCCGATGTTGTACCTGGAATTCATAAGTTTGTAAACGTTCTATCCACCTATCTACCTGTCCCTCCGGATTTCTAAAATTAAACAGCCAACGCAAATCGCCATGATCGGTTCGCAACAAGAATTTCATACCGACCAAATAATGATGGAAATGTTCTATACCTTTTACGATAGCCAATAATTCTTTTCTAGTAACACAGTAGTTCCGTTCCGGCTTAGAAAGAGATTTACTAAAGTATGCTATGACTTTTTCCTGTTCATTTTCAACCTGAGATAAAACTCCACCTACTCCAGTTTCACTAGTATCGACATCCAGGATGAATGATAATTCCGCTTTGGGATAAGGCAGTACCGGCGCTGATATCAGAGCTTCCTTTAGTATCGCAAAGGCTCGTTGACACTCTTCGTTCCACTCAAAGGGAACTTTCGCCTCAGTTAACCGATGCAATGGTCAAGCTATCTGCGAAAAACCTCTGATAAATTTACGGTAATAGGAACATAACCCAAGGAAACTTCTCACCTCCCGAACACTCGTCGGCGGTGGCCATTCTTTGACTGCTACAATCTTTTCAGGATCTGTCCCTATGCCATCTGCAGAAATTACATGTCCGAGGTACTTCACTTCCTTTTGCAAAAATCTACATTTTTTGGATTCAGTTTTAATCCAGCTTCACGGAGCCTAGTGAAAACGACTCTCAAATTATTCAAATGCTCAGCAAATATAGTACCACACACAATTATGTCATCCAGATAAACCATGCAGATGTCAAACGGTAAACCTCAAAGAACAGTTTCCATTAAACGTTCAAATGTGGCGGGCGCATTACACAATCCAAAGGGCATTACCCGAAATTGCCACAAACCATTACCTGTCGTGAAAGCAGTTTTCTCCTTATCATCTGGATGTATACCCACCTGCCAATAGCCACTTTTTAGGTCGAGCGTTGAGAACCACTCAGATCCAGCCAAATGATCCAAAGTGTCATCTATCCTAGGTAGCGGATAGGAATCCTTACGAGTTACTTCATTGAGTTGCCTGTAGTCTGTACAAAATCTAGTCGTACCGTCAGGCTTAGAGACTAAAAGAACAGGAGATGCCCACGGGCTAAATGAAGGTTCTATAACTCCTTGCTTCTCCATATTTCTTAACATCTCTTCCACTTCTGCTCGTTCAGCTAAAGGTAAACGTCTAGACGGTTGCTTAATTGGAACACTATTTTCCGTATCTATTTTATGGAAAACGACATTAGTTCGTCCATAATCATCCTCAATTAAGGAAAAAACATCGGCAAATTCGCTTATCATCTCGGTCCATTCTCCAAACTGATACGAACTCATGCTCGCCGTGGCCTCCCTTTCGAGGTCACGCAAATGCTCCGGCACCTCGCCACTCTCTTCCACGCTCGAGTTCGGTGGGATCCTTACTCTACAGCTACGCGCTGAAATTACTGGATTCAAGGAACAAAGTGCTAACCCTTCCTTTATCTTCACATCGACGTCACCCAGGTTAACTATTCTTACGGGGATGCAATGTGCTGTTTTTACCAGCGCTCTCGCTACAAGTACATTTTTCGGTAACGGGCAAATTTCCGACATTTCGCATACTGCCATCGGAAATTCTAATGAAAGCTCAGGCAAACATCCTGCCAGAATTGTTTCACTTTTTGCTGGTAAAACACACTTTTCTTTTGAGAGAACTGTGACCCTTTGCGACCTCAGGTGCCCATGTTGACTCCACACGAGAACCATTTCCTCATGTTCCGTCTTCAGGGTTCCATTCTTAAGGTCCAAAACATATCCGTTCTCACTAAGAAAATCGAGACCCAGGATGCATTCTTCAACGATATCAGCAATCACTGCCGTGTGTCTGCAGCATTCATTTGCAATTCGTATATCGACGCCTGCGGTTCCAAGAGCAACTAAACCATCACCATTCACAGTTTGAATCTCAACCCGTTGCTCAGCCTTCAAACAATCTGCAGGTTCCCTAATTTGCTCGAAAAAATCCGGACGGAGTAATGTAATATCCGCCCAAGTATCCAGCACAATTTGGCATTTAGTTTTATTTATCATCCCCTTAACTCTTAAACCACTGTAATCCCCAGAAAGACCTGTGACGTGCGCTTTCACCGTGCGGGGCTGCTTTTGCTGCGTCAGTTCTCGCCCCTCGAAACTGACTTCTCAGGGTTTCCCGAAGCCTGTTCTTTCGACTTTTTTCCTCTCTCAACCGTTTTCTATATTCAATACTGCGATGCCCTCTTAATTTACAATACCAGCCCTCCATTTTTCTAGACGGCGTATCACTTCCTCCCCGGCCAGGAGACGTAACAGAACGATGTTTAACCTCTCTGCGAAGGAGATCCAAAAGCTATTCGAGTTTAGTTTCGACTGGTGCATTGATCGGACTTTCTGCTACAGTCGCCAAACTAACTGTTTTTCTAGAACTCCTAGAATGGCGCGAAGAGTCAAATTTCATTGCATGCAAGACGACTGACTTCAGTAAGTCACAATCCGCCATTCACACTGAATGCTGAATGTCTGGATCAGAAATCGCTTCCACAAAATGTTGCTGCGTCATCGTGTCCTGTATTTCCGACGTACATTGCCCATACGCAAGCCTTGTCATCCGATCGATGTCGGTCGCGAGCTCTTGAAGTGACTCGCTGACCTCCTGCTTGCGATTTTTCAACTGAAGAACACGGAGTTGCTTTAAATGTTCCTCCCCAAATCTGAGTTCCAGGGCAGCGACGAGACAGGAATATTTTAAACGGCTCTCTTCCGACAAAGTTTGTAAGATATCAGCAGCTGCATCCCTTAATGATGCCGCAAGCGCGCATGCTTTCTCCCTTTCGCTCCAGCCGTTCACACTCGAAACCATTTCGAACTGGGTCCTGTATACTCCCCAGCTGGTCTTTCCGTCAAACACGCCTGGTTTAATTCGGGTCGGCCTACTCAATGCTTCGCTCATCACTCCCGGTGACTTAAATTCCGACGAACTTATTTTTGCATCACAATGTTGTACCCTCTTCTCAATATCCCTATAAAATTTAGTTTGTTCTATATTAGTACCATTAAATTCCCCAGAAAGTTTATCCTTTACATTTCTACATTGAGTCTCTCACAAGTTACGAACGCTCTCGAAATTTTGGGTACATTATTCTATTTGGTCTAAGCATTTTACCTGCCCAATTTCCAACGGATCGATACGCAAGTTGGTATCTTCTATTCTTTTATCAAATTTTTCCTCATAACCACAAATTCTAGCTATCAGCTGATTTATGCTGCCCGTCTGCTGCTCAAGACTTTCTTTCTGCTGTGGTAAGCTTTGCTCAAAACTTTCTTGTTGTTGTTTGAGCTGCTGCTCAAAACTTTATTTGGCAGTTTTTAGTTCATTTCTGAGTTGATCTTTCAGTTCATCTAATATTTTTGTAATCCCTTCCATTTTTGAAACTTTGAGCTCAACTTATTATGCAAGTTGCAAAAGTTGGCATAAATGCTGTGCTCCGGTTGTACTGTGTTTCTGAGGTATACAATACGGATCCCAATGCTGATCACCACTTTTGTTGCGTCCTTTGAGTCTCAGTTGTCAGGATGCCCAATTACTTCCGGACGGCGATTCGAATCACTGAATCCGGCAATACCTCGTTAGCCAATTAGCCGACACAGTACACCAATAAACCAATGGAGGCACAGTATAACAATTAAAACAGGGATTTAATGGATACATGCATAAATTACACCGGATTCTTCATCTAATTACAAAGCTATAGTTTCCGGCCAGCTTTGACCCTCTTCGGTGTTTCAGAAAATATGTCCTAACGAAAAGTCTGTTCGATCACAATGAGCCACAAAGAATACAGGTAAAAAGTACTTACATAGGTCCATGAGTATCCCCAGTATGACACCCAGAAAACAACACAACACTCACTCACATTCACTAATATGTTGGCACTACGTGTAGCTCTTTTTCTTGTTGGATAAGGCCGCGTTGCTTACGGTCTCTTCGTCAAAACGACATCATCCCTAGTCGCTCAACGCACGTACTCAGACACACGCACAATAGTTCTCTCCCCGCTTTCTTTGCGAAGAGGCTCTGCTCTGCAGGGGGTTCGGCTCCTCCGTGGTTCCCCTTCCGATGTTGGCGTTTCTCTTCTCTGATCTGTATGAGTGAGGCGATATTCCGTAATTATTATGCTTCTGTCGACTTTTCACCTGAAATCGCTCTTTAGGACAGGTATCCGTAGTCCGGAGAGGATCAGAAAGTTTTTAGGTAAATCTGGAGGTTATTATTCCTCAGCTTATGCTTTTCAGCTGGCTTCACTTCTTATGCTCAGAATTGCAATAGCACGCAGACGGACGGCAAGCATTTTTTAGTACGAGGCAAAATCGAAGCCCAGTTCTCTCGGATATCAAACTGGTTCTGTCCTCAACAACAAACTCCCCTCTCCAAGAAATTGGTAAGCGGTGAATTCTAACACTTTAAACCGCGACATTTTTATTATAAACCGCTCTTCAAGTCTAAGAGCTTCCATTGTTTTGCGCGAGACACAGACAAAAGCTTCAAACGCCTTTTGCCGTCGAAACACTTTTGAGTCGTGGGAAATAGCTTTTAAACTCTGATCCGTCCCATTTCCGTTTATGGGCTCTTTGTTCTCGTGGCAAACACCTGCAACTCGCCACTTGAATTCAAAGTGCTAGAAGATCTTTTCTCAATATACCCCCTATCGCAAGTGTTTAAATGATAACTTTCTGTTAATTAAAACCTCCAATCAAGTTTTAATTACCGTTTTTAACCACGCCTCTCGCCAATTAATTATGCGAGGGGGGAGGGATCGTCACAATATTGACGATGGACGTCCTGCTGGTACGGAAGAGCCACCGGCCGTAATTGACGTAACGGACGCTCTTTACGGTGGTACGTACTCTCACAAAAGGTGATCAGCTTTCGTACTCCATAGAATCCAAGGCTATAATGCATCGTCTTGGTGAGGTATGTCTGGTGCGAATACCTCTTCCAGACGCCTCTCTCCAGTCTTTCACTGTCGAAATGCGGCCATCATTTTCGCCTAAACAGAATAGTGTTTCGTCCCAGAAAGCGATAATTTTTCGATTCTTCATGCCACGCTTTTCTTCCATGTATTTATCGTCTGACTGCCAACGAAGAAACTGCAGCAGCACTGAAAGCTGTAATAATTTCGTTAAGAACTAAAACTTAGATAAAAATATTCTGGTGCTGTTAAATTTTGTGCTTTTAAAACATATCATATTCGCACTTGTCTTTTTTACATTAAATCTGTATATTCACTCTACGATGTGTAGTCATCATTACTTTATTAATACCGCATTCCTCCTAATTTTACAAATCGTTACAATAACGACCAGTTTTCCTATACTGAAATTTAAGGGAGAAACGAAAGCAAAAATAATTGAGATTTTTCCTTGCGAAAAATAAAAATCTTAGCATTCCAGATGAAGCACATAATTACTTCATTGATATTTTTCTCTATTTTAATGCACTTTATGCCCAAGCAGAATATTCCCGTTAGAAGAGTTACAGATATCGAATGAATATATCCGTCCCATAAGTAATAAACGTATACTTGCTGAGTGATTCTTCCTTTCGAATTGTAAAATCAACGATCCTGGTACACGCTCAAAGCTATGGTGGTATCAATGAATTTGAAAATCAAGCTAGAAGTCTTACGATGTTTTTGACGAAAGCATTAACTTCTGGATTAATCGCAGGCATAAAAAAATATTATGTAATTTCAGGAACGGTAATTCCAGAGAGATTTTAATGAGATGTCTAAAAGATGAAAAATAGATGATTATAAACGTAAAGACAATAAATTCATATGACGCCTTTATATGTACAGTAAGAAATAGTATTTTAAAACGTTAACTGAGTCAACGATGAAACCTCGTGGTGTCTGTGTCCCGCAACTTTCTGTATTTTCGAAACACTGTAACTCAGGTAACAACTTAAAAACTATTGTAGTAAAGAAGAAATATCCGATATATATTTGAGAAAAAGCTCCATTGATAAATTTTGTATTGCTAAGACATTTGTGTGATGTGATCCTTCGTTTTGCATAAGCTTTCTCTTAATCCTTCAGTTTTACTTAACACTCCGCGAACGTATTTGCCAAGCTAGACATTTTAATTATTGACAGACACTTTTTACTGAAGGACGTTTGAATAAAAGAAATATAACGAAATACACTAAATATTTAAGTACTGAGCATGATATGACCGAGAAGGAATATTTTTGATGTGTTGTTAACCACAACTGACTACGCCTTACAACGCAAAAAGTATAATAAGAAACATTTGAAATCAGCTGCAAAATGTTTCACCAGAAAAGCCATCAATCATTCTTTTTTATAATAATCGGATATTTAGAAGCGGAGTTTGTTTGGGGAAATGTGTAATATGTCTACTTCGCCCGAGCTGAAATACGGTGCATATTACGAGAAGAATATACCTGTAAATATTTCTGGTTCGTCAGTTCTATCTGGCGAAAAAGCTTGTGTCGACAGTAATCTACGTTCACAGATATTGCTGCGAATATGGAAGAAAAATTTTAATATTTCTTGGCAATACGTCCCTCAGTGGCAAAACTAACTGCTCATTATACACAATATTGTCGAACCTTTTGAACAGTGAACTCACTTCCACATAAAAAGAATGGTTCAGATACAACTTGTAGGAGCATAGTAATGATAGAAAATGAAACATTCGTTCAGGTGAAAATCAAATGCTTTTACATGATATGTATAAAAACCAATGTCTGCTTTTTATATTTCTTATAATTTTCTTGATAGTACATATTTAAATAAAATGCTTTAAATATTTTTCTAAACTATGCTGTAATTAAACGTTTTTGGTTGTTATCAGGTTACAAACCTATGTTCTTTAAATACAAACACTTCGTAACACACAAAATTCTATGATGTTTCTGTACATTTCTGTTTTAATTTGATTTGTCGAGGTCATGCCCTATCTTAAGATTTGCAACGAAGTATGAGGGCTGAGATAAAATTTTGTAAACCTAAGAATTAACATTTCATGGACTAACAACAGAAGAACAGTACAGATAGATATCGGTATACGAGACAGATACGTTCCGCGAAATCACCGTGTATACCGAATTCGCGTAAATAGGAAGGCATTTTATATGAACAACATAGGGTAAGGTTCTCAATTATTCACAAATTCAGTTTAAAATAAACGGGTTATACAGCATTTAAATTACGAACAAACAATATTATCTTTCTGAAACATTATTTTAATGCAGAAAATCAAAATATAATACGTACATACGATGTGAATATGTTCGTAGTACCCTGAAAACGCACTGTGTGCGTACAGTACTTACGTAGTATTAATGCTGAATACACGTGTAGCATAACAGTTTTTTCGTCAGATCTGCATACAATCTCTTAGTTTTAGCTTCAATAGCTGCTCCACTAAGAGGCATGTGCTGCTGGTTATGATGCGCACTACAATAGCTTAGCATCTTTTCCATCCTTTCGATCCCCTGCGAGCGCGATTTGGTTATTAGTTACACTCAAGTTGGTTAAAGATTGATCACTTTTTCCAATTGATTCCGCATCGTCACGAATATTTCTCACAGTGGATTCACGAAGGTCCCAAAGCACGCTAAATGTCAACAATACGCTCTTTTCTCACAGCGATACAGAAATTCTAACTTTATTTCTAAGGAATATGACCTTCGTACACGCTTCTTTCCCTCGAAAGGCCCACTTCCTTTCTTTTTGGCTGATATCCTACATCCTCTAACATGCAGCTTCACTGCTCTATTGATCTGATCTGAGCGATCACTGACGTCTTAACAAAAACAGCAAAAGATGCGCGTCAAAATGTGCAAACCCACTATTGTTTCTTCGTAGTATTAACAGATGCCACCACTGAATCGCTTAAATCCAGAAAAACACATAACGAAACCGCAAATACGGAGATCTACCTGTTTTAATTTAATTAAAAGAACGCTAGATCGTTGGAAATATCATGTAATCAGTTTAATTTCTAACTGGGCGGCGTTTTATAATACAATGTCATAAATGGGTGGAACAAGAAGTTGTAATGACACTACTATTGAAATATTCCGGTTTCACCGCATTTCTTAATTCCAGATAACGTGGAAGTCTTTTTGTGTAAATTAAGACAACCAAAATTCTTCTATGGTAAATTATAAAACGTTTATATAATGTTTAAATTTATGTTACACGTTCAAAGTAAATTCACAGTGTTCAAGTCGTTTAGGTTTCATTTCTGTTTAAGAAAGTGTTTTTCATTCTAATAAATACAGTACATTAGTCCAAAATTTAATGTGAATTACTTATTTCGAAGCTGTCTAGATAGGCACCATTTTTTAAAAAGGAATAGTTATTTACTTTTTCTAGAAATTCTGGGTCCGCGTTGCTTTCATTCAGCCGTTCCGAAAAACTTGAAATATTTTTTCTGTTCGCACGAAATATGCTAAGTCCCGAAATTATAAACATATTGTTTTATTGATTATTAATGAGAAAAATCATAGTACATGAGAGAGATAGTTCATCTTTCATATTCATGACTGAACAATGTTGTGTAATTCTATTCCATAGACCATACAGGAAACGTAATAAGTATTGAGCATCGAAACGGAGAGGGAGATTTAGAAATACTTTACAAATGGCAACGAAATTTTTGAAGATTTTCTTAATGGCATGCAGTTCTTCATGTAGTCAAGTTAATCACTTGAATCCAGAAAATTATAAAAACACCCGCTCATGTATATGTTTTTTTCTTTTTACCTCTTTGGTATTAAGCGAGGAAATACAGAACACATTTTATACGCTAAAAACATACTTGCATTCAAATATGCCATTCAAAGTCTGAAATAATTCATTATTAAACTAATGCATTCCACAAAATGTAAAGATACTGAATACTTCGTTTTATCATAATTTATCTGAAGTTAGATTAATTGAACGTATCAGTTCTAAATTCACAAACAAAAAAAAAAGGCATGAAAATTGTCAAGAAAATCTCAAACTAAACAGGAGCGAAAACGAATAGTTTGTGGTATTGCTTACTTTAAAGGAAAAAACAACTTTGATGGGACTGGTTATCCCTTCGGGACACGGCTATATTCCTTATTGGTTTCGAGCTGGGCTCGGAACTTAGAAAAAACGGCTTATATTTTACTAAGAGCGCATTTGTTAGAGTTTCGTTTTATATCATCTGACGAGAGGTGGCGTTACAGCTAATGCGCTAAAGTTGGAGACGCTTGCACCCTTCATCCAATGGGTGACTAAAATGAGAAAATTTGATGTGATAAAGATCAAGTTTTCTGTCTTCATCGATAACGGCGGTATTAAAAGCACTTCACTCCAGAACTTACAAATTCTTATACGAAATAATACAGTTTTCATAAACTGCTACTGAAAATTATTCGGTGAAGGATGGAAGCTATGTCCTTCAATGTTATTATTGGCAGTGAATCACTTATAAGTAATGACAATATTATTTCACATATTTTTCAAATTGTTTTATATGCATGCATGTCATGCCTATAAAAAATGCATGGCACGCAAGAATATAAATTATTTCATCCAAATTGTTTTATATTCATTCTGCTGTTTTAACCTTTGTCGTTATTACTTCCCAACTTGTTCTCTCAATGAAGATTTTCGTATACTATTTTTATTTTTTATTTGTTTAAAATAAATATTAGAATGAATCTATAACTACTATTTACAGTAGCAAAATACTGCCCTTCACGTGTTTATACTAGCAATTTTAAGCAGAAGTCAATATGTTCCTGGTAATATTAACTCATAACAAACTACAAGCAGCGCAATCCAAAGGACTTATCCCAACTTTGAAAAGCAGGCCTACACCCATTGTCGTCCGGCTTTCGAGGCATAATATTTGCCGAAACATGTTTGGATGCTGGTATCATGGGTAGAATGTAGATATGTTCCGTGGTTTTGTCATTTTCAACTTTTAACTTTGTTGGTTTTACTTTTCAATTGATTTTAATGTTCTCATTTAATTTGAATTTCACCATTTCGTACTCGGTTTAGTGCCGTTTCATTCACGTGTTACTCAATTAATCGTTTTTACCGTTCGTTGTGATATGTCTTTTTGACCGCTGATATACGTTCACTAGCAGAGGAAGCCGGACGACAATAGATGCAGGCATACTTTTCAAAGTTGGGGTACGTCCTTTTGATTGTGCTGCTTGTAGTTTACTTTTAGTTAATATTACCAGGAACCTGTGCAATTCTGTTTAAAATTGCTAGTATATACACGTGCAGAAGAGTATTTTGCTACTGTAAATATTAGTTATAGATTAATTTCCTTAGCCACGTAGTATTCGCTATGTGCATTTATGCACTTAGGATTTTATGGTTAAAATAATTAGAAGTGGTAGTTAAAATATTGTTTTTCATCACTTTGAAATCATTTCTTGTATTTACATTGGGCCAGTGACGTATACAAAAAATCAAGGTGATTTATGTAACTGAACCAAGTAAGAGAATAAACTGAACTGCATTCGTTACTTTGGCAACCCTCCAATAATTATTAGTTTTCCAAGAAGTTCAGTGGGTCGCTCCGGTTTGTTTACATTACAACTGCTGAAACACAGTGTCACTAGGCAAATAAACTTACACTGCGGCTACAGACCTTGCGATGCATTTCTTTAAAATTGGAATAATTTCTGCGCTAATTAGTTGCAAAATCATAGAAAATAACAAGATTTGTTTTATAAAAAGAAAATTTTTGAAATATAGATAAATTTCCTTTTTGATTCTCCCATTAAATTTCCACTTCTGATTGAGCTGTTTTTTAGTTCCTTTTTTTTTAAGTCTTGTTTTTGTTTAGGGTTCAACGACCACCGTGAGCAACTTAATGAGGAGTAAGTGATCACCACTCCCAACTGTAGGGCCACTCATTCTAAGAAAGCCATAGAGACAGTGTTATAAGACAAACACAACATCTGTTCCTTCAGGGGTTTCAGTATCCTGGCGGTTTTTTTTTTTGGTTTTTTTTATTGAAGGTTGAACGACCGCCGTGAGCAACTCAATGGGCTATAAGCAGTCGCCCGTCCCTAATTTAGGGTCACTAGTTCCAGGGAAGGGAGAGAGCCAGTGCCGTAAGACAAACACAACATCCGTGCCTCACCGGGATTCGAACCCGGACCCCGTTCGGACGAATGGTCAGAGGCCATCGCTTAGACCACTGTGCCACCGGGGCGGCCCTGGCAATTCGAACGATTGGTCAAAAGCTTGCGATTAGGTCACTGAGCCACAGGAGCGCTGTGCTGTTAATGGGAACTTTTTTTGTTCTTTTTCATCTTATGCTGTTACTCAACTTAATTTAGTTGTTACGTGCCTGCCCCGCAGACCCATATAAAATAAAGGCAGATAGCAGTGCGATCACACGCCATTGTAGTATAGTGGACAATACTCGGAGCTAAGGAGCCGAGAGTTTCGGGTTCGAATCTTGCCCTTGGAATAAAAATCGTGGATAAATTTACTTTTTCACATAGTGCATACAGTTAAAAAATCATGGTTTTAGGAACATAGGGATAAGTTGTAAATAAAATATATGGAGTGTGATAATGAATTATAGTTAATATCAAAAGTGTTTTTTTATGCGAAGCAATACTTTTTCTACCTTCCTGGCTTGCTGTCACTGTGCATAAAAATATGTAGATATATCATTACTTTCAGTGACTTAGTCCGATCCATTTTTGTTGATGTGTTTCCTTTCTTTTTCTAAGCACCGTGAAGGTGGGTGTTCGCAGGTGTCATGCAAGTAAAGCGAGCAATACACAGAATTACCTAAAGAACAAAGAATGAAGCTAGCTTTATTTTTATTATTTCATCTACACACTATTTTTTTTTTTACTCGCAGAAGACATCTTGAAGATATCTTGGTAAAGGGGAGCTAAGCGTGGATCCCATGCGGGCAGCAGATCCCTTCCGGTCACTGGAACGATCCTGTCCGGGTGAAGGACTGCCGGATCGTAGTAGGCTTGCTCTCACAACGACTTCGCTACTATTTTTTGAGAGAGATCAATCTATCCCTGCGAAATCCGCATTTGGACAGTGCAGACAATGGTAATCAGTTAGCTAACCTCAAGCATGCATCTTTTCAGGCTTTTTTAAGTTTCCTGCAGTCCTTGTATATTTTTCTAGTTAAGGTCCATATCTCTGCTCAATGCATAAGCACTGGAAGGATGCATTCATTAAGCACCTTGCTTTTAAGACATAATGGCATACTGCTCTTAAAAAATGTACTGTTTCTACCAAAAGATCTCCACATAAGTTTAACACGGCTATTAATTTCGTCATTAATGTGATTCTCTCTTGATGTCTGCTGCCCAAGATAAATGTAGGTATTGGTTGTTTCAACTTTTCACCATTACTAAATAAATCGGCTTTTCTTGTAAAAGCATTGTACATGACGTTTGTCTTATGAAATTTCATTTTTAATCCCATTTCATTACTGTGCTCAGTAAGTTCCTGGATCATACTATGCAGCTCTGTAGGGGTAGTTGCAAAAATGACTACGTCATCAGCATAACGAAGGTGAGTTAAATAATCTCCATTAATCGTTATCCCTTTGTTTTCCAAGTTCAATGATTCAAAGACATTATGCAATGTGGCATTAACGAGTTTGGGAGACATGGTGTCACCTCGTCTCACTCTTTTTTCAATTTTTATTTGTGCTGTATCCTCAATTGTCCGAACCTTCGCACTTTCACTTCCATAGATGGTATTAACGATGCTAATATATGCATCTTCAATACCAAAGGTTTTCAAAGCCACTGTAACTGCTTATGTTTTCACGAAATCGAAGGCATCTTCATAATCAGCAAAACCATGCATAATGGGAATTCGTATCCCTCTTTCTCTCAATTAGTTCTCTCTGTCCATGGATATGATCTACAGTGCTGTAGCCACTCCTATATCCCGCTTTGTTTTTGATTGGAGCTTTAACAACAACCATGAGCAACTCAATGGGCTGTAATCAGTCGCCCGTCCCTAATTTAGGGTCACTGGTTCCAAGGAAGGGAAGAACCATTGCCGTAAGACAAACACAACATCTATACCTTACCGGGATTCGAAACCGGACACCATTGGGACGAATGTTCAGATGCCATCGCTTAGAATATTGCGCCACTAAGGGAAGTATATCCCGCTTGTTCTCTTAGTTGATTCATGCATAGTGTTACATTCAAGCGATGTGAAAGAACTTTAGTTAAGGCTTTATAAACTACTGATAGGAGGCTGATGGGCATGTAGATCCTAAGGTCCTTAACGTCACTTTTTGTAACAGGATCATTGTGGCATTGTTCCAATCCTCAGGAATCTTCCCTTTATTGAGACATCTGATGAAAACGTGGGAGAGTGTAGTTTCAATTTCTCCACTTCTTTTATAATGTCCATGGTAATTACATCTTCCAGTGGAGCTTTTCCCTGTTTCATGTTCCTAATTGAATGTGTAGCTTCTGCATGAAAGACTGAAGGGACTTTGATACTGGTACCTGTTGTAGTGTCTGAAATAGATGTATCATGCCTTTCATATAATTTTGAATAGAAATTTCTCACACTTTTCAAAATCTTGCTTCTATTGGGTTGTCTGAAAGGTCTTTACGTATTTTGGCACTTGATGGTGTTTGCGCGCTTTTGGAAGTACCAGAGGACTGTGCATCTCTGTTATCGCTATGGCATTTGACAGGTGTCAGTTCTAACTGCAGTCGAAAAGGAATAGAGAGCGATTTGGTTGATTTGCGGAGATTTGACATCACGTTGAAGATGGAAGACCAAACTGTGCATTTTCGCCAGATTTTACTGTTTTACTTCCGTAAAGGGAAGAACGCGCGTCGAGATTGGGAAAAGTTGCGTAAAGTGTACGTTGATAATGCTCTACAAGAACATGAGTGCCAGCGGTGGTTCGCAAAATTTCGTGCTTGTGATTTTGACCTCAACGATGCTTCTCAGTCCGGGAGGCCAACCGAGGTTCATGACGACCAAATCAAGGCATTGATCAAGTCAAACCCACGTTATACGACACGAGAGTTTGAAGACACATTGCACATCCATCATTCAAGCGTTCACGACCACCCGAAGAAGCTGGTATACGTAAGAAAGCGATGTGTGGGTTCCTCATGAACTCAAAGAAACTCAATTGACGGCGAGTATAAACATCTGCGATATGCTCATTAAACGTGAGGAAAACGATCCTTTTTTAAAGCGACTGATAACTGGTGACGTAAAGTGGATTGTGTACAAAAATGTGCTGCGCAAATGGTCTTGGTCTCGACGCGCTGCTTCGCCTCAAACGACATCCAAAGCAGAAATTCATCAGCGGAAGTTTCTGGTTTCACTGTGGTGGGATTTTAAATTTGTCGTGTTTTTCGAGCTCCTACCACGGAACCAAACAATCAATTCGAATGTGTACTGTGGGCAATTGGACAGTTTGAACGAATCCATCATCCAGAAACATCCAGAGCTCGTTCATCGTAAAGGTGTTGTGTTCCATCACGACAACGCGAGACCACACACAAGTTTGATCACCAGACAAAATTATTGTAGCTTGGGTGGGATGTGTTGCCACACCTAGCATACTCGTCTGACCTTACGCCCTCAGACTTCCACTTGTTTGGCTCTTTTCAAGAGTCCTTGCGTGGTATAACCTTCAATTCAGACGAGGCTGTAAATCAGCACCTTGCACAGATTTTCGCCGCGAAAGACATGTCCTTCTATGAACGAGGCATTCTGCAGCTCACTGAAAGATGGCAAAAGGTTATCGAAAAAAACGGGCATTATATCACTGATTGATCTTTGTTCTTTCTATCAATAAATGACCTTTCGAAAACATGGCTAAAATACGTCATGACTTTTCCGACAACCCAATATTTCTTGTTGCAATACGATCTTCTTTTCTCAGTGCCATAATCTCTTTTTCTTCCCTTACCGAGATATCCTATGCTCTCTTCAGCCTTTGGTTGTGTGCAACTGCTTTTCTCACTAGTTCACAACTGAATTCCTTTATGTCTTCAGTGACGCTTTTCCGTACCGTCCTGTATAACTCTATATATTCCTCTTTGGAAATTACGTCTTCTTTATTTGTCACGTAGTATCCAATACATTATGTATCTAAGAATTTGTAGGCAAATATATTACAAGGAAATGGTAACTTTTCCTATCAGTTCGTGGTTTTCTTGACGTGCTTATAAATATTTAAATACGTTTTTCTTTTCATTTGTAATACTGCATACATTATTCATGTTACCTAAATGAATTAATTTTCTCACGCGTATATGCTATTGCCATAAATATAGCGGAAAATTATGTTCAGTAATATATGCATTAAATGATGTATGTTAATTATAAATTCTAGATTTTCACACTCATAGGGTATCGTGATATAATTGTTCTTGAAAGAAGGACAAGCTGTATTTAAGAAATGTGTAACAAAAACTCATGGATATGTTGCGTGAAAGAGAAATGTGATAATCTGTAAATGGCGTATCTTTTACATAAATAAAGTAAATATATATATTAAATTAATGAGCATTTTTTACTCAAATAGTTTTTCTATGGATGGAACGGCTGATTTGCCTAAGAGAAACACCAATGGGGAACAAAATGCGCAATCATGACTTACGAATACAAAGATTATGTTGACATTTTTTAAGTAGGTTTCCTCGTACCTACTGAATTTCTTAATAGCAAGAGTTATGAGGACCTGCAAACTCTCGGAACTGCCAGATGCACTATGAAAGGAAAAATGTAGAGTGCCGCCAGCAGATACAATTCCAGTACTATTTGGACGACTAGGAAACCATAAACCAGGTAATGAACTTTGGCGAATTGGGTCAAAAAGAAATGGCCCGACTTATTGTTTTGAAAAAAGATATGCCACGTTTCACAAAAATAGTATATGCCGAATCGACGAGGATCAATGGGTCATCAAGGGAACTAATACAAAAGAGCTGAAGCTGGACATTGTATAAAGAGGATATTATGGGAAGCGTGGACGTTATATCACTTTTCCCATCCATACTGATGAATGAAGCAAAACCAACCTTATGAAGTATATTTAAAAATAAAAAAATGGTTTACCAAAAAGGCGTTAACAAGCGTTGAAAGTTCTCTAAATGTAGTTACAAATTATAATTTTTCAGTTTTAATGATTCGGTCTTCAAGAAAAATTGTAGTGCACCGGCGGGTTCGCCAATAGCAGAGATACGTGCGGGGCTATAATCAGAAAGATGGAGGATAAACGTTTCTGGTTGGATGGATAAAAACCTTAGATACTGATACGGTACGTAGATGACGTGTTTGTCTTATCGCCACACGGAAAACATAGTATAGATATGTTACTAACTAAGATAGATGAACTGAATGCAAGCATACAATTTGAATTGAATTGGAAAAATAAGGGTAATTACCATTCCTAGATGAGATGGTTAAAAAGACGCGTGATGGTGGGGTTAAAACGACAGTGTACTACGAACCTACAGCCATTAGCATTTATATAGTTCCAAATTTGTATATTTGATAATAAATAAATATTGAGCTAAAAATAACATTACGCTTTTAAAAAAAATGGAATTTTCCCAATACGATAACATGTAATTTTCCTTTCTTAATTCATGAGTTAGATTTTCCCATGTTATATGCCCAACTAAAAAAAAATCATACATCGAAAAAGTATAACATTATACGCAAATTAAATATTTGATATCAAATTCTGCTTATGTTTATTACGATAGTTTAAATAAAAAGTAATGTATTTGTTAATGTGATCTGAAAAGTTCACCTAGGCATTGAAAAATGGAATCGAACAAAATATCGTTGTTTTCTGACAAGAACATTCTTTGTTTGGGGTTGGCGATGCCAGATAGCTCAGGTTTATATACCGTGATATAACGTAACCCTACTAACTTTTCACTGTGTTTTTATTCACTTCGTTTTGTGAAGAAAAATGACGCTATTATTCGAGTGTCTTCCACTGGTAAACAAGGCTCCCCTATAAGGTGGTGAATGTTTTTGGATTTGCACTATATACGTTATGCGGAAGGAAAGGGGCGGGCGTATATACTCAATACGCTCGACTCGTATGAGATTTCAAGCCAGGCTTTAGATTTTATCCTGATGGTTTCAGTTGTTTGTAAAAGGAATATCACAAAATCTTACAGTTACATTTATTATAATAACTCAAGGTTTCATGATTTGAATTTTATCTTATTTCCAATCGTTGCTTTTCGACACATTTTAAACTAATACAATTAATTTGTGAAATCAAATAGTGCACTGATGAATTTTTAGTCATTTTGTAGAATCTTAAATTTAATTATCTGAAGTAACACTGTGTAACCCGACTAACTCTTCACTGTGCCTTTATTCACATCGTTTTCTGAAGAAAAAGGACCTTGTTTTCTTCAGAGGAATTTCCAATATTTCTACTAAATGTTTGTCTTCTGAAAAATAAATTTTACCATAACGGCTTTTGTCGTATTACTGAATTACAATAAAGACCATTTTATTTTTATGAAAGCTGAAAATACTTCAGAGCTTGATCACCTGTTATTTTGAGTTGAGTTATATTTACCCAAATTACTTTGCCCTGTAGTAACATATACATATTAATGGAAACTATCATTGACATACTTGCAGTAATTTATTTTTACATTTATTTATATAAATTAAACAAAACAGTGAGAAATTTTGTTGGAAGACAGCGAATATCAAACGACAAATCGCAGTTAGCCTAATGTAGACGGAAAGCGCAATTAATTAGAAATAGTTAAAATGTATATGAAAGCAAGTTTTTATACAATCAAATATTATTATTCATTGCATCTTCCAATTCACCAATGCCTCATCAGCTGCAATTGAAATGTGGCAGTTGTAAAATTTTGAACTTATATCAATTTCGGTCTACATGTGTGATAAATATGAGATACCTAATTTTCCATTGGACATCTACTACGCTTAGTTGAATGCACGGCATTGTCACATGATGGTATTTAACATTTGGTTTCAAAGGGTTCCGAAATTTTTACATGTTTTTTACTGACATGAAAGGCAATATTCTTTGAACACAATTTGTTTCATTTTATTTTGTTATCTGATGGAAGTACGAGTGTGCAGTAAATTATGAAACTACACGATAATTTGACTCTTGATGATGTGAGAAATATTTAGCAATAATGATTTTTTGAATCCTTTAAAGAAGGTTAGGCTCCATCAATGTTTTAGGTATAGTGTATAATAATTTTGTGCTCTGTCTGATTTCTTAAGTTTCAAATCTTCAGATATTAATGGCCTTCAGTAGTAAACAATCTTAATCCTTATTTTAATTCGCATTTAGCGGTAGATACACGGGCCACGTACTAATTACGACCCTGTATTTAATGCACACATGGTACTTATCTGATTTCTTAGTAAACGAGTGTTTGCTGCCATGTCTGCAAATCCAAATGTATAAGGAAAGAAATTTTAATTGTTCTGTAATGGTTTTCAACCTAGCCTACGGAAACTAAAAGAATGACGTATTTATTCGTATTATCATTCTGTACCTGAATTCATATAATTTAATTTATGTTCGAATTTTTAAAGTGAATGACTTTTAAAGTTTATATATCAAGATCCCATAGTATCTTCTTTGATTTGAAGGCCACCAGCAATAACAAACAACAACACTGCGTTCCCTTCGTAATTTTTAGCTGAAATAAAAGACTTAAGGATAGAGTTTAAAACGTTTACATCCAATGTTATCTATATGACAAATACATTAAAAGTATGTATATTGTTTGAATCCGCAGATGCACCATATGATACAAAAGTGATTGCATATTGTAAATAAATAAATAAAGTAGTGTTTATATCAGTAGTATATAAGTCCTGCCTTTGCGGAGATTACAGCAGCCAAGCGTCGAGCTAAACTGTCCACAAGTCCACGGAGTATTGTTACCAGGTTTTTGCTGCATGCCACTTTGAGTAGGTTGACCAACTCTGCCAGTGAAGAAGATCCTGTTGGTCTAGACCTGGCCCGTCGTGCAAATTTATCCCATCGATGTTCAGTAGGTGGGATTTGGCTTCGGGTTCTGAGCTGGCCCGTTACTCTGCGAGACCACATTTTCCTGATGCCATCCCTTTATAACACTGGAAACATGACAATTGGCATTATCGCGTTGAAAGAAACAATGGTTATGTCCGTACAACTACCGCAGCGTTGGAAGAAATGAGTTATCTCAGATATATCTACACAGCACAGAGTTCATGTTACCGTGAAAAACAATAGGTGGGTACACAGAACCAGCTGAAATAGAACCATAGCATAACTGCACAGCCTTCGTGCTTCACAGTCGGTACTGTACACTTAGGAAGCATATTCATTTGATCAGAATAATAAAAATTCTAGAAGCACGACCATCTGATAGGAATAATGTTATAAAGGATTTACCGATCCAAAACATTTGCAGCCATTGCTCTAATGTCCAATTTTTGTGCTGTTGACACCTTACTAGCCGCGTGGCTTTATTGGTCTTTGTGATGAGACGTTTAAGGGCAGTTTCTCGGCGATGATACCCGAGTGCATGGGACACTCTTCAAAGTATTTTTATGTAGACCAACACAACAGGAGGCTTTCTTGAACCCATGTGCTTTGGCCTGCATTGGTCGGGATCCGGTTTTCTGGATCTCCTTCAGCAGCACTCACCTTTCTCCAGGTAGCAGTTTCGTGGATATTCCGGGCCAACGTCAACTTCTGCAATTTCTGGTCTTCTTTCACTTGTTGACGACAAAGGGCACTGTTGATTAGCCACCTATCACACATCATCGATGCTTATCATGCTCATACCTTACACTGAGCAGCCTATTATAACGCCCTAAAGAACTCTTTCTTGCTAGTTACACTGGCAGAAAGTGAAAAAAGAACACCATAAAGAAATTGGCGGACGATCATGAAATTTACATATGTTAATGAGGTCGAGTTTACGTAGGTGTGATGTTAATTTCGGGACCAACCGCTGAGCGCGTACGCCACAGCACGGCATAATATGCAAATTATCGTCGGTGGTATTCAAGGAGTACGGCGAAGTGAATGTAATCAGTCGTCGGCATACGGACACGTGCAAAGACCATGAAAAACCTGCAATGGCTGGACATGGAAGACATGTACGATTTCAGCAGTTATAGGACTTTGAGCGATGTCATCTAGCAGGACACCGCGAGGCTGTGTGGTCGTATCGCCGTATTGCGGAGTGGATTGGATGGGAAGTATCAATGGTGGTACGATGGTGGCGTAGATGATCCGAGGAACATTCCCACACGAGAAGACGTGGAACCGTTAGTCACAGACGGACTGATGAGCGGACCGATCGACGCATAAGAAGACCGGAATTGTCAAGCAGAACATCCACTGCTACGCAAATCTGAGCTTCCGTTGCACCTGGGGTGACTCTGCGAACAAACCGCAACCGTCTACTGGATGCAGGTCTACGTGCACGTGTGCCCTGGCATGTGTACCTCTGACTCCAGCCCACCGTCAGGAACGGCAGCGGTGGTGTCGCCAACGTCTGCACTGGAGAACGCAATGGCCATCTGCCGTTTTCAGCGATGAAAGCAGATTCTGCTTGGGAGCCTCCGATGGCCATATGCGTGTTCGCAGACGCACAGGGGAGCGTCTCCACCCTTCTTGCATCCGCCAGCGACACACAGGGCCTACACCTGGTTTCCTGGTGTGGGAAGCGATCAGCTATCACTCCCGTACACAACTGGTGTTTGTACCGGGTACGTTAAACAGCACATCCTACATCAACAACATCATTCAGCCCGTTGTTGTGCCATTTGTAATGTCGGTCCATCGTGGTGTTTTCCAGCAAGATAACGCATGCCCATACACGGCACGTGCAACGCAGCATGTACTTCAGGGTGTGAGACAAATTTCATGGCCTGCACGTTCATTGAATTTTCCCCCATTAAGCGCGTGTGAGATTTTATATGACAACGACTTATCCGGTCTCCACGGCCAGCCACGACCATCCCCGATTTACGCGTCCAGGTTGAGGTTGCTTGGAACTCAATACCACAAACTTACATCCAACATCTGTACGACAGACTCCATGCCAGAACTGCACAGTGTGACACATTTCACGGCGGTTCAACCTCGTACTAACCATGTTACATGGAAATGTTATTTTTCAGTTTACCAGCATATACAGCTGTATTTTGCCATAATATTTTGATCACGTTAGCCTTTGTATTCCATTTTTATGCTGTATTAATTTCGTTGGTATCAGACGTCTCCTTCTCGGTGTGCTTTTTTCACTTTTCGCCAGTGTATTTTACCAGAGATCGATTTGAACGTACCACCGTTGCCGTTTCTATAACTTTTTGACCATGTGCCTGATGCGGGAGCATCACACCATTACTCCGAAATAGGATATATAATAACTTTTATCCACGTACTTTAGTATGCTTCCCACAAAAACAGTTTCACGTCCTTGTCTCAATGGCTGTAGTTTAAGCCACAACACATTTCAGAATACTGAATTTTCAGTTTGCATTTCTGCACGCTTTGAAGCAACGTTTAAGAGGAATTTTTAAACTTTAAATAATAGTTGGCTTTTAGCCACTTTTTTGTAAATGTCTAACGTGGTCAAGATCCAATTCGAATTTGAGAAGCATTTTATTTCTAAATAATATTTTTTTATAATATATTTTTGAAAACAAATGTTTTTGATGAAAGACAGTGTGCGTGTATGTGTGTGTTATCACAAGATTTCAATTTGCAAGGGCCGCATACACACTCGTTTTCTGTCGATCCGCTGACACAGTGGTCTAAGTGATGGCTTCTGGTCATTCGTCCGAAAGGGGTCAGGTCCGAATCCCGGTGAGGCATGGATATTGTGTTTGTCTTACGGCACTCGCTCTCCCTTCTCTGGAACCAGTGGCCCTAAATTAGGGACGGGCGACTGCTTATAGCCCATTGAGTTGCTCACGGTGGTCGTTGAACCTCCAATAAAAAACAAAAACTTGTGATTTTATTGTATCTCCTTTCTTTAAATATAAACAAAAAATGCAAGTACTCAGACTGAACCCAATGGAGATCAGAATGAAAAGCTGAGGTCATCAATGATACGCAATTGTCAAGCATCCAGTAATCCCCACTGATTAAACCATAACCAACTAGAATGTACAAGTCAATGGTATTAGAGAAACGTGTTATCTACGTTTTTTACATCGCGCACATGTTACAAAGCATGATACTTCGGTGTCGTGCACGGCACGACACCGAAGATATAAATTACTGACAAAGAGACGCGCCCAAGCAGGTACAACCCAACGGAAAGTTACTAAAACACCCGTTCATGGATGAAAGAGGATGCTGAGTTGCTGGTGGTATTGTTGCGGTGTGATTTAATACTAACCATTACCGCTGAACAATACCATCAATGCAGATGCTTACATCCAACAGGTGGGTAGTGCCCGTGCTACACTGCAAGGAAAGCGCCCGAAAAGCTTTTATGATTTGCCATGGAGTTGTTTTTGACCAGTTCATCCACATCTCGCCTTACAGACCCAACAAAAATTGCAAAACCTGCAATGGGAAATATTGTCGTACCCCTTATTCTCCAGTCTTTACCTCTCCCGGTCTTTACCGAATTTTCTCTCTGAGGAAAACTTTGTTAAAGACGATGATGTGAAACGATGAATGAATGACTTCGTCAAATCCCGCTCAATAGACTTCTACTGCAATGAGACATTTCAACTCGTATATCGGCGAAACAAGGTCACCAGTTCGAATGAAGACTACCTGAATAATTAAGTTAAGCGTTTTGTTGGATTTCTTGAGCTTTGAAATACACGCTTCCCCACTTTTTCTACATTTCCTTTAACACCTGATAACAAACCGAAATGCATACGAAAACTTTAGTATGGACGGGTGGAGTGCCAGGGAGATAATTTATTTTCATGAATTCGGGACACGAATTCTCTCTGAACTTACAAACGTTCTTCTATGGTGATCATATTTTATAACCCAGTTTTTTTTGCAAACAAAATTCAAAAATCATATGCGCTTAAAGGGTGCGGAATTACATGGACAGATCCAGGGGTGATTCATAAGGAAGTATACAGTTTCAACTCACTACAAAACAAGAACAATGTAAGATATTTTATGTTACCTGTAACAGAATTGTAGGGGAATGTTTCAAGCTTTTTACAGACAGTCACAGATCTTCTATGTGTGCACCCTTAGTCACACGACACACATTGAGCCGGTAATCGATTTCCGCCCGAACGCGAGGTGAGATATCTGAATCAAGTGCAGTGATAGTAGCTGTGATACGCTGTTTCAGCTCCACTGCAGCAACAGGAAGAAGAAGGTTGTGTACCTCAGTAGCGGGACACAAACTTTATGAGTACATCTACCTAACGGTTCGCGGTTGTGGTCCGTGTCTTCAACTGTTACTGTTTTACACAATCTGGAAATGGAAACTGAAATGGATTACCTGCTCGATGTGTGTCATGTGCTTACGGGTGCACGAATAGAAAATCTGTGACTGTCTTCTAAAAAAAGTGGAAACGATTTCCCATAGCACATTATGTTATAAGTAACATAAAATATCTTACATTGTTCTTGTTTTTATAGTGCGTTGAAACTACATATACTTTGCTTTATGAATCACCCTATATATCTTGAAATATTCTGCAATTTGTATCTTTTATATTTTATGAAGGAAAACACTATATCCAGTTTTCACATTAATTTGGCCGTTTGATTTAAAAACATGAAGATATACACTGAGTGGTAATTTTATTATGATCCACCGCCTCAGTACTTTGTCAAAGCGTTGTCGCCACTTTTGCCTTTAATTTACTGTGTCGATGTCTTCGTGGCATGGACTCCACAGCGAGGATGTTAATACGTGGTTTTCGAAATCAGACAAACTTGATATTTCTTTCCAGGAGAAAGAAATATCAGGGTTGCGGATCCAGCTATCCTAATGGCTCGTTAAATCCTTCATCCCACAGATTCTCAATATGGCAAGGAATTCTGGAGATTGTGTTGGCCACCTAAGCAAAGTAAACTCACCGGCATTGTTCTTGAAATCAGTCCTTTACAATACTAAAGCAATATGACAGTGACACAATATCTTGTTGAGAGTAGCCACCGCCATTGGGATAAACCATCCACATGACAGGATGCACTTGGTCCGCAACGATGTTTAGATATGATGTGCTAGTCAGATGTTGATCAACACGTTCTGACACAATTTTTTACAGGCAAAACTGACGCAAATAAAAAAGATGAAATTCAGAAATAGATGATTTCGCGTCCTAAAAATTTCCCTTTTGAAATTCGGAAACATGAACATCAACTCATCATCTTGGTTTTCTTTGTGTAGAAACTTTCTGTTGCCTTTTGATCTATTTCTGTGTACTGATATCTCCTAAAAATAAATCACGCATTTATGTTTTTATCCTATCATTCTTTTTCTCATCGTTTATCTTTTTGATTCAGTGTTGGCCCCAAAACCCTAGTTTTTGTTACCAAACATTTTGGATGATTCTGAAATTATTGCGAAGAAAAAAAAAAGAAAATTATACATAAAACTAAGAAAAAATATTACAAATGGTGTACTGCCGGTAAGCAATTGCGAGTGGAGATTGAAAAAATTATATAAAATACAGATTGCTTACCTATGTATTCCTCCTTCTCCTCTCCTAGGTTGAGTGTCATTAGTTAGAAATATTAAGAAAAATCACTTGAAACGCAAATGCATTGTGGAAAGAAGTGTTACGGCAATATTTGTTGTCATGTAATCCTCGAATTATTTGTCTAGTGCAAAAAGTACAAATTTAAGGTTCTTGCGCTTTAGTCGCTAATGCCCAGATAATACGACCCCTAAGAAAATATTTTTTGCGGCGCTTCAATGTTTACAATATCCGCTTCCTAATTGTCAGGTGAGAAAGAGGTGGTATATTTAAAACTTTACGGCGATGCTAATCACTAATGGGAACTATACACCAACTGTATACTAAGTAGTAAAAACGATATTACTAATCAGATTTGGTAGGCTGCAAATAAAGATAAACGTTCCGAAGAATCCGCTAATTTCAAATCCATATAGCTTTTTTCAAAGAATGTACCGAAAAATCCCAACAGCAGTGAGAATACACTTCAATTACTTGAACGCCATAACCTGGTCTGACAATGAATCCGTACAGATGCGAATGTAATTTTCATTCAATGACGGGAGGAATCTACGTTGGTTGTTATTACACGGTATCTTGGGAAGGGAGATGATGTTATTTGTAGAACTAGTTCGATATGCATGTGGCAAATCTAGAAGACGTTATCATTGCAAACCTTATTCTTGGTAATGGTTTCCAGCGAAGTTTCCGAATGAGGATGGGTATGGGGTAAGGGATGGAAAGGAAACCAATTTCACTTATATATCCAACCTAGTAAACGCAGTGGATTTCAATTATATTTTTCTGGATATGTCTGTGGTTACTTTACCGTCCTTCTTGTCTCTTTTTGAACCGTAGTCTTTAATACTAAAGACCTGCTTGGTCATTATTCCTGATGTAGTGACTTTTAGGGGCACCCGGTTATTAAAGAAGAACTGCGTAAGGAGCCACTTCGTTCGATAGAAGGAGTGTCTCATTTATAATTCTCCATAGCTACAAGGTATATAAAAATGCAAATCTTACGATTTTAGCACCTTTTAGTTCATATACTGGTGTAGAAAAAAATTTGGTATCTGGGGAATTAATCCCAGGCTGCTTAGTTACTCCTTTTTAATAATTTATGTGCTAGAAGGAAAAGCGTTAATACCAGGGAAACGTTAAGCAATGCATTAAACAATCGTCTCGCGAAAAGGTAAGAACAAAAGTTAATTTTTTTTCTCTTTATTTACGAAAAGTATTTGACAGAAAACACGATGGCATATTTGAATTCTAAATCATTTGTTTTTTGGGGACGATCGTGTGCTGTTGAACTTTCAGTTTCACACTCATCCAAGTGAGTGCTGACACTGAAAAATGCGAAAACACCACAACACGACAGAATCAAACAAAAGAAACTGCAATAATGCTGAAAAAACTAATAACTTCTGTCTCTTTTATTCACTTCAAAAAACACAAAGGCATTTAAAAATGACAATCTGAAATTAAGACCAAATGGGACCAGAAGGCATGAGAAAGCAACTTTTCGTAAGTAAAAGCTGTTGTTGTTAATTTTTATTTATTGTTCACTGTGAAAATTCCTCATGAATGTAAGATTTGTATTAGTACAAAATCCAACACTATGTTCCAAATCCCCACCAAAGATTGTAGGCGAGTGCTTGAGATACACTCAATAATCATAATTACCATAGTGGTAGTAATTGAACAACTGTTGAAAACAGATGTATTTTATTATTAAAATATATTACTGAAAGATAAGAAATCAATATTTGTTTCACTGTAATATTGAACGCAGAGCTCTGAAAAGAACTTCCCTTTCAAAGTAAAGTGTTATTCTAATTACAGAAAGATTTCCAGGTATAACAAAAGAACTGCGTGATATGCTGTTGCAAATCAGTAATGTGGCCCCTTCAGGTTTCTCAATATCATCAGCGTTTGGCATTTTCCAGCTTTATTTAAATACAATGGCCCTTTTTTTTACGCTTTCCAACTGTAGGTTGAAGAAGCTTATATGCTCTAATTTTGTCCGTCTGTCCGTCCGGTCCGCGTTAACTCGCGTAGAAATGGTCCGATTTCGATGAAATTTTAGTATGTGGCAGGGAACTAACTGGTTACGATTCCTGTTGGAAAATGGGTGAAATAGAGTTAAAGATCAGGACATAGGACCGGGATCCATTACATTGCTCCTCATGCGTCATTACGTAAGTATAAATGGTTCGATCTCGATGGAAATTTTAGTAGGGAGGTAAGGGACCATCTGGGAAACAACCCTGTTGAAAATGGGCGAAATGAGGTCAAAAGGGTCAGGACATAAGTGCGAGATTTATTCTTACAAAGCCATTACCTTCTATAACTTGAGTAATGATTTTATGGAATATGTTGGAAAGCGTATCATAATCAATACATTGCATGATTTTTACTAACGTGTTACTGTGTAATGTGGTAAACTTTGCAGAATTTTCCGAAAATTTAACATTTCGAAAAATCGAGTATGTTTTAAATTGAAGCTTGATTTCACCCTAAAGTTTCCTGTGACTTCGAAAATAGCTTAGCAAATTAAAAAAAAAATAATAAATAAAAATCTCTATTAAAGTGCCGCTAGGACGTCGCTTCAATGTAAATGCAACACTCCCATTTACTAATGCATATCTCTTTCTTTTGTCTTCGCCTTTATTCACCGGTAGCTAAAAAGTGCTCGATTTTGGAATGTAATCATAATGTTCGACAGTTTTTTCGATAATATTTTCGATGGTTCGTATTCTGTTTGACCTCAAAAGGGAAGTAAAACAACAGAGAAAGCGCACATAGTCATCAGTAGCAACCGGATATGATGGTGTTGTGAAGTAAAGCAAAAAAGCTGGTGAAGTAGGGCAATCTTTAAAGAAATATGTGCGGTTTTTTGTGCAAAAATTAGTTGATGACATGGATTCGGCTTTAGAACAGGTAGCTTTGGGAACTGAATTGACCAGAATCCAAACATTCGAAATGGAAACTATCATATATCTATTTGTATGCTGCTGTTGTATTAAGATGCTTAAGGACGCTTTTATTCCTTTATGCTCCCGACCAGATTCTTGGAATGGTGAAAGTAGGACTCCCAAAGTTGTCGTTTATGGTCGTTTCTGCAATTATGTAAAAATATATAACACAGATCTCCAATTATCGCTTGAGTAGAAAAGACATTTGTAGGATTGAAACAGGTTCGAAGAAATTGTAACATTGTTCACCAGATGCAAATTGAAATCACTAGATCTGGCGACGAAATAGCGTTAATTTAACATTTCTCTGAGTTGGTAATTCCATTTCTTAGCCTTAATATAACGAAACCGTCACATGTAGATTACCGAAATTCAACAATTAATTCAAACAAAACTTTCTAGTTTATGTACTACTTTTTTTGCAGAAACCATAACTGAACGCTTAAAAAGTATACATCTCGCTACATATTTAACTGTATGAAAACATAAAATGTGTGCACGCGAAAACACAGGAAATTTCTAAATGCGAAAAATATAACTGGTATGAATACCTTATTTTATTTTTTACTTCATTCATTGATTTGAGTGTCTCTTTCTGACTCCTTCTCTCTCCCCCTCTATCTCTCTCTCTCTTACTCTGTCTCAATCTCTCTCTCTCTCTCTCTCTCTGTATCTCTTAGAAGCTGGAAAGCAAGGTTCAAACTTCGTCGTAAAAGCATTTAGTGGCTACGTGTTTTTAAGCAAGAGGAAATCGAAATTACAGCTCGTTACGATGGATTTTATGGCAATATATGGGGTTCAAGCAAATTATTCCTGTTTATATCTTAAATACCGCTAGACCTATTTTTTCCCTGGTGAAAGAAAATTGTTTTTTCAAGCTTTTTAAGGATGCGGACAACTCACTCGTTCTTACTGCATAGTCACTTATCTTGACTTAAGAGGGACGTAGTATGCCGAATTCTCATCACAGGTTACAACAGAATTCAAAACTTTCCTTACTCCTTTTTCATGTTACAACAAAACCTTAATAACATTCACCAACCGTTTATCCTTGAGTTCATGTCCAAGAAATGGTAGCTCATCTATCTTTTTGTCACCACTCAATTGATTTTCAGCTTCATGCATTGTTCCGTTGACATTCCATACAATAATTGTTCTGTCGTATGAGATTTCATGCACGGATATCTAACGATATTATACGACAACCTCCTTTATTATTAATAAAAAAAATTCGGGAGTAAGATACATTTTTGTAACTGGGGACACCGTAAAAATCCGACACAGTGTTGCCCTTTTGTGAATCGATTGAAGTTGCAATTGCGCACCAGTAGCCGTGACAAATAACACTCTACTAAAAATAGTCTTAAAATCACGGTTAAACATTACTGTGGAATAACATGTCCAAACATAAGAAATATTATAAGATCTTTGGAAATATATCTTTATTACAATTGGCGTATAATGGCATAGCAAGTTTAAATGTCCATTTGTGGCATGTAATGGTAGATGTCTGCTAACATAAGTTAATTTACAATCCAGTGTGAACATTAAAAAAAATGGTATTCGTTCATTTACGCTTTCCAAACGTAGGTTGAAGAAGCGTTATAATGCTACAGCTTTTTCCGTCCGCCTGTCGGGCAGGATAACTCACGTAAAAATGGTTTCGATTTCAATGTGAAATTTTAGTATGTAGTAGGGGATCACCAGGGGACGAACCCTATTGAAAATGGAGTGAAGTGGGGTCAAAGATCACGCCATAAAAGCGGGATCCATTTAATCGCCCTTATGCGTCATAACTTGCAGGTAAATATGGTTCGATTTCAATGAAATTTTAGTTTATGGTAGGGGACTACCTGGGGGCGAACCTTCCTTATTGAAAACGGGTGAAGTGGAGTCAAGGGTCAGGACATAGGAGCCGGTATGCATTCCATTGCCCTTATGCGTCATAAAGTGCGTAAAAATGGTTCGATTTCGATGAAATTTTAGTATGTGGTAGGGGACCACCTGGAGAGGGAATCATATTGAAAATGGGACAAATGGAGTCAAAGGCTCAGGACATAGGATCGGGATCCATTCCATCGCGTCCTTATACCACACGTTATTACAGGTGTACGTCAGAGTAATTGTGCTTCCTATATTTCCAATGGAAAACCTTTTGTACCCATTTCCTTCCACAATTAAGCTACATGTTCCCAAGGATGGAAATTTGAACATCGATTAAAATAACGTCATACAATAACTTGGAATACTTAACATTTTCTAAAACATAAGCATAATTTTATTAAAAAACAATAACGTGTGCTTTGGTAGTGCTGTTGAAACCAGAAAAAAGATGGCGCGACCTGTACTTTTGATGACGTCAGAGTGGACAAGAATAAATGTTGGATTGCATAATTACGGTTATGGTTTAGAAAATATTACGGCTATGGTTTAGAAAATATTACGGCTATGGTTTAGAAAGTAGTAAGTATTCCAAGTTATGAAATGCAGTTATTTTTAATCGATGTTCAAAATTTTCATCCTTGGGAACGCGATTAATTGTGAAAAAAATGTGTACAGAAGTTTTTCCATTGGAAGTATGGGAAGCAAAATTACTTGACGTCCACCTTAAAGTAGCAGATTCTTGTATGTATGTATGTAACACATTTTATTTTGAAAACGGCTCTAAGAATTTTTTGATGAAAGTCGTTAACCTACCGTTTCCTGGTACTAGAAATCGATTTAGCTTGATCTCGACTTTAGGAGAATTCGTTTAGTGGGTTAAATAACCATCCCGAATTATAACCTTTTTTAGTGTCATGGCGTCGTTCTATTAAGGTTTCCAATACTTAGAAATCTTATGACGACACAATCGCGCGTTTGAAAATGTTGGCGCCGCGGTCAGGCCATCAGTCTCATTACGTCACGCGTTGTGTCGTTACCTCCGAGATCGTGAAGGCCTATCAAGTCGTGGCCCATCATTTTCAGTGACGTCTTACACCACGTAGATCATACTGATCAAACAGTGACTGTCTGTATTACCACGCTGACTTGTATTTAAACGTGTGACATGTGTTCTTTTTTACGCTTTCCAACCTTACTTTGAAGAAGCGTATATGCTCCAGCTTTGTCCGTCCGTCCGTCCGTCACGCACACGATAACTCACATGAAAATGGTTCGATTTCGACGAAGTTTTTAGTATGTGGTGAGGGAACCAACTAGGGACTAACCCTATTGAAAATGGGCGGAATGGGGTCAAGGTCAGGAAATAGGAGCTGGATCCATTCCATTGGCTTTATGCTTCATAACTTGCGTAAAAATGGTTCGATTTCAATGAAATTTTAGTATGTGGTAGGAAACTACCAGGGCACGAGCCCTATTGAAAATGGGCGAAATGGGGTCAAAGGTCAGCCAGGACATAAGAGCGGGGTTTATTCCATTGCCCTTATGAGGCATAACTTGCGTAAAAATGGTTCGATTTCGATGAAGGTTTAGTAGCAGGTAGGGAACCAACTGGCGGCGAACCCTATTGAAAAGGGCGGAAGGAGGTCAAAGGAATCAGGACTAAAAGCGGGATCCATTCCATTGCCTTTATGTGTCATAACATGCGTAAATATGTTTCGATTGTAATGAAATTTTAGTATGTGGTAAGGAACCACCTCGGCACAAACCCTGTCGAAAATGGGCGAAATGGGTTCAAGGTCAGGCAGGGCTTAAGAGCTTGATTTATTCTATTGCCCCTTATGCGGCATAACTTGCGTAAAAATGGGTCGGTTTCGATGAAATTTTAGTATGTGGTAAGTAATCACCTGGGGACGAATCCTATTGAAAATGGGCAGAAATGGGGTCAAAGGTCAAGACATAAAGCGGGATCCATTTTATTGCGCTTTATGCGTCATAACATGCGTGAATATGGTTCGATTTTGATGAATTTTTTAGATGTGGTAGGGAACCACCTGGGCACAGACCCTATTGCCAAATAGGCGAAATGGGGTTAAAAGTCAGGACACTGGAGTAGGATCCATTTCTGTTGCCCTTGTTCATTATAACTTTCCTAAAAAATGCTTCGATTGCGATACAAAACCTTATCATGTTGTTCCGGAGGTATAGTGAACCGGTTCAGTTGAATAC